>JADWOT020000003.1:5807790-5865790 GCA_036345935.2 Taenia hydatigena
AACTGTGCATATTTATGATGGCATAGACTCCAGCGTTGTTAGTTCTGTCGAAAAATTCAGGCAGATTGGTGTTCCTGAACACTCAAAACGTGTTGCAGAACATCCACTTTGAGGGCGGCACTTTTAACCTGCAGCATCGGAATTATATTAATGTGCTTTGGCAGCACGATTAAATAACGATTGAATTGCAGCACTTAGCCGCCAGTGTGTTTTCCAAGCTGTTTAAAATGACCGTGGTCCCTATAAGGTGACAATCACACCACATCGCCTATCGTTTGCTCCCATGCAGGCAGGCGAATCGACTGGCTGGGCAAATTGACGAGACCGCGCTCGTGGCGTGAGTGTGTCATTAGTGTATGATGCCATCCAGTCGTTCCGCCGCAAAATGTAGATGATTGCTAACGGTGGATCACGAATGTCTATAGAACAACACTGGTGACCATGGTCAAAGCACCGTCCATGGGCACGTGGTGGCAGTAAAAGAGGAGCAAAATCAGTTGGTTTACATGGAATGATCACTAAAACGGAGGCAACACCTTCTAGTGATTTAAGGTGTTTTTTTTATTTTGCTTGCAAAAATAAAGGAGCTAACCAACCTTCTCCAAAAAATAGTTTTACAGAATCCTTATTGTAAACGTATTCAAATCCGAGTTCTTTTTTAGTAGCGGAATTAATGCTAAGATCGCATCGCATTTGGTAAAGCAGAAAATTTCCGCCAAGCAACGATGGCGAACTTTGCATTTCATATGTAACATTTGGTAGTGGTTGCTTCGACAAAAACTCCCTTTTGATTTTTCAAGTCGCAGATTCATATTCTACCAAAGCTGGCTGACAAGTCGTATTGTTGATTGGCTGAACTCTTCACTGTTGTGTGGTTGGCTCTCATCGATGATGTCATGCGCATCTGCTGCAAGTCCATTGCTGTTTGTTTAATAAGGGTCAGTGAAGACGCTTCCATGTTCATTTGTTGGTCAGCCTGTTATGATATTACTCAGGCGAAACCTAATCACAAGCAATTTGAGTAATTAAAGTGTATCACTCCTTCAACAGTAACTACCTTTAGATTACTCGCAATCTTTCCATGTGCATTATGCCTTATCACAATAAACCCTTCCTCAAGCAAAAGAAGCCAATAGAATTATGTATAATGCAGAGGTTTATCTTTGTCCATGCAGCCATTTTAGTTAGGCCATTGCATCGGTGTCGAATCCACTAGAAATCACCTTCATATTTGCGTTAATACTCAAGTCCATTCGGTAGGGATGTCGGCGATCGTTAAGAGTGGAACAATAAAGAGGAAGGTTCATCAAATGCACGGATTTGACCGCATTTAATTGTCAATGCTTGTAAGGATGCTGCAGGAACACAAAAGGAGAAGGCTTCTTCCATCTTATGTGCTTTCATCGAACTTTACCTGACTCTGAAACTTCACCTATTTAGTTGACTTTTTGGGCTCAAACCTAATTACACTTCCTCGAGTTAAGGATTGCCTTTCTAAGGCAAGGCTATCTACAGAAGGACGTCCGTTTCAAAAACATCACCTAAAATATGTCATGGAGCTGCAACTATGCTATTTTCTTTTAACCCAGATACCCGTGAAGCTGCTAAATCTTTGACGCGTGTCTGCTAAACGGTTTTCAATCACTCGCAAACATGAGGCATCCTTGCAGGAATGCTCAAAATGCACGTCCAGTAAGAACTTGGAATAACAACCAAAACTCGTTTGTTGCAATCAATGTTGTATGCGCTTCTCAGTTTGCAGTCTGTGAGGACCATTTTTCGTTTCATGTTATAAATGAAGCCGAGATCCAGCTCTAGCATTGACAGCTTACACTAGAACCAGCCATAACGCACGATAACGTAGTAATTACGCTCAGCATGCTTTCAGAGAAAGCGGACGATTGTTGGCATTAAATTACAATACAGTACAGTAAACTAATAAAGTATGCTAAATTCACTTGAATAAGATGCCGTATTTATAAAGCATTTGACTATTAAGAACAGATTTGACTCTTAAATGCACCATAACTGTCATACAATAATGCAAGCCAAAAAATAAATAAATCGTAGAAAGAATGGACAAGTTCTACTAAAGTAACTTAACAAAATTGTGTTGGAGCGCTATTCGACGCAAGCGGAAACAAGAAGGTTACTAGAAAATGATTTTAGTTCTTATTGTAGCACTTTTTTACTGGCAAAAATGAGGGCCAGCATTTTTAATTGTGAATTATGTCTTCTGTGATTCCAAATGCAGTTACATGCAGACATGGGATTCTTGTACTATCCAATATGCCTTCAGCACTTTCACACACCCTTCTGCAAGCAAGCGAGATTAAGGCGCTCGTGTAACTGATTCGGCATTTCTCTTCTACACCTCTCGTGCATTTTGAACGAATGGAATACGTTGGGGCTGTTAGCCTTCATTTGAATTATTATGCAGCCATTTGCAGGTTTCCCTAATTTACTAGTGTGAAAACTTAGCAAATGATCCTTACAAGACTTACGGATTAGCATATGTATGGAAAACAAGCAGAAACAGGAAATTTTAATTTTCTGGAGCATTATCAGAAGTAGCAATTTTTGTCTGTAGCTTGCACAAAGTTGCATGACCTGAAAGTGTACCATTGAACAGATATTAGCCTATTAATCTTGCCAATCTAAATGAAACATCCCACATAGTTCACCCTCAGCATGCAAATTTTAGTAATGTATGAGGAAACTGAGTCCGTTGGCATGAGCATTGTTCTGTGCGTCAGTAATATATCATCTGTCAAGGAAAGTTAAGACACTGACAAACGAATGCAATCCCAAAAAGACATCTGCTCTGAAATCCATTGCTGCTGGAAAAACCATTGCGTTCCACGGCCGAGGTAATCTATAAAGACCCCTACTTCATGATTTAAATGACTTCTACTTTTCCCAACAACCCCAGTTTTTTGCTTTGTCAACAATTTATCAATAACTGGGGCAACACTAGCTGTTTTTTGTCGCAGAGTTGTCTTGGGCCTTTTGTATAAAGTTTTCAAGCATGTGAGCACGGAACAACACCCTCGTCTCTGCTAGCTAACAGGACCCAGATAGACAGGAGTTTACTTGGCCCATAGCTCGCAGGCTGCCGGCGGTGGTACAGTGACTTGCTTCGACTTCACTGACAAATTCGCTAAAGTTCTCTGGACAATTCTTAGGCTCTCACCTTCATAACAGCGCTAAATTGCTGCGTTTTTAACATTTCAGGATTTCTGGCAACACGTTGGCTTGACTTTGTTGAATCAACAAAGGCAGAGGGCTTGATCGAAATTGCTATGGGTCTGCTTCATTAGTCTCGTTGTAGTAAGGGTTTGTTATCCAAGTTGTAAGAAGGGAGCATTTTATGAATCTTACCCAGCGCGTGCCAAAGACTACAGTTTTAATGCCATAAGTATGGAGTAGCTAGATTTGAGAGAAAATGAACACAGCCTCAGGACTGACGTGCGTCAGCGCTTTCAAAACATCCACGAACCAGTTGCGTCAGGCGCTTGATGTGTGCATAACTTGATGGAATACTAGAGAGCTTGGCAAAGGAAAACGTGTCATTACTATGCCGCTTGAGCGTGTCGCTCTGTAATAAGGTTGTCATGTGCTTGTTGCCATTCCTTGGACCATCAACGTGAAGACCAATTCAATGTCTTTTAATAATAGATCATGAATGACCTTTTTACAAGTCTATATAGCATCACTTCTCTTCAAGTCTCTGCATTTTCTCCCACTGGTACTCAAATTCAGAAGCTCCAAATTACAATGCCGAAATGAATTTGATGAAATGATGGGAAGTGACATCTTGCGGAGAAACGCAACCCATCTTATCCAATCTTCTAATGAACTAAGGACTTAGTTGTTGGAGAAATACCATAAACAGTAACAAGACTTTAGAAGCTGAAGTCGATTCAATCATCGAGGCTAATCTCTACTGTCATGCGTAAGCGCACAAGGCAATGGATCTGGCTTAAATAGCATACCTTTCGTTTTACCATGTTGTTGCCGAGTTTAGGAGCAGTAAATCCAAAGAGAGACATTCTTAACAGAGGCGAGGCAGAGATGAAAACGAAGAGTCTTGAATCCGTCAACAATCGGTAAAATGGCGAAAAGCTGGCATTTCTACACAAACTGAACATAGCTGAGGTCAACGTTTGTGTATCCAACGAATCAATGTAGTTTGGATGCAATTCAAAGGCCAGCGCAAGCTTCTAATTTGCGATTTCTGGTGGCGCGAAGAAGAACTGATCTGACATACAGTGACTCGAAATTGCCGAGCAGCGTGCGTTCAAAACACAGCTCTGACAGTGGTGTACCTAAGGATGTACAGGCTTCACTTGTCTGCCATGGAAAGGGGTTGGGTCATTTGCTGTCGCAGCTCACTTATTCCACGTATCGCTCAGCCATTTCTTCACCGTCACCGCCTCGTCGATGCTGGTGGCCTTTGCTAGTGCATTTTGAGGTGGAATGTCAACTCTGCTGTGGAAGAGGTCCAGTGTTCTCATCTAGCACAAAATTGGAATAAATCCACTGCTTTTTACCTAATGCGTACATTTAAAGCAGTGCAGGCAGTTCAGTGTTTGAGTGATATGCTACTAAACAGACATTATAGTAACAAAAGCTACAACTTAATGAGAAGTAGCCATAGCGATGCACAACACGACTGTCTCTTGCTCCCACGCTCAAGGCAACAAATCGAAGAAGTTCCCTTCTGAAAAGGACTGCCCGTGATTTATCGGAATGGGTTCCCCATCAGACATAGCACTACGGTATTCCGAATGGAATAACCAATTTAGTTTTATCAGCTTGGCTGCCTCCTTTGCCAGCAGATGACTTTGATAATTTACCACTCATTAAATCCGTGCAAGTGAAAGACAATTTCAACCTGCGTGCTTTACTCAAGTGAGTCAAATGATGGCTAGAATCGTCGATCCAGACATTCTTGGATACGACTTATTTTCGTGATGTAGACAGCTTATGGCAACACTTTTCCCACCGCGCTACCATCTCATTCGACTCCCTCAAGCACCCAGCCCATAACTTCCTAAAAACCTACTGAATAAACTACTACGCAAATCATTTGGATGCTTAGGATTGTGGTACTTAAATTTGACGAAATTTGCGGTCATTAATTGATCATGCGAGCTCTCAAAGAAACTGCTGGTAGTGAATTGCGAAAAAAGGCAAAGAAGAGACCATCATGGCGCATATTGCATACCAATGTGCCCAATACACATTTTATATCACGAATACTATGGTGCATGAAGAAGTAACACCTTCCGATGCCGCATGCCATGATGGCAACACAGTTAAACATGAGGGTTTTGTAGCTAACACACGGATAAATCGGGGCCAGAGAGGCGCGACCGGGTCAACCAATGAGTCGCCTGCGTGAGAGCTTAAGTCTATCTCTATGGTGGCCTGAAAACGGGCACGCCAAAACCAAAAAGCATTACTTATCAGCAATGCGTTCGCTGAGCACTCTTGTCATTGTCTTCGGCTTTCCCTTACTTGGTCGCTGCGGGTAAGCAAAACAAGCAACATTTCCGCAGTGTCAGTTACCCATGTGCCACTCCGGTGCAAATACTTGCTAGGGCTGTCGAGGCGACATTTGCAAATGCAACTGTTGTAATTCATCATGCCATAGTTTCGACAACTCTGACTTTCTGCAGAATGCAATGCAGAAGGCGTAAAGCAGTGCGGCTCTTGGTAAGCAGGATTGTTGCGGTGGAGACTGCGGCTACTGCAGTGGATGCGAAAATGGGAAGCATGAGGACTTTTGCTTTCAAACATCCCAAAATTGAATCAGCTTCTACCGTCCGTGTACCCGGTGCTTCTTCAATCTGCATTGATGCGGCTACGTTTCCAGTGTGCGCCTACATGCAGTACAGGCAATGATTGCCAGACTGCTAGACATGAAGCACATCTTGGTAGGCATAAAATCCGGCGCGGACGTCGTAACTACACCCAACATCGATAGCATGTTATTTCGTATCACGCCATGATGCCTTGTGTGCCTAGTCAGAACCAAGTTGCAACGCGGCCTGATGCAACGACGTCGGAGTCTTTCACTCAGATGTGCAATCCGGTCAAAACCGTTAATGCCAAGGTAAAGCAGATAATTTTGTCAACAGTGCCGATGTTCTCAATTAACCATGTCAATAGTTAACTAAATCCAGTCCCGAGATTCGTTTAAACTATAATCAAGAGTTGTCGAAATAATCACAGCTTTCTGGGCAATATGAATGCTAAGAATCTTCTCTACAACACATTGGATCTCGTATTTGACAGACTGCATAACATCGCCGAATTCTTGGAAGCCATGGACGTCGAGGCACTTCTAGCTTCCACGGCTAAACTGCCCCCTCATACGAAGTGCGAGCTCTCACTGCCAACGACGAATACTCCTTCACAATAAATAGCGCTTGTGCCAGCATGGCTGTGACTTGTACGCATCATGCTTAGAAGGCTGAACATCGAAAACTACTTTTACCACCCCATTCGAGATTTGGAATGTGATTTGACATGCAATGTTAGTTTGGTGTAGCAAACAAATGCTATCAAAGTAATTCTCAAGCGGATTGTCTTAATTTGCATGGCATTATGGTGTGGTTCCATTGCATGATTAGCTAAGCGATAGAAGGATTAACTGCGTCTATTTATTCGACCACAATCGTAAGTGAGCATTAAGTTTGAACGATAGCAAAACCCGTCGAGACACCTATGGAAGATCTTGTATGGTCAACGCAGTGCGTTCCTCACACGATCAGCATGAGCTCTGCATTCGCAAAGCGTGAGATGAGGACCGACCCTGACCCACCTGTTTCTTCTCGCATTCACCTGACATCCCACCTCTACCGTCGCTGTGGCGAATGGCTCGGCTGTGACAAGACTGAAGACAGATGCCTCCGACATGCCAGGCCTTTACGAGGATGTGGGCGGGAGCAAAGTATATTATGCAAGCCGGATCGCGTCATCTTCTAGCGAATCATAAATGCATTATTGTCGAAAAATTGTTCTTCTTCATAATTGACCACTTGCTTCTACTTGCACTCTTGCCACCACATGCTACATGGCTGAACTCGGCTGCGCCACCCCATCTCCTCGTGTTGTAAAATGTTGGATTCCTCGCAGCAACCTCGCGGCTGTCAAAAAGTAGCGCAATCAACATCAAATAAGGTTAGCAACCACAATTTAATCAGAAAGTGGAAAAATGATGGAATGATCTAATGACTTAATTCTCCCCCCCGCCTCATTTCTCCTCCCTCTTTCCTCCATTTAAGCAAATTACACCACTTGAGACAACAAACACTTCATTGCTCCCCTTTCTCACCATAATGTTAGGTGTCAATCACATTTTCCCGTAACTGGTCTAATTGTCCGGACGATAGTCACCCAATCCTTATGTATTACATTTCATAACAAACGGGTTTTCACATTTTGCGCACGCATACTTAATCCCATCTCTTACTTCCGCATTTCTTACGCCTTCTATTTACTACATTCCGGTTTCTCTGCAACACCCCACAGTTAATGCTTTGTTTGCTTGATTGCCGGTTTCAGCTACGGTGACTCGGGTGACCATATTGCTCCAATCAAGTGAGCTGGTCTTCGGGCCACGCCACCGGTCCCTTCCCTCTGCTCGCTGAATATATATATTCTACCCTAGTATTATGCCTGCTTTTACTTTCCAGGAAGCCTTTGGAAGCTGCACCACATTCGTTACGCACAATGAAATCGCTCAACTGCTTTCCAGTTTTGCTCCACAACAAAGAATTCATTGTTAAGCTTTAGCATCCCTATTCTTCAGACTTATTTGCTTTTGACCAACTACATTTCCTTTGTCATCGCGACCCATTAGCGTAGCATTATGATGTTCTCAAGGTCGTTGCCGTCCTCGCCTCAAGGCAAATCTTCTCCACTATGAAGGGCTACGAAGAAGCATCAACTCATTTTCGAATAGCTTAAACAAATCGGTTTTCTCTCAGCTCCGTAGCCCACAGTCGCGTGTCTCCAGATCGTACAACGATGCAACACCACGTATTTACTTTGAAAGTAATTTGCGCAAAACTCAACCACACACAAATAATGAGGCTAATTTTTAAGCAAAACTATCCGTCAGCCTTGTCACAACAAATTTCGGACTCTGAAAAAGAATTGGTGCTCTCATAGCTAATACCTTTAGTCCATTTTCAGCGTGACAAGTCGGATATAAAATCATTTCATGTTATTTCTGATTTGATATTTCTATCACATATTTGTATCACAATGTGTGCCTACCAAACTCACTCTGTTTAAAGACCAATGTCGACAAGTTTATGGAGGTATAAATACCATGCCAACGAGGCAGTTGTAACTCCAGCACACCAGTATAACCTGAGGCAAAGGTAAAAGATACCAAAGGCTGTGGACACACCAGCAGATGTTACTAAAAGGCGTTCAAAAAAAACAAGTCTCCCACAATGATCTCCACCCTGCCTGGTTAGTTCCATCAGCGTATTATTAAACTCCACACAGTTGCCCTGTGGTGATGCTAGCTATCACATCTGCCTAAGGGAACCTTGTGGTGAAATGACAGCACAACCACATTTCGGGCCGCCCTGACTAGGAATGGCGAGAAATACATTGTAGCGCCTCAAGACTTCCCTGGAGCCAAAAGAAGACACAATATTTGGGCAAGGCGCTACAGGAGTAGACCGGAGGCCAGGCCGCTCAGGGGAAGTGCAGCAGTCGAACCCCTAGGCAGTGTTGTACCGGACTCAACCATGTAGAGCACCTGGGACGAGGCTCAAGGGCACAAGTTTTGCACTTTCACTGTGTGGCCTGGTCGCCGGATGATGCTTGCAGTGTCCTCAGCTCCTCTATAAGTCGGCAACGCACCCTGGTGTTATGCATTGCTTCGGCAGGTCGGATACAACACAGCACCTGCATCACTTCATTTCGGACCACCTGCTCCACCGTTTCTGTTACTTAAACTTCTAGATATTCATAAGATGATTCTAATCGAATTAAAGCCATGCATATGACATTATGGGGTGATTCCGAGTTGACTCTTAAAAGAACTCGGATGCTCGGAAGATTCACACCTGCAGCCTTAGAGGCAATTAGCTGTAAAAATAATATCCATTCATTGAAAAGGATAAACGAAACACATGAACACTTTACGCCAGAACTAGCTCATCAGCCATTCAAATAACAATCTTATTAACCACTGCCCAAGACACAATTCATTTCGTCTTTGCTGTATGCTTTGCCTTCACCCGTCCAGTGAGAAGTAACCGGGCAAGGCAGCGATTGCATCCTTCTAGTTGCAATCACGTTTGATATCCATCAACCAAAAAGCGGTACAAGAAATTTGCACTGCAGAGTAGTTGACAAAAGGACTGGACTTTGTTACAACTAATGAAAATGAGGCTTTGACTGAGGAGGTTCACAGAATTGCCCAAGTGGATGCTAACATTGGAAAAGAGGAAGAACAACCGAAATTCGCATAACCGACTGCGGATTCGACACATCGATCTTGCCTCCTAGGCAGCAGTGCGAATAGCAGAGCATGTCGCTGAACGATTCTGAATTCCCTCAATGCCAACCTGCATCATGAGCGAGGACAGCATCCATGTCCACTGACATTCTGGCACATCTTTTGCTTCTTAAATGAAGCAAGCCAGCACAGAGAGTAGCTGACGCCATATTTGTGATCCGAAACAGAACATCCCTATTTTCAGCTGACTTGAGCGTTCACGCTTGTAAGTAGGATGCATCGGGGCACTCAGCGAATCGCATCAGAACGTACAAAAATATTCATTTACATCAAAACGTTCTCCTCAATTCGCTCGTTCCCTCATGCCTAGTCACTGTGTTGGAGACTAATTTAATGTCTCGGTTCAGAAGCACGTCAGCAGAAGTCTCGAGAGGAGTGAAATTATTGCTTTGGCAACAACGTGGACTCATGTAGTGATGTGAGTTATGCCAACACATTCGACCTCCAACCTCATTCGTCGTCTTTGTTGCTGCCTTACATCTGCATGGTATTTGTTTCTTCATGTAACGAAACCTACAATCTGGTATCTTTACCATTGGATGTTACAAGTGGAAATGGCTCTGCTGAACCAAGGTGGGAAGACATTCCATTTGCGATCTTCAAGTGTGTGTGAAGGAACGCAGGGTATCAAGCTGCATGCTTTACAATTATGACCGCCCAGCCTGAAATCGAATACCTGGTTCCTGGTAAATTTAATCACATTCAAAAGGTATTTATTTTTACAAGAAATGAAACAAGAAAACTCCTGCGTGCCTGTTGTCTGAGCCAAGGCTGACAGTCTCAGAGACGCACACAAGCCCCAATCCCGATCAAACCGAAGTGCCTAAATCACTTGAGTCGACGTAGGAATCAAAAGTCCCTATCAGTAGAGTCGTGCTTTACAAGATAAATAAAAGAAGAATTTGAAGGAGGTGTACCCGAAGCAGGAATAATCCTTATCGCCGCGCCTTCGACAGGCCACGAGACAGTTGATTAAATTGCTACCAACATCCTCTCCTATTGGCTTACTGCGAATGCGACCTTTTGATCATTCGATACTGCAATCTGTTGCCAATGCTTCAGTGCAGTAGGTTTCGATTCGACTGCTTTTCCACTCTGATCTAATCAATTAACAGCCTTACAATAAAAAGCTATATAGTAATTTACCAACCAAGACCGCTAGTCTTATTGTTGAATCCGAGCAAAAGAGGAATCCAGGGCAGTCGAAATTAGGCCTCTGTGTCCATGTGGCATGGTTCATGCATGAGGTTTGTGTAGTCGACTGCCGACAGGCCTGCAGAACAATGTAGACATTCAGTTGTGGTCAGCATGAGGTCATCATAGTCAATTTAAACACCAACACACACATAAAACTGCACGTAAGAAGATAGAATAATGTGCAACAAAGAAACGGCGACTTCATTTGGGCGATTTCTATACCAAACACACAAGTACGGCAGGAGATGGTGCGTGCGTACGTGCAAGTTGCTTGACCCTTTGAAGGAGGTCAGGGATGGTCTCCAACCTCATGTATATCATTTCCACATGTACACAGACGTTGCTAATTGGGGCGTTTACTACAACAACTCACATTCAATTGACCGAGTTAGAGGCGACAAACCTTATGTTCAGCTCAAATTCGAAATCTCAACAAAACCTCATAAAGTGCATCAGGCACATTCCTCTTTTCTCTCTCAAGGCCCTTTTTCTCGGCTTCGAAGTCCTGACCCGAAGTATTAACCAGAAGTAAGGGATTTTCAAAATTCCTTAAATTCACCGATTCTGTGCGATCTGATATGCTTGATTCAAAGGGCAGGTCTGTGCTAGAATTTAACTGAAAGTCGATGATGTGTCGGACATGCTGCAGTGCGGGATTGGAGGAGGTCAACAACCTATGTTTGCAAGGCGATGTTCGTTCGGCACGGCCAAGGTGTTATTTCTAATGTCGCTTACGCAGATCGTAAAGAATCAACTTTCAATTTGTTTATCTTCAACTTTTTATATCCAGCAATCATTGTGTTTTCGTCAGCACCTCTGCGGTGAGGGTGTCACATCGCTGCCTTTAGCTGACGAACATCAAATGAAATTGCAATTAAGTGGCTACTGTCAGTATCCAACGTTGCAATCGCACATAATTCATTCATCTTTACTGTTTTACACTCAGTAGAGGTTGCACTTAAATTATTAAAAATCACAACAGGCGTTATGTTATGTGCCTACGTAACGGGACATTTACATCGGCAGTACATGCATGGCAGCAGGTCTAACTGTGCATTTGTGGAATGAAAAGTCGGTTATCTTTAGCCCTGTTGGTTTATAGGCAACAGTCGTCTTGATTTGTAACGGCTTTCCATGTCACTTTGAGGGTGGGTGTGTTCAAAAGCGAATTACAGCGAAGTGTTTGAAGGAGGTAAACGTCGTTTACCCTAACATTGACGAACGCAAGTCGAGAGCAGCTGCAATCGCCTGTTATTTGTGAATGCTTTTGAATTGTTATTTTGGTGGGTTACTTTGCGTTGGACAAGCACAGTTGGTGTGCGCTGTGAGGAACGACGGAAATGGTGATGCATGCAGTCGGATTGACACTGAGCGGTCGATAAGACCGCTGTTTGCCTCACTAATGGACAGTTAGTCTGGTTATCCTCTTTACTGAATGCAAACTCTCCACGACTGATTGTCTCCAAAACTGCAGGTCTGATTCTTCCATAAATCTGAGTTCTTTGAATAGCCAGCTTGGAAGCGAATGGTAATGCTGCATCACTAGTGCTGACGCGATGATAAAAAAAAAGATGACAAATTGTCGGAAGCACTGAGTGTGAGAGGAGAGGCGCAGTTGAACCGAAATGAAGTGATACAGGCGCTGTGTAGAGATTGGCCTGCCCTAATGTGGTCTACGGTTACGTTTAAGATTGGATCCCATTTCCAGCATTCACTTCTGGCATTGTGTCCTTCAGTGCCCTTGATTACGTTCTCATTTACATTCTTTGATGGCAAAAGTGCTATGTGGACTCGTTATCGCTTCATACATCTGATCAAACGCTGTCTGTTGAATTGCCTCGTCTCTTGCCCGCACAGACGTCGCATATTTCTACAACTTCTGAGTTGGCAGAGCGGCGCTATTAAGGTTTGCTTGAGGCAGGTGAGTGTCCATAGCATGGTAGGGCAAAAGTACAGGTTCCCTGTATTCATAAGAAGTGAGACAACACGTTGAAGTCCTTCACCTTAACAGAACACAAAATAACGACTCATTCCCCACAAAATTGCACTCAAAGTAGCAAACAGCCATTTGTAATGGCAGTTAAATACCTCCAAGCAAAGGTTAATGCATCTAATTGATGCCACCGCTGCCTGTCTAGGTAAGATGAAAGTCTCACATTCTCAGTCGATGAGCAGAACCCTCAGTTGCGGCGGTTACCTCGTTAATCAAAAATAGAGGAGAGCAGAGGCGCACAAAATAGTGCCTAACTCCCTAATTTTTTGCATAACTTACAATTACGAAAACTCTTTGGATGTAGATTGTGGATTGTCTTCTGCGCCCTACAACTTTCATTTCCCACAAACTGTTACCTAATTTCGTGAGTCCCTCTTTCGCCCTCTAGCAGTCAAACTGGTGCCACCAACATCCTTCCTGCCGAACTTCACAACCAGGAATTTGAAGCTGAAGTGGATCTTCACCTCTTCTGAATGAGTGCATTTGTACATCTTTTGAATCAAGTGAGTGAGTGAAGTGCCATTTGATGAGAAGGAGGCAACACGCAAGTGCCACACTGGCTCGGACTGCCCCACACCAAAGTGACGAGTCTGCATAGCAACGAAGAATGCAAATGGAGGTATAATCAGACCAGAAGTGCTTGCTGGTAAAGAAGCTCAGTTGTATGTGTAGACGTGGGAATTATTGCGGCAAGTGAAATCCAACGCAGCATCTGCATTACTTCATTTCAAGCTACCTACGCTCCCTCCTCTGCAACTTAGAGTTCCCAAAAATTATTGAGCTGATCCCAATAGCATCAGCACCATTGATGCAGCATTCTCATTTGAATCCAAAATGGCTTTTCCTAAAGAAACCCGATTATTCAATAAACGAACCTGCAACCTTAAAAATTAGTTGTGAACAATGGGTATTGAGTAAAAAGGACAAACGCAATACGCAAACGCTTCACGCCACAAACTATCGATCAATCATTTAAACTGGGATTTCATTACCCACCTAGTTTCAACCCGACGAACTGAACCAACAAATGTATTCCTTTGCAGTGCACACCGCTTCCATCCACCTATTAAGGAACACTCGATCGTGGCCAGTACCACAACGAAGCAACGATTAAAAACTTATCACACGCTACGATGAATATTAGTGGATGCCTTTTGAAGCAGGATGAATCTGTCATAGCTGTTTCCATGTAAGGTGAAACGACGCTGAATTCTTCCAAACTTTTAGCTGGCCTTTAGCATTGTAGAAAGCGACGCGAAAATGGGTCAAAAGGCATTTGAATTTACAACGACACGATGCCTAGAGACCGACGAGGCTGCGAGGCTGGTAGGGTGTGTTGAAGACCACGCACCACACAATCAATTCCTGCCATTGCACAACTCCAGAGTTGGGCTTGATGCCACGCCTTTACTGTGAGTGTGGTTACCTCGTTAAGTAGGCAACTATGGCATCAATACCACGCCTATTTCACTGCTACGAGCCATTAACTTGATAAGACAGAAGGCCATTCCCTAGGCAGTCCTCGCGTATTTGCAATTGGCATTGTCCACGCACGTGCCACGGTGTATTTAGGCTAATGTAGATATTGGGCGGTAAAACAACAATGCCTTTACCTGCGAAATAATCCTCAAGTGTCGACTTTAACACAACCTGTCATTATCAGCATCGACACTACAACTCCTCATAACGAGTGATGAAATTAAACCAACGTAGACCAGCACTGATTTATTCACGAATTTTGAAATCCAATAATGCTGGTCCACTAAACACTCACCTCTTTTGAAGCGGAAATCCGGTGAAAGTACAAAAGTGTCTTTTGCATAATGTTGTTGCATGTTATTGGTCTAGGAGCCAGAAGATCTGCTCAACTGCAGGAATTTCAATAAATATATTTTGTGTTTTGGTGGCACAGAAGGCTGTGCTCATGCGGATGGAGTGGGTGCATTTGATGCAGAATGAAGAAGTGGTGAATCCAACTAAAACCAAAGTTGAGATAATTTCTAGAAAACTTTACACAATGCTTGAAAGTGTGTGCGATTCAAGTGGTGCATACGCGAATAAAATCGGAAAGTGCATGAGTGGTTACCTTCACCCATCTCCACTCTTCATGCGTGCGCTAAAACTGTCACCCGCCACGATGCTTAACAAGTTCAGATTAATGAAGAGACCCACGTACGCTGCACACCACCTACAATGCGAGTAGTTTGCTACAGCTGCCCCCGTTCTGAAGACTGTGGAGGCAAGTTTGCTAATACATGACATGCCCTTCGTTATGTCTTCGATGAGGCTGTTCTGTAACTGAGAAGAATCAGTTTGTCAGAGGCTGAGTGATGATCCTCCTACTCATGCAAATGATAACATGGTATTGTGAGGTCAGATGTCTGAGTTACTACTAGCTTTCAAATCACTACCACTTTACAGCGTGCTACCTTATGAGCCCTTTGCAACTTAGAGTTATCTGGTTGACTGAGAGTCTCAAATGTGCTGGTTGGCTGTTTTAGGCGAAAACACCGCAAGAGCAAACGTATTATCAGCTTAGGTTCCACATTGCGGTTAGCTGTGATTAGTTGAGAAACTTGTGCTGTCAACTTTGCCTTTGTCAACAGCTGAATGCCAAGATTGATGTGATGCCTACGACTTGAGGACTGTCTCAAATTAACTCGACTAAATATGCACTTCAATATCACGTTGCTACTTAATATCGCCTATGCTTTTCAGCGCATCTTTATTCACTGATGGAGAGGTCCCCCATTTTTCGACATTTTACCTTCTTTGCTTAACAACCCAGCGTATCAATTTTCCCCACCATCACTACACATTGCTTTGCTCGCAGCCCTGTTTCTTAAATGAATGCTGCACTGCTGCTCCCTTTTTCTTACCTGGCACGCGCTTTTAAATTTTGGGAGCAGCTCTATAAGTTGGAACGTGTCTAAAAGGACGAGAATTCTGATGAAGTTGTCATTCTTTGCTGCTTGGTTCTGCGTGGTAGGTAACACCGCGTGGGTTTGGGATGTGCTGACCACAAGTGACTTCTTAGTTGTCTCTAGTAGAAATTGTGGTCAGGATGATGAGGAAGGCAATTGTCCTTACCTAATTAACTCTACTTAAACATACTTAGATTTTTAGTGGAATCATGCATTTGATTAATTAATTCTGACCGTCTGTGATGATGTCAGTACCAAACAAATGGCAGGTTACGTCGGCGACTATATGAGATCGGTAACACACGCCTCCGAGGAGATGAGTCATGTAATCACGTCCGAGACGAGAATTTGTGTCGATCAATTTCAAATGAGGCAACATGGCTCACTGATTGCCTTAAGATGAAATTGTGAGGAAGCAAGATACTGCTCTTCCTGCTGCCGTACCGATATTAGACGCAGTCACATCGGCGTCACTTGCGATCCCTTTTTATCACACTAAACGCCTTCATGAAGTTAATGTAGCAATTTATAGGGCAACATTCTTAATGTTCAACTCTGGTAGAGATTTGATGAAGAGACCCTTCCTGCATTGTTCAACACCTTCATCTTGCGCAACGGCTAGATGCTCGTGCCTATAGGCGGTATACAGGCTTCTCTTCCAAGCACCTAGTTCAAGCTCGTGTTTAAGTTGCTGCTACTTTTAGCATTTAATGCACGCATTCGACCCACATGCGAGGCTAGTTTTGTGTTATTGAGCCACAATGTGCTTTAAATGCAAAAATATTTCTGCAAACCGAAGTGTCAAATCACTTAGTACCGATAAGCCATCCTTTATTGCAACTGTTCTGTGATACGCTTCCGTGCCACCTCTGTCTTTTCGCCTTCGCAGTGCTTCCCTTAGTAATACAAGCTTAAGCGCCTTGCAATTAGGGCTGTTCAAGACGCCAGGAAGGGTTGAGCATTGCGAACAGTGTGAAATGAGACAGGACGACTTACGATGTGGGAGCTTGGTTTTAAAGCTAATCTGTCAAATCCTTATCGTTTCTCTCACTCATCGGCAGTCCCAAGCATTTCCGTAGAGAAGTCAATTCGTATACACACGGCTCATAATTAAAGAAGGCGCTAGAATGGCAAGTACAGCGTGGTGCCTAAATCATTAGCGGATTCTAATACGCTCTGCATTCTGAACCGTCGGATAATTTGAAAAATAGCAGGAAAGTAAATGTCAGACTTCAAACGTTGCAATGCTAGTGGATTAAACAGTAGGTTTTGATAATACAACTAAGCATGCCTTAAATACAGGCTTAAGAAGTGAGTTGAATAAAGCATGAATCATAGTGGTAGGCAGAGATATTTAACGGCACTAATGAACGTACAGAGGTAGGCAGAGACATTTAATGGCAGTAATGAACGTACTGAGGTAGTTATTTTAATAAATGCTATTTTGGAAATGTAGGGGTGACAATTCACTCCAAAATACTTGCAAATGTCCTAAGCAAGTCATTTGAAATCATGTTATTTATTCTCTTCTTAATGCGACTCATGCCTCCAACTGGGACCGCATTGCCAAGTGGGTATGACTTCATTGTGAATCCAGACAGCATGCGTCGAATTCCGGTTATGCTATATTCCTGGCTTGCACTATCTACAAATTAGCTTCATTACCGCAATTGACGTCAGGTCCCTTAATATCAAATCACTATTATGCAGGATAATTTCGCAGTCACACGAGGGCACAATATGCAGCGAAGTTAGCCGTCACTATTTACGGAAATAGGAGATCCCTAATGCAATGCTTACCAAAAGATTAGTTGGCAGTCGATTCGCGCAGGTGTCAACTAGCACAGAAATCGACGGTGAAAAATATGGTTTGGAGGCGTAGACCGATTCTGATGACACAGATTGGCTCATCTCCTAACGCCTGCTGAAAAGCTATCTACTGACTGAGTGCTTCACCTAATGCTGCAAAAATTACCCAGGGAAATTCAAGCTTCATGTACGAGGAGTGGTTGAATGGAATAGGAGAAGAGGGAAGAAATTTCTACAGTGTTATTTGTTTTGCAACATCACATTGGATGGTAGATTGTGCTGCACGATCCTTCAAGCACTTATGCAATCGTCATGCGTATTCTTGTGCTCTAGAGAATTGGATTTTAACACAACACCTCTCTCGGCATACAAAATATCTTCAAGCGCAGTCAAGATCCTTGCATAAACCAATACATGCAACGGATCTTTGTTCTTTTAATGGGCTCTCAGCAAATCAGGAAATATTATTTCCATTTAGTTTAATTTTAAAATAAATCTTTCCTGCTATTGAAGCATTTCACTACCAGTTTAACCAGTGTAGCACTAGACATCATCCAATGCCAAATGCTATAACTACTTTCAACAATTCACGGCACGTGTGTTTACGTAAGATAAGCCCTCCTTCATTGTATTCACTGGATGTCTTAATTGTTGTGCGCATTTTTGGCACAATCACTCCTTAATATCGCTGATACCCATAAATTTAGTTGCATCGACGTCAGTCCCCACTGATAGACATTATGCTAATCTCTATTTCTCTTCTCAGCCTGATGGCCAAGGTGGGTTAACGCACTCCTTTGACGACGCAGACCGTCACGACCGACAGGGTAAACATGAGCCTTCAGCAACTTGATCATCTGTATTGCCTCAGCTCCACCAATCTACTTCGGTTTGTTACGATCGTTGCATTCGTGATTTAAACGTGCAGTCATTTCTTGTCCCTATCCATCGGTAAAAGGGGAACTGTTGTTTGAAGTCAGAAGGCTCATCTGCATGTTCCGCCTGCCCACCCATCGGACTGACTTCTTTTTAAGGGAATGGACCATCTATCAGATCACCGCCTTGAGAAGAGACGAGTTGTGATTGTCATCAGTGCAGTGAGATGAATGCCTACCTTTCACTGGATTTAACAACATGCGGATAACCTCACTAGCTAAAACCTTAAAATCATGCAAGGATTTAGAGTCTTCTACTGCGTCTCTACCTCTCCATCTTCCTAGCCCGTAACCACATGTTCATTATGCACTAATTTGATGAGAGGTTAAAAGGAAAGACTTTGAGTATTCATCTACACTCAGATAGCGCTTACAGAAACAATTTTCCTCTTGATACCAGTCGGTTCCTAAATACTTTCCGATCAGCTGGACTGCGGTACACAGGCCACAAAATGTGCATATTGTCAGGTAGAAATAGCCATTCCATTTTATTAATGTATTCGAATGTTGTCCTGTGCTATTCACTTAAGTTGTGGCGAGTTTATGCATAGAAGAATGAAGAGATGGGAATGTGAGTTAAAAGGGCAACTACATCATTACGGCCATGCGTGATTACTAAGTGTGACTACTCAGTGCCTGTGGAGGAGGGTGAGCTGTTATCAGTAAACTCATCTGTCATCAGTAATCAAATGACGAAGTAAGCTGCGTTTAAAGGGACGTTGCTGAAGCACTTCTTACGAAGTGACGCAACTGCGTGAAAAGGACTTTTCGGTATACGTGAGAAGCTGATGTTAAACTAGTCACCATATATGGTGAAGTATATGATCCGATGACAAGGATGATTCCGTTGCAACGGTTGTCATGTTCCACATTTGCGTCCTTGGCATCCTGACAAACGCTTCAAGGCTAGTCAGCTAGCTAGCTGGCTAGCTCCTTGCTGCTTCTGTTGATTTACCAATGCTACTGGGTTACCTTGATAACTGCAACGAGATCTGAGGGTCTGCATGGACTCGGTGAGGACCATTAATATGGTGCTTCGCGCTTATCTTAAGCATTGTATCATTGTATGCTGCAGATCAAAATAATAATTTTAGAGGAAAATGTCCTTGCCCTCTAAAATTGAGATAAACGTGAATGCTTGAACAAAGCTATCGCTCTTCCTTTGCATGGCAATAGAAATGCTTTTATGCTATCCATGATGCCAATGAAAGGCATGCTTTGGTAAAACTGTTGATTGACGCCCACACGCAAGTGAAAGCTACACATCACTGACATGCAATCATTACAATTAAATCCGCATAGCTACATCTAATTAAGTTTCAGACGACAGGTAAATGTGAATTAATGTGATCCAATTTCAAGTAATGTTTGCTTATGAAACTGAGACTGAAAGGTTTAGGCGATGAACGGATCGGTCGCACTTGCGCTAACAGCAGAAAGTTCTTTCCCTACTTTACTGTCTTAATTCAAGCAGACACGACCTATTGAGTTGCAATGAAATTGGGAAGTAAGATACAAAGAAAGTTTGCACCAATTGGAGGAAAGCGGTGACTAGCTGATGCAAAGGTGCCACCGGCGCACAGCTGAATAATGGTACAGGCTACTACTGCGTCCAACTGTGGTAGCTGTAGTTGACTGACGCCTACGCCATTGGCGACGCAAACTTTGCATGCGAAGGTGGGGAAGAGGTTGCAAGTAAATAGGTATGGAGAAGGTGATGCTGAGCATTTTGATGGGAAAAGGCTGTTATGATATCCGTGGCATCGGTCGGTAGGGCTGCCAAGAAGGAGTTAAAAGTGGGGTGTCACAGATGGGCAAATAGATGAAGGGGGAGGAGGAAGGAAAGCTATGCCGTCTGCGTCGACGGCGTAATACGAGAGGTGTATCCAGGCTCAGATGTCTGCTTCAAAGGCGTTGTGCATCTATGGCACTCTTCTTGAGCAACATTTCGGGTGAACTGCCTGAATCCCCATCTCTTTGGTTCCTTCCACCCGTCTTATGGGATCATACCGACCTAGACCTGTGCCCTCACGAAGCAACCAATTTCCATTTAAGGAGGACGAATTCCTTTTAATTTGTATTCGACTTGTTTGTGTCAATGTTGAAGAGATGATGTTAAGCTCCTACACACTTCTTGCTGACCTTCGCTATTGGTGACACCTGTGATGGAAGTGAGACGAGCAGGCTGTTTCCATTCAACAAAACATGCAGCCCTAGAGGCGGACAGAGCTGGTGATGTGGGTTGATGACCACGCACCAGGAACTCGATGCCTCCCACCCCACAACTCCACAGTTTGACGTGCTGCCGGACATTCACTGCCAGTGTGAATAGCTTGTAGCATGAGAATGTATCATCAGGTCCACTGAGATTTAAACAATTCCATCACGGTCTTTATAGAAAAGGCAATTAACCTGAATGAAAGATGTGCGACCGTAACGTCAGAAACTGATGGAACCCTTTCACTTGCAGTCGCGTTTGATATCTGGCAGATTAAACGCAGTGACATTAAGCATGCACTGCAAAGGGGCTGACGAAAAGACTGAATTACGCTGGAAGAAACGAAAATGAGGCTTTAAATGTAAAAGACAGAGAAATGACCAGTTGGATACTGATGTTGTGACAACAGCAAATTGGACATAGCAAACGTGGATTCTTTACGAGCTACTCTGTCGAATAATTAGATGACCTGAATCGGCACGATCAGTTGTCGCCGAACGATAAAAGCATTACATGCAAACGATTTTGACTTGTCTTAATATCGCTGTGTTCGGTTCCATTTTATATTCTCGGTTGGAGCACACCTCAACAGAAGTTACGAGATGAGTGAGGATTTTGCCTCATTACGAGTGGCACACAACCATATGTACAATCAGCATTCAACGGAATGCGGCAAAAATGTTACCCCGAAAGGTCGCTTATCCAATGCTAAACACAATGCCAAATGTTTCGCCTCATAGTTCACTTAAAGGAAGGAACAGCTGCAGACAATGCCAATGTTACTTTATGGAACGAAGAGACCTCTTCTGCCGTTCATAAAAGGGACTAACAGTAGTCCTTGTACTTTTACTCAAGGCGGCACAGACTGTCACGACTGACAGGGTGAACATGAGCCTTCAGCAACTTGATCATCTGTATTGCCTTAGCTCCACCAATCTTCTTCGGTTTGTTACGATCGTTGCATTCGTGATTTAACCATGCAGTCATTTCTTGTCCCTCTCCATCGGTAAAAGGGTAGCTGCTGCTTGAAGTCAGAAAGCTAATCTGCATGTTTTGCCTGCCTACCCATCGGATTGACTGCATTTTAGGAGAATAGACTATCTATCAGATCATCGCCTTGAAAAGGGACGAGTTGTGATTGTCATCAGTGCAGTGAGATGAATGTCTACCTCTTACTGGATCTAACAATTTGTGGATAACCTCACTAGCCACGATCTTACGATCATGCAAGGATGTGGAGTCTTTTACTGCGTCTCTACCTCTCCATCTTCCTAGCCCGAAACCGCATGTTCATAATTCACTAATTAGATAAGAGGTTGAAAGGAAAGACTGTGGGTATTCATCTACACTGAGATAGCGCTTACAGCAACAATGCTTCTTTTGATACCAGTCGGTTCCTAAATACTTTCCGATCAGCTGGACTGCGGTACACAGGCCACAAAATGTGCATATTGTCAGGTAGAAATAGCCATTCCATTTTATTAATGTATTCGAATGTTGTCCTGTGCTATTCACTTAAGTTGTGGCGAGTTTATGCATAGAAGAATGAAGAGATGGGAATGTGAGTTAAAAGGGCAACTACATCATTACGGCCATGCGTGATTACTAAGTGTGACTACTCAGTGCCTGTGGAGGAGGGTGAGCTGTTATCAGTAAACTCATCTGTCATCAGTAATCAAATGACGAAGTAAGCTGCGTTTAAAGGGACGTTGCTGAAGCACTCCTTACGAAGTGACGCAACTGCGTGAAAAGGACTTTTCGGTATACGTGAGAAGCTGATGTTAAACTAGTCACCATATATGGTGAAGTATATGATCCGATGACAAGGATGATTCCGTTGCAACGGTTGTCATGTTCCACATTTACGTCATTGTCACCCTGACAAACGCCTCAAGGCTTGCTAGCTAGCTAGCTGGCTAGCTCCTTGCTGCCTCTGTTGATTTACCAATGCTACTGGGTAACCTGGATTACTGCAACTAGATCTGAGGTTCTGCGTGTACTCGGTAAGCACCATTAATATGGTGCTTCGCTATTATCTTAAGCATTGTATCATTGAATGATACAGATCAAAATAATAATTTTGGCAGGAAATGTCCTTGCCTCTTAAAATTAAGATAAACGTGCACAAATAAAAAGAAGTGAATGCTTGAACAAAGCTATAGCTCTTCCTTTGCATGGCAATAGAAATTCAGTTACGCTATCCATGATGCCAATAAAAGGCATGCTTTGGTAAAACTGTTGATTGACGCCCACACGCAAGTGAAAGCTACACATCACTGACATGCAATCATTACAATTAAATCCGCATAGCTAAATCTAATTAAATTTTAGAAGACAGGTAAATGTGATTTGATGTGATTTAAATTCAAATAATGTTTGCTTATGAAAGTGAGACTGAGAGGTTTAGGCGATGAACAGGTCGGTCGCACACGCGCTAACAGCAGAAAGTTCTTTCCCTACTTTACTGTCTTAATTTAAGCAGACACGACCTATTAAGTTGCAATGAAAGTGGGATGTAAGATACAAGGAAAGTTTGCACTAATTGGAGGAAAGCGGTGACCAGCTGATGCAAAGGTGCAACTGGTGCACAGCTGAATAATGGTACAGGCTACTACTGCGTCCAACTGTGGTAGCTGTAGTTGACTGACGCCTACGCCATTGGCGACGCAAACTTTGCATGCGAAGGTGGGGAAGAGGTTGCAAGTAAATAGGTATGGAGAAGGTGATGCTGAGCATTTTGATGGGAAAAGGCTGTTATGATATCCGTGGCATCGGTCGGTAGGGCTGCCAAGAAGGAGTTAAAAGTGAGGTGTCACAGATGGGCAAAGAGATGAAGGGGGAGGCGGAAGGAAAGCTATGCCGTCTGCGTCGACGGCGTAATACGAGAGGAGCATCTGGGCTCAGATGTCTGCTTCAAAGGCGTTGTGCATCTATGGCACTCTTCTTGAGCAACATTTCGGGTGAACTGCCTGAATCCCCATCTCTTTGGTTCCTTCCACCCGTCTTATGGGATCATACCGACCTAGACCTGTGCCCTCACGAAGCAACCAATTTCCATTTAAGGAGGACGAATTCCTTTTAATTTGTATTCGACTTGTTTGTGTCAATGTTGAAGAGATGATGTTAAGCTCCTACACACTTCTCGCTGGCCTTCGCTATTGGTGACACCTGTGATGGAAGTGAGACGAGCAGTCGTTTTCCATTCAAAAAGACATTCAGCCCTAAAGGCAACAGGGCTGGTGATGTGGGTTGATGACCGCGCATTAGAACACATTCTCATTTGCTGGTTTTAGACGCACACAAGAGCTGCTCACCCTCCTTCTTCCATTCGCTTATCTTTCGCTATGTTTAGGTTTAGCAATACATGTTCTCCTTCACAGTCATGCTGGTGCTAAGTGAAGTGACTGCGCGGCAAGTTGTATTCCCCTTTCTGATGAAGCAGTCGTTTGACATTTTGCGCCTTCCACGTCGTCCCACTGATCAATGCTTTGCAAGCAATTTCACATACCTCAACGGGCTTGCACAACTCCTATCTTTTAGCAGATGCCGGCAGGTGATGGTAAAATTTCTTTTATTTTCATTAATTTCATTTGACAGCAAAGCTATCTTACTCTAAACGCTTCCATTAAATTTGTTCACTTTCTTACTGGCAGAACATGACACCATAGTTTGCTTCCTAAATGAGTAACTTGGTTTGGCACAGATGCTCCCTGTAGCATTTTGTCTACAACTTTGAGCTTCTTGCCACAGGACTTCGTTCCACCTCCAAACATCTCCTCTAGGTACATTCGACTTTAGTGGGTGTAGAAGATGATGATGCGCAGATGCAGATACATCAGAATTGCCGCCAATCCAAGTAGGTTAGGGTGTGTTGGCAGTCGAGTTGTCCATGCGACGCAGCTGATAGTTGCAATTGTGGATGGGCTGCAAGTCGGTTCAACTAGCTGTCTTCTTACCATCCAAAAGCCAATTTTCCTATCAATTCATCTCACATCAGTGTTACGGTTTGTAAGTCCACTTAGGAGCAACAACTCCTCCCATCTTACACCTCCTAGTGTTTATTACACGTGGGACGATAATGTGAAACTGCTACGATTTCTTTGAGACCGGTGCGTGTCGAGGTAAGGCTTGGGCAAAATTGCAAGTACCCTGTATTCCACGACAAGTGGCACAACACGGCGAAGCCGCTCTCTTCGGTGGCGCACTAACTAGCACTCTCCGTTTCAACACACCCATTCACAGTTGTGATGCACGTCTGTGATGCGGGTTAGGGACATGCAACATGGTGCTGTGAGGACAGATGGCGAGTTCTGTACACCCTTCAGCCTTTTCGCATAATTTGACTTTCGGTAGAAATGCTGCACGTACTACACCATCGCCTGCTTCTGCCACGATTAACGCAGCTAAAAGTGCGACTATTCTACCCTTCAGACGATTGTTCCTCGCTACGAGTGACATGCAATCATGAGCACAATCAGCTCAGTTTAATCAGACTTATGTAAATAATGGGTTTTGTCGAGATTTGGGAGCAGCAAGTTTAAGTGTGGAGTTGGGGAATGAGAAAAATCAGGTTCTTTGGTGCGCTTTTGCAAATCAACACGACCAGCCCTATTGGTCTCCAGACAGCATGTCTTTGTAAACTGGAATGTCTTTTGATGACACGTTCAGAGCGCGTGCATACAATACCAAAAGTCAACAAGATGTTTGTAAGGGTTCGGCAACAAAGTCTTCAGCATTGATGTGGACGAGCGGGAAGTAGATTTGATTGGGTTCGCTCCCCTTCAAAATATTAGCTACGATTTGCGGTAGTGCATGGAATGCTTTGAGTGGGTGCATCGCTCAATTACTTCAAATTGGGTAGTTGGAAGTGTTGCGCATTGCAAGTAACGGCGCAGATGGTAGTTGAGGTGGTCGGGGCGACACTCAGTGGTTAATGAGGTCGCTGATTGAATGACTGGTGGTGTAGTTATTTGCGTGAAGTGCTCAGGTATTTAGCGTATCCTTTTTACTGGATGCACATTATCCAAAACTAATTGTCTCAGAGGCAAACAGCAGTGCTGAACCAAGGGTGGTGATGTGGTGGTAAAAAGCTGAAGAATTGCTGAAAGCACTGAGTGGCAGATGAGGGGTGTATGTGGTCGGAAATGAAGTAGTGTAGGTGCTGCGTAGAATCTAAGCTCTTGCCATCTGGTGCACTTGTTTACGCTCCCGTTTTTAGTTAAAGTTAGAGCAGCATTTAAGTGTAGTTTCATTGTCATTAACTTGCGATTAGGATAAAGCGTAGACCTGCTTTCGTTCAAAGTTCTTTGTTGGGAACCTAGTAAGAAGTATGTTGCAAGCACCAGCTTGACGACCAGGGAGCAAAAGGGCGAAATAGACAAGCGCGAACTGAGGTGATGTGTAGAGAGAAATGTCTATGGTAGGCTTTGTAAAATAAAATCCTTAGGAAGACGAAAAACAATATAAAATCCATATCTGGAAGGTGTATACTCATTCTCATTTCATTCCCTTTCCCGCTAAAGTAGTCGGTTGGGGTTTTGTGCGTTCCACTTTGCTTTACCAGTTGACGCATCCAAATGATTTCGTTCCCAGTATACCTTTCGAATAGGCCTCCCCAACTCTTTTGATTTGGTAAATGCTGCCCATATTGCCTAATGCTCTGCTTGTGAGTCAACCCACTCCCGGTCATGCAAATGCTGTACATCGAGTTTGATACCTGTTTCTTTGCTATAGAATGGTCCAGTTTCCTAGAAATCTATCTCAAATCGTTGGAATGCTTTCGCCGTGCATTTAGAAGCAACAACTCTTAAACATTTGATTCCACATTGTCTTTCAAATGCACTCGTCTTTCGCTGGAAGGTCAGTACTTTGATCGCGATTAGGCAAAAGCACAACGTTATTAGCATCCACAACGATTAGAATGACACGGTGAAGACCCACACCTTGGTGGACTACTATACTTCAGGCTCTGTTTGAAGATACTCATTCAAAGTTCTGATGACTGGATGTGACACGAGTGAGGGCTATGCGATGTGATGCTGTGGAGGCAATTGGCATATTCCTCAGGTCCTTCCGCCTCTATGCCTGATTCCAATTTCGCCTGCAGCTTTGATTCTCCTACTAGATGGATCGTTAGTTTGGGTAGAACACGGCGACTTAGGGGTGAGAGTGAATAGCATAGGCGGTGCGATTGACGTAGATCTCCTTTGACCAGGATGTTCGGCACATCCTTATCACAGTACACTACTTGATGTTGTTGCAATGAGTTGTTTGTGCTGATACTATAGCGGTGGACTGAGGCCAGCCTCAATCCTGGGAAGCACCCCACGACACGACTGCTTTTAATTGTTAGTGGTTATTTCGATGCAATAATATTTGGCCAAATGAATGCAAAGTGTGGCAAGACATGATGACTTAAAAAGGCCCTCTCCTTGTTAAATATTTCCATTGATGCAAAATTTTAGAATGACTTAGCTAATATTTATCAAAATCTTATTTAAAGTGGTATGAAGCTATGCCTGAAGGTTGTTTAAATATTTTGGAATGAGAGCTCATGCATCTCAGTGATGCCAACTTTACTTGTCGGGCCAAAATGAAAGTTTTGCCTTCCTAATTGATCGTATCGTGGCAGACTAGGCGAAGTTGTCACTTGAAGGTCTGAGTGTTTGCTGTTATTCTTGTTGAACTGTTTGTCATGAGTAAGTACTTTTTACAGTTATCTAGACTGTCAGCATATTGCCCTCTTAGATAAGCTATTTTCAATGCAAACCTATTGACCTCCAAAGAAGAGCGCCTAAATGCCTAAAAGTAAGAAACGCTCCTTAAATTGTTTGATTAGTCTACAGAAGGCTTTTCCTAGCAAAAGAGGAATCCAATTTAGTCGGTGCTAGCTCTTTGTGTTCATGCGGAGTGGTTCGTAAAGGGAATTTTCGAAGTAGACTCACGACAGCCCTGCGGACCATCGAAACGTGTAAAGTAAAACCTACATTTGGTTACAGTTGGCTTGAAGACAGCACGCCCAAATTAAACAGCAGTACACACCTAGAAATATTTGCCCAAATCAGTAAAATAATGTTTGACAGCAAGAATTTGAGGGTAGTGGTAATGGTAACCAACATTAGTAAAGACACGAAGGTTCTGTGTGGAATGGTGGCATTACAATTCTGACCTGTTGTGTACCGCTCATGACATCCCAAAGAGGACAAACAGGCAAAATAAACAAATAGGAGGTGTCTTCAATGCGGAGATCTTTGATGGTGGCCACAGGACTGCAGCGAGCGGACATGTACTTTGGCTGACTTCTTGAGGGTCAGGGATGGTCACCTACCTCACGCAAACCAATTCCATCTGTGTGCAGACATTGGTAATTGCGGTTGTTACTAAGTTTTCTCCATTTCATTACCGCGAAATCTAATCAGTTTTGCTGTATTTCATCAGTTAGGCTTTGTCAAGTGCTCTCAGATAATCTCAAGCTGCGACGCATAATTCCACCACGTAATGCTACTTATTTTATGAAATGAGTAGTCTGTAGACAATTCCAAGCGGTAGATGTGCGCAGCGAAGGAGCTATTTGTTGAGGTAATCCCACTTTCTCGGATCAAAACAGTCATGGGCAGAGCAGTTAAAGTGGATGCCGTAACAAAGAAGGCAGCAAATTGATGAGTGTCTCTGATTACCCACGGATAAGCGCTACGAAATTTGTGCAAAATCTCAACAAAGAGCAAAAATTGGTCTACAAAAAGAAACAAAAAGACGTCTATCTAAACCAAAATCCGTTTTTCATTATAAACACAACGTGCACATTATTTTTCTCCAAAAATAGACATCTTGTAGTTTTTTAGAATAAAAGGTAAATAGGATGCAATTCTGCCGCATGCAAATCACTCAATGTAGATCAGCTTTCTCCAATCCATTAAATAACCAGTACGTGTGACCTCATCAGAGAAGAAAAGGCTTCAAGCATTTCACCTACTCTGACGATACACAGCAAAATGTTTTGAATGCCGGCGAGTAATGCCTGAAGGAAAAAAAGGCAAGTGCTTTGGAGCCTCAAAGTGGCTAAGGAAGTGGACGGTGGGTTGCGTAATTGGAGCCGCTTGTAAATCAGTCGCAAGGGCCTGCACCCATTTGACTTCACCCCGGCATTTAATGTCACACCAGAAGTTGGGTGCATTAAAACCGCATCCTCGATGTTAAGGAAGGTACACAAAGTTGGTACCGTTTCGATGTTCCATCACCTGAGGTCCTCTGTCTCCTTTTTTTGCTTTTATAGAAGTAGACGCTGCAGATCAAAGGTACTGGACATGAAGTGAAAATGGGTGCAAGTTGAAGACGGTGGGACACCTATTGCGCAATCTTCAATCCAGCCCTCTTACACATCGTCACTACTTCAACTGCCACCTATTTTTCCTACACCAAAATCACTACTTTAAATGCGGTTTACGGGTACAAAAGTACAAGAGTTCTTTTACTACTTATAAAATGGAGTCGCCTTTTATGATAATAACTTTACTAGACAGAAGCATGAGTTACGAATGTTGATGAATTTATATGCTGAGATGACTTTATTTTATGCTGCGCACAAACATTTTGCGTAATTGGACAGATATCTTAACGTTGACGTATAAAGCGAGATGATTGGACATCTTTTTCGCACAGTGGGTAACCGTCGAAGCATAAGTCATTGCAGGAGACAAACTGAATACTAAATGAACTCACGGAGGGATGCCGACGCGAGTGCCAAGGACTGTATCAGGGTTGTATCAATAAGCATGCCTAACCGCACTTTGCTGCAACCAATCGTCTGTTCACCGGAAGTAGTGCATCCAAACCCACTTTCTGGGTGAATTTCATTATTCGGTCGCATAATCGAGACAAGTTGTGATGCCTATTTGTAGTCATTTGCATACGCAGTTTCGACGGAGTGGGTGGCAGACCACCACCACCACCACCACCACCACCACCACCACCACCACCACCACCACCACCACCACCACCACCACCACCACCACCACCACCACCACCACCACCACCACCACACACCACCACCACCACCACCACCACACCACCACCACACCACCACACCACCACCACACCACCACCACCACCACCACCACCACCACCACCACCACCACCACCACCACCACCACCACCACCACCACCACCACCACCACCACCACCACCACCACCACCACGTCGAGTTAGAACATGAAATTTGAACGATTGCATTGCAATAAGATTATCTAATTACGTGCTCCTTCTCAACCATTAAAAACTGGCCCATAAAATTGAGAAAGGGAATGGAGGAAGAGTGTGGACACGGGTGTTATTCCTGACAATATTGCATGTTTTTGCGAGTTGGAAAGGGGCTGCACGAAATGCATCTTCAAATTATGCAGCTACGCCAAATGCAATCATGACTCTCTGAGAATGTCTAGAATGTCAAGTGGGAACTCGTATGCCATCATAAATGTCTTTCGCCATTAGGGATTCCAAAATGAAGCACCGAATCTCAATCACTTTGAATTATAACCTACTGATGGAATAATGAGTAAATGCGATTTCATGCTGGGGAAGAACTGGCGAATTTGCAAAGCTTCAAGGTTGTCCTGATACTTTCGCTTGATTTATCTCATAAACCGTGCAATTCAAAGGAGTAGCACTTTAAATAACCACATTTGGTAGCAACATGTTTGGCTGTTGCGATGCCGCACTTGCTATTATGCCCGCCATCGGGTTGAGTACTTTGATGCATCCCGATTCAGTAGGATCGCAGACAAAATGTGGCAAAATTATTGCCTCAAGTGTTATCACTCTTGGATTTAGTAAGTCATAAACACTTTTACATGCGTAGAAATGCAGCCATCTCAAAGCTCAGCTGAACTCAAAATTCCCTGCTGCGAGTAGTCGCCTTACGTAAAATGATAGTAACGATACGTTTTACGGTTGGTTGAATCCCAATGATAAATTCATATCAAAGTCTGAACCCAGAAATAGCACAGAAATACCGTAAAAGACATGTGAGAATTACAAGTATGTCACCTGCCTTTTTGCAAGCCATGCCTAAATGATGCCGACAACCGCAAGCGCCATGCGAAGTTGGCTCCTGAAGTGTCGTACAAGTCTCTCATGGAGGCGGTAGAGCAGATGACCGATTTCTTTCCACTGGTGATACCAATCTCACTCAACTCCACCTCTTCCGACACCGTGAACTACTACCGTTCGTTGTTGGAGAAACTGCGACCGGGTGACCTGTGTGAGAGCAGCGAGCATGTGGTTGGTCAGAAAGGACGTCGACTAAACAGGTAAGTCATTTCGTTCTCTGGATTTGATTAGGTAATTCAACCCTTCCAGCAATAATTTAAACAGTTTCTCGCTAAGTATTGAAAGTAAGACATAAAGAATTCATCTTTCATAATCAAATTATTGCAGAAGTCAAGTATGGTTAGCAGGTTCTGCTCTGGTAAGATGACTTAGTGTTCAGCAAGACTAATGCTCTAAGAACACACACCTGGCTTATATGTTTTGCATCTACTTTTGGATGAAGCATGCTTCAATTCAACCTAGGGATATTACCAACTCAGAGTCTTGTCGCTGGAGGCTGCGAGATAACCAAAACGTCAGTTGAAGGTAAATTTTTTTAGTTAGAATGTGCTTGGAGGTTTTCTTCGAGCGTAAAAGAATCAAAGGCAGTAACTGTTTACTCTTTGCTTCCAAACGGCAAAGTTGCCTCCCAACAGCCTTGCGGATTGTCAAAGCATGTTGGGCAAAGAAGACATTGGGCTACGGTCAGCTCGAAGATAGCGCGATCTATCTAACCACCAACACGTACCCCACAAAAATGTACGCAGAGTGTTAAAATAACGTGCAACTGCATGAACTCGAAATTAGTGACAAAGTCTGCCATCGATGCATAAAACATTGGCAAGGTGTAATAAGTTTGTCTGAAGCAATGACAGAAATGAAGACCTTGTGCGGAATGGCAGTACGAAACTTCTGATAAAGTAAACAAACAAAGAGATGGTGAATTCAGTACACAGATCTTTGATGCCAATCATACGACTACATCAGGAGGATGGTGCATATATATGTGCATGGTGCTTGACCTTCTGGAGGTCAGGGATGGCCACCAGCCTTACACAGTTCATTTCCTACTGTGACTGTACATTGTTGGTAATTTCCTTGGTTCCACCTTCAAAGTCTCATTTGTGTTTTCCTCATCGAATCCAATTAATTCGTCAGCTTGCCGGCACACAGGTTTCTTGTACAACCGACCAGCTGACGTATATGAACGCGATTGTATTTAATAGGAACCCATCAGTTCCCAACGTTGCAATCGCATACCCCTATTCGTCCTTGCACCTTCTTTGAAACAAACTGCAGTGTAACTATTTTACTGACAAGATGCTTCATTTTATGCTCCTGCGTCACGAGTTATTCGTACCGGTAGTAAATGCGTGGCAGGAGACTCAACAGTGGATTTGTGGAGTGGGGGGAATTGGGTTCATGGTTTGTGTTTGTCGGCTTCTAGACAGTGTGTCATCGTATAAAGGGGCATCTTTTTGCGTCACCTTTAGAGTGAGGCACACAATACCTAAATTTAGCGAAAGGATTGTGTGAATTCCATTTCATATGCTTACGTTACGAGTTATTCACACCGGTAGTAAATGTGGGGTAGCAAGTCCAACTGTGATTTGGTGAAATGGGAGAAATCACTTTCATCAACCAATGGATCCAGCCCTGTTTGCCTCAAGGCAGCACGAGAATGATGCACGCAGAAATGTGATGTGTGTGGAGAAACTTTTGTGATGGGGTTTGAGAATCGCAAATGGTAGAAAGTGTAGAACGATCTACAGTCTTCCCCGAAGGGTTTCCACAATCGGTCGTGTCCTGTATTACAATTCATGCAACACGGCAAAGCGTCTTAACGCTAGCAGAACACTGAGTGATTTGTTCTTTTTAACACACTCATTCACAGTTCTGGTGCTTGTCTGTGGCACGGATGAGGAACATTGCGACACGGTGCTGTGAAGGCAGTTGGCATGTTCTTTACTTGTAAGTTTACCTGTAGCCTTGATTTACCAACTAGATCAGAAGTTAATTTTGATCGAAACTTGGGGAGGACACGATGACTTGACGGTGGAATTTGCAAATGCTGTGGAGAAGGGTGTGCAAAGTGAATGAGATAGCCGTTACGATTTTCGTAGTTCTCCTTCAACCGAGAAGTATGGGATATTCTCATCACAGTACAAGCCTGCACACTGTTGGTATGCGGTCTTTGCGCTGATATTGTGGCATTAAAGCGGAGACAAGCATCATTTCTATGAAGGTAGCCACGACACAACTACTTTTATCCACTGGTAGCACAAAACAATGCAAACATTTTGATCGAGAAGGAAAAGTGTGACAGGGCATGATGACTTTTAAACAAAGGCTCTCTCCGATCCAATTATTCTCCTTGATACCAAATCTAGAGCAGTGTAGCTGATATTCATTGAAATTTCATTCAGAATTACAAACAGGGCATTCCTGAACGTAGGTAAATGCCTTGAAGTAGGAACTTATGCATCTAAGGCAAACTAAAGGTCTTACCTTCCATCCGATCGCCGAATTCCTTAGTTTTGACAGTCACGCCATCAATGTATAAAGGAAAGGCGACGCGACAACCTATCAATCTCCCGGATGATATAGTTTAATCACATGTATTTACAGGCAACATTCTGAAGGGTGTGAATCCTTCACCATCTGCCCTCAGAGCATCATGATACAAGTCGACGAGTCGTACCGCACACATGCATCAGCACTGTGAACGAATGTGCTGAGAAGGAGTCTGTTATTCAGTACTCCAATAAGTGGACCAATTCACCGTGATGTCTCATTTGTCGTAGGATACGTAGCACATGCACCTTTGCCCAAATTTGACATTAACACTCACCAGCCTCAAGGAATGCGTAGTAGAAGCACGTTGTCGTCTCAGAAGTTACCATCTGTTGCAAATGCTTTCGCACACTTTTATTACAAATGCATAACAATGAACCCACTTTACAAGTATGCGGCGTCGAAGGAAGTAGGAGACATAGAAGCACTTTCTCACATAAGACGCACTCTCAGAGATGAAATGTGCGAGAAGTGATTGCTCCTAAGTGGGCTCACACACCTTCGCCCTGATGTGAGATGGAATGATACGAAAATAAGCCATTGCATAGTAAGAAGGAAGCTATTCCAAAATTGCTTCTACAATCCACATTGCATGGTCTACATGACTGCCTACACACCCTCGCCCATTCACATTGGTGACAGTTCTGATTCGTCGACATCCACGCATTAGTAGCTTGTACTCCAACCTAAGCCAAATGTACTTGGAAAAGACGTCCACTGGTAGAAAAAAGGTCCTGTCAGATGAAGCTGGGAGTTAAAGATAAAATGCCGCGGGAAGCATTTGTATCATATTAAATTTCTGATTTGCGAGGCAAGATTTAATGTTGTGTCTGGCCAATAAGGAGATGAGTTAGTTGATTTAAAAAGTTTGGAGAAAGATAGCTTTGATGTCAAATGGACGTATTAAAAGAGGCTTATTTTACTCTGTCCTGCCAACATCTGCTATAACACAAGAGTTAGTAAAGCTTACTGAAATGTGTGAAATTGATTTGGAAGTAATGCATAGTAAACCGCAGGGGGATGCACACAAAATCAAATGACTACTCTTTCAGGAAAGAGAACAAAACTTGTCGCGCAGTCAATTTACTTGGTGTCATCATGGTTGTGAAAAAATATGTTTTTATTAATGTAAAGAGGGGCAGAGATAGGCGATTGGAAGGAGGAGGGTGAGTGGCTTCGTCTACGCCTTCGCCTACGAACTAAGCACATCATAATAGAGTGCTACCGACGCATTAATTGTGACTCATGACGCAGATCCCCATTTCCACTTGACTAAGGCACTCAGCTAATCACAGAAGTACGTGCAACCTATTCATCCACATTCAAACGAGCCTCTCCACCTCACTAACCTGTTCTCCCCTCCTGCTGGCTTTGTGTGCTCAGGTATATTTTATAGTCATGGTTCGAGTACACTTTGATGTAAACCACGAGGAAATGAACATATCGCTCCATAGACAATATGTGTTTATACAGTGAAGGCAGCTATGCCAACAATCGACTCTCCTGCCTCCAACTCCACTCATCACCTTCGCTGTTGTCTTACACTAGACACACACACACCATCAAATAATCAAACGAGCACTCCATCACCAAGGGAAATGGAAGTGGTCCCACATCCATTTTATCCCGTCTCAGCTTATTTACAAAACTGAAATTGGTTCCTGTGTGCACCATTTGCGGAAAATGGACTGACACTTGGGTAGTTGCATGCCATGGTACTAGAATTTGATGGTTGTCAGTCCAGTGGCTTCTCCTACGCAGGTAGCACTCCTAAATTGGCAAAACAATGGGGTATATTAATTAATCATCATAACCTGAGTGAATGATTTTCTCGAATGTTTGGTGAGCGAATGCAAGCGATGGCTCAAAAGGGGTAATAAACGCGTCAGTACATTCTCTTCACATTTGTTTGGTCACAAGTTTTGCTGCATAGGCAAAACCAATCACTAGTGGAATGACAATAAGTGCTATTCAATGGCAGCATATTTTGTAAAAATGTCAATCAACGTGGACGACACATAAAGGAGTGCTGCATGATCTACGATGCAAATAAATGCCCTTCTCCTGCCAAACTTATAGGGAGAGAATAAAGTGACACGATCACTGTGATGTAAGGCTTTCAAATGGGTGTTCATAGTGCCACAGGTTTTGGCAAGCATCGTGCATTACCTAGCATTTTCCACTAATTCACTTCGCCTCGTCACTGGAATCACTGCTTAATAATCGTTTGTACCAACGCCTCTGATGTAGGCAGATACTTGAAAGATCATCATCCTAGCAACATTCTACAAATTTATTCTCTAGAGACGATTTTTTCAGTTGTTGCCATACCTGCCGTTTCGTCTTGCTGGACGAGTCCTAGACTACAGCTGTGGGTTTGGCAGAAAGACAAAAGGAAGCTCGCCGACACCAGAGTCGATAGTGTCCATCTGAATTCAACGGTGGTTAATGGGTTCGTTTTAGAATGTGACACTCACTACGCCATCTCCTGCTTTCGCTGCAACCAGACTGTAAGGCAGAGCGTCTGCATCACTTTACGGACGTCCTTTCTTGGCATTTCTATCACAACACCATCGTGGTAACACTCCTCGCTTTGCGATAATACGGCACATGCGACCTCCGAAAAAGGCGTCTTATTGAGGGATAAGGAAAATGCTGGACAGTTTGTCTCATAATTTAGTCTTTGACAATGCCCCTGTCCCTGCATTTAACAGAAAGACGCTTTGCCGTTCGAAGTGTGGACCGCACAGGACATTTGGCGACAAATCAATGCAAAGTTTGGTGACGCCTCTGTGTCCATGTGGCATGGTTCCTACATGAGGTTTGTGAAGTTGACTGCTGATAGGATTGCAGAACAAAGAGACATTCATTTGCGATCAGCTTGAGGTCAGCACAGTCCATTTAAACACGAACACACGCATTAAATTGCACACAAGAAGGTAGAATAAGGCGCAACAAAGAAACATTGACTTTAATTGGGAGATTTTTATACCAAACACACAAGTACGACAGGAGAATGTTGCATGCGTTCGCGCAAGTTGCCTGACCTTATGAAGGAGGTCAGGGATGGTCTCCAACCTCAAGTATATCATTTCCAACTGCACATAGACGTTGCTAATTGGGGAGCCTACTACAACAACATCAACAACTCACGATCATCTTTACTAACATTTCAGAAGCTTGCTTGTCAACTCTGTTTTTGTTGGCTACTTTATTGTATAGTAATTTGGGAACCGCTAATAACCTCAATTTGCTTAGTCTATGAAATGAGTAGTACGTGTGCAATTTAAGCAGCACTTATGCATAGTGAGGAAGGCTTTTGTTGGAGCAATCGCACACTTACAAATGTCAGCAATCATGTGACTCGTCGGCCATAGCGTAGCATCAAAGCGCATGAAGAAGGCAAGGAGGACAACTTTCTCACGAGTGTTCCTTGCTTTCCACCAACAAATGCAACAAAATCTATTCAAAATATCAACAAAAAATATGAAAGGCCTAAAAAAACACTAAAACAGATATGCTCATTGGATGTATACGCTTAAAACTTGAGAAATCATGGTCTCGTTTAAGACTTTCTAAGTTCCTATAATCTAAAAAGGAACTTAAACGCATGTGGTTGTGTGTTCATCATATTCTTTGGAGCACATATCTCTCTTTGATCAAAAAGAGCTGCATGTATGCCCTTATCAGAAAAGATACCGTGTAGGTACAATGTGTTGGGTTTGAAAAGGCCACGAGCAATCTCTGATTAATAAATGAAAGCCACAATTGTTGTTGACTCGAAATACCTAAGAATGCGGATAGCATAATTGGAGCTGTGTGTATTTCAATGAAAACCAAGATGCAATAGACTGTAGGTCCGTAATCGCTGTCCAAGCTACTTTACCTCCACATCCTCGACAATCAGGATTGGTGCACAAAGTAGGCAGTGTTCCTCTGTTTTAACGGCGAAGCTCCTGCCACTCCTCTTTCGTGCTTCCTCAAGAGTAGGTCTCAATACCAGATTAAGTCACATCAATTAATCAGCTCAAATACATCATTCGCCAGAAGCAATGCCTCTACAATGCATGTGAATGACCTAAAAAAAGGCACCAAAACAGATATGCTCATTGGATGTATACGCTTAGAACTTGAGAAATCATTAACTCGTTCTAGGCTTTCTGTGTTCCTCTAATCTTAAAAGGAATTTAAATACATGTGGTTGCGTGTTCATCATTTCCTTTGGAGCACATTTCTCTCTTCGATCAAAAAGAGCTGCATGTGTGTCCTCATTAGCGAAGGAAGCATTTAGACACAACACATCGGGTTTAAAAACGCCACGAGCAATCTCTGAATGATAAATGAAAGCTATTTAACGTCTACATCCTCGACATCTAGGATTGATACACAAAGTTGGCAGCGTTTCCCTGTTTTAACGGCAAATCTCCTCCCACTCCTCTTCCGTGCTTCCTCAGGAGTAGTTCTCAATACCAGATTAGGTCACATCAATTAATCAGCTCGAATACATCATTCGCCAGAAGCAATGCCTCAGAGGCAAAGCGGTAAGAACAATTTTCCACTCACTTACATCCGAAGGCCTGATTTGCTTGTTTGGGTGCCGTAAAATATACAGGCTGGATGATGAGGACCTGATTCCACTCTCCTCCTCTGATATGCCAGCAAATCATGGTGCGTCATTGGACATTCCCACATAGTGACTTCTGTAACACCCAAGGTTGGGGGAACCAAAAACACGTGATGCAGTAAATGAAGTGAGCCGAGGCAACACAAATGTAGAATGAGCACAAGTTAAATGTGACTTCTCCCTTCAGCATGATGTGATCGCTAGAAATAAACTTGGATAGCAAAACTAACCAGTTCCTTGCCCAATGAATTCCAATTCTAGAACATCCTGTGGGCGGATGAATTAGTGTAAGGTCATTTTCACTCTGCGCATTTGTTTAAATGCACTCACATAGACGTTTCTTTCCTTGTCTGCTTTGAAACTATCCTTTTTTTAAAATGACTTGTTCCATAATTTGCATTTTTGCCATTATTTGAAATTATATGGACAAAGAATCCATACACATGCACCATTGGTGTGATAAGACAATAAGAAGTTAAGTAATTTGCGTACTCTGGTCAGAGTGGTATGATTTGGATTTCGCCACTGCGTTGTTAAGGTGTGAGTGACGCCAAGTTACACAAATTGCATCCCACGGACATTTCATGCATTGTTTGCACAACTCAGGTTGGCACGTAGTCCATGAGCAGTTGGCGGGACCGAAACATGTCTCTGTTGTGGATGGACGGAATGACGTGTCCAGGTGGTGCTAACTCGCCACCGAAGGGTAGGACGGCTCATCGACTCAAATTGAAGGCATTCACGCTGCAGGAACTGCCACTTCTCACCTGTGGCAACCCTCAAATGCGCTTTACCTCATTTTCATGCCTAAGCATACAGAAATGACAGAGGTAAGAACGCTTACAGATTCGACATTTAAAAGTTACTTGTGCTCGAACGGTTAGACCTACTGCGCACAGAAGTCCAAAAGTGCGTCGGTCAGTGACATTCGTTACCTCACCATTTGTCGTTTAACTTCCATGCTAGGCTTCAAAGGCGAATTCGACCAGTAGAATGGGAAATCCCAGTGGTTTGATTCAACTGTACGATGAAAAATTTGTGCACAGGGGCTATCCATTTGCAGCATCTTGTGGGCTATGTGATGTTGAAAGACACCAACAAGCGTGGCTGCCCATAGACACGTCCAAATTTGTGGGGAAATCTCCACGTCAGTGTGGTATAATTAACGCTGACAATTAGCCATGGTAGCCTTATATTACCAATCTTAGTGCAATTCATTCCAAATCCACAGATAAATGCGACAGATCAGTGAAGAAGTGGGCAACTTGTAAGAAAAGTGACCTCAGTAAATAGGTTTACTGTGCAATAACAGCACAAAGCAAAAATGTGCATGATCCTCCCAGCAGGCTAAACTTCATTGTGTTCTTGGGTTGTTGTCTATTACTTGGAGTCCTAATTGAATGGCAAGCGGACCCAATGAATGCGACATGGGCTTACCCACATGGAATGAGGGTTTTTTGTGCATTTATGGCCGCAATGGTCCCTTGAAAATATGTTGCCTGGGCTTGTAAATAATTGCGACAACTGAAAGTGCCGCTTAAAAATCACATTAAAATTAGGCTCGGCTGATGAATCGCTTTCACGCTGCGCAGAAGGATATGCGATAAGACGAAACGGAGAGGAGACAGGTGAGTGCTTCACCTAGCAAGTATTCTTCTTGATCCCCCGAATTTATGGTTTTCCATGTGTTGGTCTCTGCTCATTTAGATTGCATAGAAATCTCACAGGAATGTTAGACCTAATAGTAGCAACTTCCATGGTACCTTTAGGCATATTTGCTTTTGGAATTACTGACTCTCGTCCTGTCGTGATCCCTAGTCATCCCATCCATGCAGGCCAACTCCGAATTTGTGCAAGAGCAGTGACTAACATCGGTCATTCGGCCATCAATTGCTCTTCAGTTAAAGGTGCAGAGCTTCAAGTTAAAGCAATGCCTTATATGGCTGGTAAGTGAGCTCATATAAACAGGTTCTGTTGTCGCATGATCACTTGTCAAAGAGAATATATTGTCCCCTTAATGATTGTAGAACACTTTCCCTTCGATATGACCAAGGTATGTGGTTTGAGTTTTTCGTCTTTTGTCCATTATGCAACATTTGAAACGAGAGCATGATCAAATGGATAGTTTTAGTTTGAGACACTGGACAAATTGATCCAGCCTTTTTAATGGCAGTTGGAAAGTAGAAGTTAGGAGGCAGAATACTTTGCAAATGACGCGACGCTTCGTACAGTCCGCAACTGGGTACAGAACCATAAACTGAATGCATCGAGTGCAGTAAATCTCTCTCGCGATCCATGGACTGTGCCTGGACAATAATAATAATAATAATAATAATAATAATGGTAATCGAAAATGCTATAAGGAACGGTATGGTGGTCTTAAGAGCATCATTAAGTCAATTAAACAGTCTGTCTCGTTCGAATTCTTTCGATGCTGTTATACACGACAGTCGGAGACTCAGCAGCGCTTACTTGAATGTGCAGATTAATCTCAAGGTTGAGAGTGATTATGCCTGATGGCATGCCGGTACCAAACAGACCCAAATAAACTGTATCTTAGTGACTGCGACCAGCGGACTCAGTAGCTTGCAGTGACTCGCAACTTCCTAGATGGTGGGACAACCTGCAGCCAACACGCATTTGTCTTTGTCTTGGTTGGTACCACAACCCTTACCAAGTCATCAGAATTGAACTCATTCCTTGACCAGACTGCAGTCATTCTGCTGCAAATCCATCCACACAGCAAAACTTACTCCTAATGCAATCGGTCATTCAATAAACGCAAAAGTTATCGCTCTTCTGAAGTAGCATGCTCAGCAATCAACTGCTGTCACAGTGTTAAGTAACTTTCATATTTCAGTGCTAATTGGAATCGAACTGACGAGTTTCATGAAAAGGTGAAGTTGATCCCCTCCCAATTTTTCACAGGCTGGATAAAGTGGAAAAGCAAGCAACGTGGCCGTAGGCAGAAGGTGGGCGAAGTGCTTTGTGTGCTGAACCTACGCTGCAGCAGTGGCCGTCTGGGAGTATTTGTGTCCTCTGATAAACATATTTGGACAGCAAGATCTTCGAGATCTGATGTATGGATACATTGTGGGATATGATACGATAAGTGGGGAGCTCAGTTGTGGGACAAAATCGAAGGGTCTTGATGAATGCAGGGTCATTAATGTCCATCACACCACCAACAGCTTTGCAGTTAGCACCTTGAGTACTCAACTTCTCCACAATTTCGTTTGTTCCAAGTCATTCAACAGCGATTAACTCAGTCGGTGAAGGCTTGCGATGTTGGGATGACCTGATTGTAAAACGCGCTAGGTAAATGCAATTACACGAGGCACTTAGCTTCGAGGAACATGATGAAGTTTGCCACACACTTGCTCACTTTGTAATCTTATTGTTAAGGTGCAGATATTCTCAAGGTGTTTGAACATATATGAGAGAATAAACACCAGGACTACCCCTGCGATGTGTACTACGGCTTCGTTTCCAGTTGACTCATGACAGGTAGTCTCAAACCCATTTATTGACGTGTTCTATGAGCTCGTTTTGGTGTCTAAGTATTAGTTCATAAGCTTCATCCAGCGTCCGTGAATGGACATTCATCTCCTCTGAATATGAGTGCAGAGCTACAGCAGATAAAGGGTTGTTAACATTCAGGATCGATCTCCACGCGACTTTGAATTTGGCGCTCAATTATTGTATATTAGCAGGATCGATCTCCACGCGACTTTGAATTTGGCGCTCAATTATTGTATATTAGCAGGATCGATCTCCACGCGACTTTGAATTTGGCGCTCAATTATTGTATATTAGCAGGGATCTCCACGCGACTTTGAATTTGGCGCTCAATTATTGTATATTAGCAGGATCGATCCACGCCAACTTTGAATTTGGCGCTCAATTATTGTATATTAGCAGGTGTGATCTCCACGCGACTTTGAATTTGGCGCTCAATTATTGTATATTAGCAGGATCGATCTCCACGCGACTTTGAATTTGGCGCTCAATTATTGTATATTAGCAGGATCGATCTCCACGCGACTTTGAATTTGGCGCTCAATTATTGTATATTAGCAGGATGGATCTCCACGCGACTTTGAATTTGGCGCTCAATTATTGTATATTAGCAGGATGGATCTCCACGCGACTTTGAATTTGGCGCTCAATTATTGTATATTAGCAGGTGCGATCTCCATTCTAATTTATTTGGCGTCCTTAGTACTGGAATAAATTTTTTTCTGTTTTCTTAGGCAGAGAATTATATCGAATTTTGAGGACGTGGTTTCGCAGTCCAACCGGACCCTCTTTGACTAGCTCTCTACCTCAGCTTTATTCTCTAGCACGATATACCCACCTTTATAATGCTGCTTCCCATAATAACAAATCCGCCTGTCCATCAGTTATAATGGACTGCGCTTTTAGCATCCATTCCCTCCGCCGCACTCCCTCTGTCCCTTTCCACTACTTTTCTATGCTGCAGTAAATATATTGTGCGCAAAATTGATACGTTTGCTGCTTGTTTAGTCCTATGTCGCATCTACATTCACTTGGATGTTTATTGTACCTTCGTCGAGTGAAGTGGCCTCTGGGCTATGCTAGTAAATGAAAATACAGTGCTAAGCTTACTGAGTTCATTCTCAGTAAGCCAAACTTCATTGTGCTCTCGGGTTGTTGTCTCTTACTTAGGGTCCTAATTGGGTGGCAAGCAAACCCAATGGATGCGACATTGCCTTACCTACATCGAATGAGGGTTATATTGTGAATTCACGGCTGCAATTGTCTCTTGTTAATATGTTGCCTGGACTTGTAAACAACTGCGACAACTGAAGGTGCCGCTTGAAAATCACCTTAAAATTAGGCTCGGCTGATGAATTGCCTTAATGCTACGCAGGAAGACGTGCGATAAAACGAAAAGGCGAGGAGACAGGCGAGTGCTTCACCTAGCAAGTATTCTTCTTAATCCCCTGATTTGTAGTTTCTATGGGTTGGTCTTTGCACATTTCGGCATTAGTCTTACAAGACAAAAGGTGAGCAAGATGGGTGAAAATGCAGGAGATGAGAACGAAGGTAAAAAACTGCATTGGTAATCACAAACAGTTAATGTTTCCAGCATGGCGATGAATTCAGTAAGAAAAATTTGAGTGAGGAAGTTAAGGAGTGTGAAGGAGGTTAGGAATGAGAAGCGGAAAACCCATGCACAATTCCTATTAGATCGCAATATACATGTGAGGTAGTATATTAGGTAGCATTTCAAAGTGCTTGACACTACAGAAATTGATAATATTTACTTCTTTTGGGCATTCTGTGAGTAATTTTAGGCAAAGAAACATTCAGTCATTTAGACTACATAGAAATCTCACAGGAATGTTAGACCTAATAGTAGCAACTCCCATGGTACCTTTAGGCACATTTGCTTTTGGAACTACTGACACTTGCCCTGTCGAGATCCCCAGTCATCCCACCCATGCAGGCAAACTCCGAATTTGCGTGAGAGCAGTGACTAACATCGGTCGTTCGGCCATCAATTGCTCTTCAGTCGACGGTGCATAGCGTCAGGTTAAAGGAATGCCTTATGTAACTGGTAAAGAGGTTCTATTACCGAGCAAGATGGATCATTTGGAAGGAGCTCACATTGGTGTGTTTTATTTGGATTCTTTGGACTGACAAGTGTAAGGAACGCTTGACGCGCTGCTATCACGAGTAGCATCATAAAGAGGGAAGAGGAACAATGGAGGCGGAACAGTCGCTTGCAAAGCACTGAAGGCAAATTGCGTATCTTTGGGCTTTCCTCACATGGAGGACTATCTTCACTTGCCAATGCATGAAGTGCATGGCGATGGACAGTAATCAGCAAACAATGGGCGCCAGAATGCTCTGATGCCTAATACGTGGCCTTGTGGCAAACACATCTAAAGCGTAATGGAAGGATATTTAAAGTCTTAGTGAACTGTCATACTAACGACAATCAGGATGGTGGGCTGGAAATAAACTTACTAATGCTAATAAATTTGCGAAGTCTAAAGCTTGATTGCGAATGTGTTGATTCGCACGATCATTTGCCAAAGAGAATACTTTGTTCCCTCAATAATTGTAGAGCATTTCCTTTTCGATATAACCAAATATTTGGATTGGGTTTTTCTATCTTTTGCCCATTCTTAACATTTAAAGAGACAGCATGATCAAATGGATAGTTTTAGTTTGAGACACTAAACAAATTGATCCAGCCTTTTGCACGGCAGTTTGAAAGTAGAAGTTAGGAGGCAGAATACTTTGCAAATGACGCGACGCTTCGTACAGTCCGCAACTAGGTACAGAACCATAAACTGAATACATCGAGTGCAGTAAATCTCTCCCGCGATCCATGGACTGTGCCTGGACAATAATAATAATAATGGTAATCGAAAATGGCAAAGATCTTTGATAAGATTTGTAGCCTATGCTATAAGGAACGGTATGGTGGTCTTAAGAGCATCATTAAGTCAATTAAACAGTCTGTCTCGTTCGAATTCTTTCGATGCTGTTATACACGACAGTCGGAGACTCAGCAGCGCTTACTTGAATGTGCTGATTATTCTCAAGGTTGAGAGTGATTATGCCTGATGGCATGCCGGTACCAAACAGACCCAAATAAACTGTGATTTAGTGACTGCGACCAGCGGACTCAGTAGCTTGCAGTGACTCGCAACTTCCTAGATGGTGGGACAACCTGCAGCCAACACACATTTGTCTTTGTCTTGGTTGGTACCACAACCCTTACCAAGTCATCAGAATTGAACTCATTCCTTGACCAGACTGCAGTCATTCTGCTGCGAATCCATCCACACAGCAAAACTTACTCCTCATGGAACAGGTCATTCAATAAACGCAAAAGTTATCGCTCTTCTGAAGTAGCATGCTCAGCAATCAACTGCTGTCTCAGTGTTAAGCAACTTCCGTATTTCAGTGCTAATTATAATCGAACTGACGAGTTTCATGAAAGGGTGAAGTTGATTCCCTCCCACTCTTCCACAGGCTGGATAAAGTAAAAAAGCAAGCAACGGGGCCGTAGGTAGAAGGTGGGCGAAGTGCTTTGTGTGGTGAACCTACGCTCCAGTAGTGGCCGTCTGGGCGTATTTGTGTCCTTTAATAAACACATTTGGACAGCAAGATCTTCAATCTGAAGTATGAATACATTGTGGGACATGATATGATAAGTTGGTAGCTGCGTTGTGGGACAAAATCGAAGGGTCTTGATAAATGCAGGGTCATTAATGTCCATCACACCACCAACAGCTTTGCAGTTAGGACTTTGAGTACTCAACTTCTCCACAATTTCGTTTGTTCCAAGTCATTCAACAGCGATTAACTCAGTCGGTGAAGGCTTGCGATGTTGGGATGACCTGATCGTTTAACGCGCTAGGTAAATGCAATCACACGAGGCACTTAGCTTCGAGGGACATGATGAAGCTTGCCACACACTTGCTCACTTTGTAATCTTATTAATAAGGTGCAGATATTCTCAAGATGTTTGGACATATCTGAGAGACTAAACACCAGGACTACCCCTGGGATGTGTACTACGGCTTCGTTTCCAGTTGACTCATGACAGGTAGTCTCAAACCCATTTATTGACGTGTTCTATGAGCTCGGTTTGGTGGAACATTCGAGTGCAGAGCTACAGCAGAAAAAGGGGTTGTGAGCATCCTGTCGCTAACTGTGATGTCTAAGTATGACTGAGGCTTGTTAATTTCATTCACCATAGTCAGTGACTTCTATTGCACCATAGTCATGTGCTTAATCCCCGAGTTCTACTCTCCGATCTCGTATACGCAGAAAAATACCCTTTTTGGATTTTAGTTTGGTGGCAAAAGGTCTCATCAATGCCATTTCTGCACTTACTAGACAATCGCAAAGTGCATCCAGGGTAAATTCAATTAATCACGCCAACACTGAGAACATGAGTACAACGCAACCACAGTCAGGGTGATTTCTAGTGGCATTCATCTTCAACCTAAAGCATGTGGCGTAATCTGCTCTCGCTTACCAAACTGATCCATCTTACTCGTTAAGCGGTAGGTAATCGCACGAGCTGCCAACACTGGACACATGATGCTTAGTCATTTAATACAGTTATTTGTATTTCCCTAATGCTAGTTGCAAAACCACTCGAGCACAACGATCGATACTCCCACAACTCAGGGAATGGGCAATTTGCAATGTTAAAGCAGTTCCTGCAGACATTTTGCCACAACGTTGCTAGAGCCGTTTTTAAACTGGTATTTGCATGAGCTTCCAAAGTCGCCCTTATCAAATCACCCAACCAAAAGTATCAAAAACGAGGGTATAAAAGCATATCATCAGTGTTGCATACGTGGTGGATCCAATTACACAGGGTGCGCAGAGTCATCAACTTCAGCATTCTCAATTCTTTGAGAGAGCACGTCGTAGAGACCCCAATTCAACACATTGCTCCAGTCGGTATAGGTTGGATTAAAGTTCTTGATACAACATAGCCGCCATTTGGTTTGCATGGTAGCCAGGAGATGGCTGTTGTGTTGTGCAAGTTTCTGGTGGAATTTTATGAGACAACTCATCTCAGTTGACTTGTCCGCGAGCCCATTGGCAAAAACTACGATAAGTAGCGTCTGATGATAGTAAGATCATGATTGGAGAAGTGCGAGAGATCCACTGCATATATGAGGCAGTCGCAGTAGTCAGGCGCATCCATATACTCGAAGGGAGAAATACGTCGGTCCATAGTATGCATGCTGCCTTCGACACAAGTTGTTACAAAGATAAGCCTGCCATTTGCAACACCATTTGTGCTCTTTAAAATATTATTAGATGAATAACGGCTGAGAAGGAATAGCTCTGGCGGATGTAGGCAAATTGTGAATTCACGTGGCGACAGCCAAGCCAGGTGTGGGTCTCTAAACAGCCAAATGTGTACAGGTCTTTGGTCTCGCATCTGCGGCAGCTCTGTTAAAGTGCGTTGGAGGGATTCAAGCTGGGCATTGTAATACATAATAGCATGCAGTGCGTTTTGATGAGAATTTGGCGCAGGTTGAGGAGAAAGCTTTTGGAGAAGACATTTGTCAAGCCAGGTCCACATGTTAATCTGCTGATGTAGGACAGTGGAGAACTTCGGCATTGAAGGTATTGCCCTCCATCTTGGAATAGCCATGCAACAATTGACCAGATCACAACCGTTGAGATATTGGCAAATTCGTAACGCCAATTCAAAGGGCAGTTCGGTGATTTTGCGACTTGAGCTGTTTTGAGCCTATGTTTTCAAGAAAGAATGCCATTTCCGGTTATATGCGATTCAAATAGGCGAAATATAATAGCGCGAAATAGCCAAATTACTAAGGAGGTGTAAACAATAATAATGAATGAAAAAGAAATGTTGGCCTTTAGGACCTACCATTGGCGCGAGACGCTAGCGTAGATTGATGGCGTGGTAGATGCGCCGAGGCTTAAATACATTGCGCCTTGGAGGGGGTGTCCGAGTGACCCCACTGTGATGACAGCTCATTGGTTCTCGCCATATCGCCTGGTCTGACATTCGCGCATCAGCATCACCTATCTGACTCCCCTTTATCCGACCATAGGGGCTGCAATCCAATAACATAGAAACTTATAATCTTGCGCGCAGAGTAGTGCCTTGCGGCAACCATGGCATCAATACCGCTGCCTATTTCACCGCTACGAGCCATTAACTTGATAAGACAGAAGGCCATTCCCTAGGCAGTCCTTGCGTGTTTGCAGTTGGCATTGTCCACGCAGGTGCCATGGTGTATTTAGGCTAATGTGGATATAGGGCCGTGAAAAAACAATGCCTTTATCTGCGAAATAATCCCCAAGTGTCGACTGTAACACAACCTGCCCTTATCAGCATCAACACTACAACTCCTCATAACGAGTGATGAAATTAAACTAACGTAGACTAGCACTGATTTATTCACGAAGTTTGAAATCCCAATAATGCTGGTCCACTGAACACTCACCTCTATTGAAGCGGAAACCCGGTGTTAGTGCAAAAGTGTCTTTTCCATGATTTATTTTGCATGTTAGTGGTCTAGGAGCCAGAGGATGTGCTCAACTGCAGGAATTTCAATAAATATATTTTGCGTTTTGATGACACGGAGGGATGTGCTCATGCGGATATAGTAAGTGCATTTGATGCAGACAGAAGTTGTAAATCAAACCAAAACCAAAGTTAAAATTATTTCTAGCAAACTATACACAATGCTTAAAAGTATGTGCGATTTGAGTGGTGCATACGCCAATAAAATGGGAAAGTGCATGAGTGGTTACCTCCACCCATCTCCACTGCTCATGCGTGCACTAAAACTGTTACCCGCCACGGTGATTAGCAAGGTCAGATGAATGAAGAGATCCACGTTCGCTGCACACCACCTACAATGAGAGCAGTTTGCTACAGCTGCGCCCGTTTTGAAGACTGCGGACGCATGCTTGCTAATCCATGACATGCCCTTCATTATGTCTTCGATGAGGCTATTCTGTAACTGAGATGAATCATTTGTCAGAGGCTGTGATGAACCTCTTATTCATGTAATTGATGACATGGTATTGTGAGGTCAGATGTCTGAGTTACTACTAGCCTTCAAATTACTACCATTTTACAGCGTGCTACCTTATGAGCCCTTTGCAGCTTAGAGTTATCTGGTTGATCAAGAGTCTGAAGTGTGCTGGTTGGCTGTTTTAATTGAAAAAATTGCAAGAGCAAACGCATTATCAGCTTAGGTTCCACATTGCGGTTAGCTGTGATTAGTTGAGAAACTTGTGCTGTTAACTTTGCCTTTGTCAACAGCTAAATGCCAAGATTGATGTGTTGCCTACGACTTGAGTGCTGTCTCAAATCAACTCGACAAAATACGCACTTTAATGTCACATAGCTGCTTAAAATCGCCTATGCTTTATAGCGCATCTCCATTCGCTTATGAAGAGCTCCCCCATATTTCGACTTTTTTAAACTTCTTTTCTTTACAACTCAGCGTATCAATTGTCCCTACTATCACTAAATTTTGCTCTGCTCGCAGCCCTGTTTCTTAAATGCATGCTGCAATGCTGCCCCCTTTTTCTTATCTGGCACGCGCTGTTAGATCCTGGGAGCAGCTCTATAAGCTGGAACGTCTCTAGAAGAAGGAGAACTCTGATGAAGCTGTCATTCTTCGCTGCTTGGTTCTGTCTGGTAGGTCACACCGCATGGATTTGAGATGTGCTGACCACAAATGACATTTTAGTTGGCTCTAGTAGAAATTGTGGTCAGGATGATGAGGAAGGCAAATGTTCTTATCTAATTTAAAAGGGCAACGTCATTATTACGGCCACGCGTGATCACTAAGTGTGACTACTCAGTGCTTGTGGAGGAGGGTGAGCTGTTATCAGTAAACTCATCTGTCACCAGTAATCAAATGACGAAGTAAGCTGCGTTCAAAGGGACGCTACTGAAGCACACTTCTTACGAAGTGACGCAACTGCGTGAAAAGGACTTTTCGGTATACGTGAGAAGCTGATGTTAAACTAGTCACTATATATGGTGAAGTATATGATCCGATGACAAGGATGATTCCATTGCAACGGTTGTCATTCGCCACATTTACGTCCTTGGCACCCTGACAAATGCTTCAAGGCTAGCTAGCCAGCTAGCCAGCTCCTTGCTGCCTCTGTTGACTTACCAATGCTACTGGGTAACCTGGATAACTGCAACGAGATCTGAGGGTCTGCGTGGACTCGGTAAGCACCATTAATATGGTGCTTCGCAATTATCATAAGCATTGTATCATTGTATGCTGCAGAGCAAAATATAATTTTAGAGGAAAATGTGCTTGCTTAATAAGGTTAAGATTAACGTGCACAAATAAAAAGAAGTGAATGCTTGAACAAAGCCATCGCCCCTCCTTTGAATGGCAATAGAAATGCTTTTACGCTATCCATGATGCCAATGAAAGGCATGCTTTGGTGAAACTGTTAATTAGCGCCCACACACAAGTGATAGCTGCACATCAGTGACATGCAATCATTACAATTAAATCCGCATAGCTAAATCTAATTAAATATTAAAAGACAGGCAAATGTGAATTAAAGTGATCCAAACTCAAATAATGTTTGCTTATGAAAGTGAGACTGAAAGGGTTAGGCGATAAACAGATCATTCGCACTTGCGCTGACAGCAGAAAGTTCTTTCCTTACTTTACTGTCCTAATTTAGGCAGACACGACCTATTGAGTTGCAATGGAAGTGGGAAGTAAGATACAAAGTAAGTTTGCACCAATTGGAGGAAAGCGGTGACTAGCTGATGCAAAAGTGCCACCGACGCACAGCTGAATAATGGTACAGGCTACTACTGCGTCCAACTGTGGTAGCTGTAGTTGACTGACGCCTACGCCATTACCGACGCAAACTTTGCATGCGATGGTGGGGAAAAGGTTGCAAGTAAATAGGTATGGAGAAAGTGATGCTAAACATTTTAATGAGGAAAGGCTGTTATGATATCCGTGGCATCGGTCGGTAGGGCTGCAAAGAAGGAGTTAAAAGTGAGGTGTCACAGATGGGCAAAGAGATGAAGGGGGAGAAGGAAGGAAAGCTATGCCCTCTGCGTCGACGTTGTAATACGAGAGGTGCATCCAGGCTCAGATGTCTGCTTCAAAGGCGTTGTGCATCTCTGGCACTCTTCTTGAGCAACATTTTGGGTGAAATGCCTGAATCCCCATCTCTCTGGTTCCTTCCACCCGTCTTATGGGATCATATTAACCTGGAACTGTGCCCTCACGAAGCACCCGATTTTTATTTGAGGAGGACGAGTTCCATTTAATTTGCATTCCACTTGTTTGCGTCAATGTTAAAGAGACGATGTTAAGCTCCTACAAACTTCTCGCTGACCTTCGCTATAGGTGACACCTGTGATGGAAGTGAGACGATTGGGCTTTTTCCATTCAAAAAAACATGCAGCCCTAGAGGCCGACAGGTCTGGTGATGTGGGTTGATGACCACGCACCAGGAACTCGATGCCTCCCATCCCACAACTCCACAGTTTGACCTGCTGCCGCGCATTCACTGCCAGTGTGAATAGCTTGTAGCATGGGAATATATAATCAGGTTCACTGAGATTTACGCAATTCCATCACGGTCTTTATAGGAAAGCGTGATTAGGTTGATTGAAAGATGTGCGACCGTAACGTCAGAAACTGATGGAACCCTTTTAACTTGCAGCCGCGCTTGATATCCATCAGATTAAATGCAGTGATATTAAGCATGCACTGCAAAGGAGTTGACGTAAATACTGGATTACGCTGGAAGAAAAAAAGTGAGGCTTTAAATGTAAAAGACAGAGAAATGACCAGTTGGATACTAAGGTTGTGACAACAGGAAATTGGACATAACAAACGTGGATTCTTTGCGAGCTACTTTGTCGATTAATTAGACGACCAGAATCGGCATGATTCGTTGACATTTTGGCACACATTCGGTATTTTGAATTAAGCATATCAGATTGGAGACCATCTGGCATATTAATTCTGACTCAAGAAGCATATTTTTACTTTGCATTTGGAGTGAGGGTACACATTACCAAAATTCAGCAGAAGGATTTTGTGAATTCCACTTTAAATGCTCACGTCACGAGTTAATCACACCGGAGGTAAATGTGTGGTAGCAAGTCCAACTGTGGCGTTGCGTCACAAGTGACCTCCGAAAAGGCTTCTTAATAAACGACGAACACAATGCTGGACAGCTTGTTTTATAATTTATTCCTCGACAAGCCCATGTCCCTGCATTCAATGGAAAGACATTTGACTGTTCAAAGTGACGACTGCAGCAATTAATTGAATCCACTTTAATCGCCGATATGCCGCACAGACCTTTTGGCGACACATCGGTGCAATGTTTGGGGACACGCAACACTGTAACGCATTCGCAACGGGTTCTGTGTGAATAACTAAAAGACCACCTTTGCTCTTAGCCACTCGTCTCGTGATTCCTGTTGAAATGTCTTCGAACCGAGACCATAAAGTTGGCATGAGCGCATCGAACAAGCAGTGAGAGAGCGAGCTAGTGCAGCGTTTGGAGGTATGGACAAATAAGATGAGTGGAAATGGCGATTTGATTCTTGGGTCACAGTCACTGCGTCAGTGGCACTCCATTCTGATGAGCTTAATTCGAAAAACAGGATGCGTGGCAGAATGTGAGTGGAGGTGGATGATATGCCGTACATGATGTGGTGGGGTGATGAACGAAGTCAGCAGCGTTTGTATGCAAGGTAGAGTTGACTCGGCGACACGCTCTGTAATTTGCACTGCCATCTAGGAGCCATGAGCAAGGTGTTATGTCCACAGTCGGTTGCGCCTATCTCGCTCCTCTTTCCTACGACAAAAGGGATCATTAAAGTCTCACAGTCACCGTGTCCAATTCCTGTTGCTTTAAGTTCGGTGCCCACTTGATCATTTCTGTGGGTTCCACATTGGAAGCCTCGTTTCCGTTCTTAGCAACTGTTTCCCGTCGATTCGTCAGTTCAGTAGCAGTGCTGCCTTCGTGTCACTGCTCCTCGGCTGCCGGATATAAATCGCGACTGCAATTCAAGGCTGCAATCTGTACTCGGATTTGCGATCGCACATCCTTTTTATTCGTCTTTACCGCTATTTTCTTGAAAGCTTGCGCTGACATTGTTCGGCACCACCATAGACGTGATGTTAGTTGCTCAAGTCACTAGCTGTATAAACCGACACTAAATGCGTGGTAGCAAATGAAACTATGGAATTGTGGAATGAGAGGCATGGAGATGTTGGTGCTTGGTTGTCAACCATCAACACGATACTTACTAAATCTTCCCGTTTCTTGCTCGCTGAGACGTTGTTTGATTCTGCAAAAGCTTTAGAATGGACGGCAACTCCTGAGTTGGCAGAGTGAAGCTAATAAAATTTGCTTGAGGCAGGAGATTCTCAGATCACAACTAAGCAAATGTAGGACCTCTCCATTCTCAATAGCATGTTAAACAACAAGGCAAAGTTGTCTACCTCTGTAAAGAATTAAACTAGAGATTCTTCTACAACACACTCATCCATAGTTTTGCTGCGTGCCATGCAGCCATTTCCCTCGGTTTGGAAAGGTTAAGCTGAGGTGTCACTAAGGAGGAGGTTCACTCGAAGCAGCGACAACACTGATGACCGTGCCATCCGACAGAACTCAAGACAGTTCAGTAAAATGCACCCCGGGATCATCGTTTTGCTAGTCGCTACCTTTTGTCCGTGACGCAAACATCGTCGAATTTCAAAATTCGTGAATAAATCAGTGCTGGTCTACGTTAGTTTAATTTCATCACTCGTTATGAGGAGTTTTACTGTCGATGCTGATAATGACAGGTCGTGTTACAGTCGACACTTGGGGATTATTTCGCAGATAAAGGCATTGTTTTTTCACGGCCCTATATCCACATTAGCCTAAATACACCATGGCACCTGCGTGGACAATGCCAACTGCAAACACGCAAGGACTGCCTAGGGAATGGCCTTCTGTCTTATCAAGTTAATGGCTCGTAGCGGTGAAATAGGCAGCGGTATTGATGCCATGGTTGCCGCAAGGCACTACTCTGCGCGCAAGATTATAAGTTTCTATGTTATTGGATTGCAGCCCCTATGGTCGGATAAAGGGGAGTCAGATAGGTGATGCTGATGCGCGAATGTCAGACCAGGTGATACGGCGAGAACCAATGAGCTGTCATCTCAGTGGGGTCACTCGGACATCCCCTCCAAGGCGCAATGTATTTAAGCCTCGGCGCATCTACCACGCCATCAATCTACGCTAGCGTCTCGCGCCAATGGTAGGTCCTAAAGGCCAACATTTCTTCTTCATTCATTATTATTGTTTACACCTCCTTAGTAATTTGGCTATTTCGCGCTATTATATTTCGCCTATTTGAATCGCATATAACCGGAAATGGCATTCTTTCTTGAAAACATAGGCTCAAAACAGCTCAAGTCGCAAAATCACCGAACTGCCCTTTGAATTGGCGTTACGAATTTGCCAATATCTCAACGGTTGTGATCTGGTCAATTGTTGCATGGCTATTCCAAGATGGAGGGCAATACCTTCAATGCCGAAGTTCTCCACTGTCCTACATCAGCAGATTAACATGTGGACCTGACTTGACAAATGTCTTCTCCAAAAGCTTTCTCCTCAACCTGCGCCAAATTCTCATCAAAACGCACTGCATGCTATTATGTATTACAATGCCCAGCTTGAATCCCTCCAACGCACTTTAACAGAGCTGCCGCAGATGCGAGACCAAAGACCTGTACACATTTGGCTGTTTAGAGACCCACACCTGGCTTGGCTGTCGCCACGTGAATTCACAATTTGCCTACATCCGCCAGAGCTATACCTTCTCAGCCGTTATTCATCTAATAATATTTTAAAGAGCACAAATGGTGTTGCAAATGGCAGGCTTATCTTCGTAACAACTTGTGTCGAAGGCAGCATGCATACTATGGACCGACGTATTTCTCCCTTCGAGTATATGGATGCGCCTGACTACTGCGACTGCCTCATACATGCGGTGGATCTCTCGCACTTCTCCAATCATGATCTTACTATCATCAGACGCTACTTATCGTAGTTTTTGCCAATGGGCTCGCGGACAAGTCAACTGAGATGAGTTGTCTCATGAAATTCCTCCAGAACCTTGGACAACACAACAGCCATCTCCTGGCTACCATGCAAACCAAATGGCGGCTATGTTGTATCAAGAACTTTAATCCAACCTATACCGACTGGAGCAATCTGTTGAATTGGGGTCTCTACGACGTGCTCTCTAAAAGGCTTGAGAATGCTCAAGTTGATGACTCTGCGCACCCTGTGTAATTGGATCCACCACGTATGCAACGCTGATGATATGCTTTTATACCCTCGTTTTTGATACTTTTGGTTGGGTGATTTGATAAGGGCGACTTTGGAAGCTCATGCAAATACCAGTTTAAAAACGGCTCTAGCAACGTTGTGGCAAAATGTCTGCAGGAACTGCTTTAACATTGCAAATTGCCCATTCCCTGAGTTGTGGGAGTATCGATCGTTGTGCTCGAGTGGTTTTGCAACTAGCATTAGGGAAATACAAATAACTGTATTAAATGACTAAGCATCATGTGTCCAGTGTTGGCAGCTCGTGCGATTACCTACCGCTTAACGAGTAAGATGGATTAGTTTGGTAAGCGAGAGCAGATTACGCCACATGACTTAGGTTGAAGATGAATGCCACTAGAAATCACCCTGACTGAGATTGCGTTGCACTCATGTTCTCAGTGTTGGCGTGATTAATTGAATTTGCTCCGGATGTGCTTTGCGATTGTTTAGTAAGTGTAGCAATGGCATTGATGATGGGACCTGTTGTCACCAAACTGACATCCAAAAAGGGTAGTTTCCTGCGTATGCGAAACCGGAAAGTATAACTCGGAGATGAACTGCATGACTATGGTGCAATAGAAGTCACTGACTATGGTGAATGAAATTAACAAGCCCCAGTCATGCTTAGACATCACAGTTAGCGACAGGATGCTCACAACCCCTTTTTCTGCTGTAGCTCTGCACTCAAATTCAAAGAAGATGAATGTTCCATCACGGACGCTGGATAAAGCTCATGAACTAATACCTAGACACCAAAACTAGCACATAGAACACGTCAATAAATGGGTTTGAGACTACCTGTCATGAGTTAACTGGAAGCGAAGCCGTAGTACACATCGCAGGGGTAGTCCTGGTGTTTAGTCTCTCATATATGTTCAAACACCTTGAGAATATCTTCACCTTAACAATAAGATTACAAAGTGAGCAAGTGTGTGGCAAGCTTTATCATGTTCCTCGAAGCTAAGTGCCTCGTGTGATTGCATTTACCTAGCGCGTTATACAATCAGGTCATCCCAACATCGCAGGCCTTCACCGACTGAGTTAATCGCTGTTGAATGACTTGGAACAAACGAAATTGTGGAGAAGTTGAGTACTCAAAGTCCTAACTGCAAAGCTGTTGGTGATGTGATGGACATTAATGACCCTGCATTCATCAAGACCCTTCGATTTTGTCCCACAACTGAGCTCCCCACTTATCATTTAATGTCCCACAATGTATCCATACATCAGATCTCGAAGATCTCGCTGTCCAAATATGTTTATCAGAGGACACAAATACTCCCAGAAGGCCACTGCTGCAGCGTAGGCTAACCAAACAAAGCACTTCGCCCACCCTCAACCTACGGCCCCGTTGCTCGCTTTTCCACTTTATCCAGCCTGTGGAAGAGTGGGAGGGGATCAACTTCACCCTTTCATGAAACTCGTCATTTCGATTCCAATTAGCACTGAAATATGAAAGTTCCTTAACACAGTGACAGCAGTTGATTGCTGAGTATGCTGCTTCAGAAGAGCGATTACTTTTTGCGTTTATTGAATGACCGATTCCAGTAGGAGTAAGCTTTGCTGTGTGGATGGATTTGTAGCAGAATGACTACAGTCTGGTCAAGGAAAGAGTTCAATTCTGGTGACTTGGTAAGGGTTGCGGTACCAACCAAGGCAAAGACAAATGCGTGTTGGCCGCAGGTTGTTCCGCCATGTAGGAAGTGACCAAGTGTGCCCAAATTTGCGAGTCACTGCAAACTGCCGAGTCCGCTAGTCGCAGTCACTAAATCACAGTTTATTTGGGTCTGTTTGGTACCGGCATGCCATCAGGCATAATCACTCTCAACCTTGAGGTTAATCAGCACATTCAAGTAAGCGCTGCTGCGTTTTCGACCGTCGTGTAAAAAACAGCATCGAAAGAGTCCGAACGAGACAGACTTCGTTTAATTGACTTAATGATGCTCATAAGACAATGATACAGTTCCTCATAGCATGTGCTACAAATCTTACCTAAGGTCTTTGTCATTTTGATTACTCTTAATATTATTATTATTAATATTATTATTATTATTGTCCAGATACCGTCCGTGGATCGCGGGAGAGATTTACTGCACTCGATGTATTCAGTTTATGGTTCTGTACCTAGTTGCGGACTGTACGAAGCGTCGCGTCATTTGCAAAGTATTCTGCCTCCTAACTTCTACTTTCAAACTGCCGTGCAAAAGGCTGGATCAATTTGTTTAGTGTCTCAAACTAAAACTATCCATTTGATCATGCTGTCTCTTTAAATGTTAAGAATGGGCAAAAGATAGAAAAACCCAATCCAAATATTTGGTTATATCGAAAAGGAAATGCTCTACAATTATTGAGGGAACAAAGTATTCTCTTTGGCAAATGATCGTGCGAATCAACACATTCGCAATCAAGCTTTAGACTTCGCAAATTTATTAGCATTAGTAAGTTTATTTCCAGCCCACCATCCTGATTGTCGTTAGTATGACAGTTCACTAAGACTTTAAATATCCTTCCATTACGCTTTAGATGTGTTTGCCACAAGGCCACGTATTAGGCATCAGAGCATTCTGGCGCCCATTGTTTGCTGATTACTGTCCATCGCCATGCACTTCATGCATTGGCAAGTGAAGATAGTCCTCCATGTGAGGAAAGCCCAAAGATACGCAATTTGCCTTCAGTGCTTTGCAAGCGACTGTTCCGCCTCCATTGTTCCTCTTCCCTCTTTATGATGCTACTCGTGATAGCAGCGCGTCAAGCGTTCCTTACACTTGTCAGTCCAAAGAATCCAAATAAAACACACCAATGTGAGCTCCTTCCAAATGATCCATCTTGCTCGGTAATAGAACCTCTTTACCAGTTACATAAGGCATTCCTTTAACCTGACGCTATGGCATGGGTGGATGACTGGGGATCTCGACAGGGCAAGTGTCAGTAGTTCCAAAAGCAAATGTGCCTAAAGGTACCATGGGAGTTGCTACTATTAGGTCTAACATTCCTGTGAGATTTCTATGTAGTCTAAATGACTGAATGTTTCTTTGCCTAAAATTACTCACAGAATGCCCAAAAGAAGTAAATATTATCAATTTCTGTAGTGTCAAGCACTTTGAAATGCTACCTAATATACTACCTCACATGTATATTGCGATCTAATAGGAATTGTGCATGGGTTTTCCGCTTCTCATTCCTAACCTCCTTCA
>JADWOT020000003.1:5865890-6033890 GCA_036345935.2 Taenia hydatigena
CGAACGATCGGACTGCCTCCAGCGCTTTGGCCACTGCAGCTACATTCACTCCCTTGGTCCTAGTGTTGTGGTCAACCTTCATGTAAGTCTGCAAACTCTCGATCCGAATATTACAACCCATAACTTTTGTTTATCAGACGCTCTGTTCTAACCGTTGCAGGCAAGAAGCGCGTTCGTCGAATGCTTCCTTTTGAATATTGAGAAAGAAACTCAGTCAAGCACACACAACAGGCGTGTCAACGCGACGAAACCGCTTCAGAATGATGCAGTGGTCAATCTGGCAGCTTAAATAAGTTCAGTTACGCGTGTGCCTGTGTCTCTGCCTACTCGCAACAGCACCAGTTCTACCCCCAGCATGCATAATCCTCAGTATTCCACCTCATTACCTACGTCCTTGGTGATGGGGAATGACACCCACCTGCATTCGCTCCACTCATCTGAGCTAAAAATGGCCAAAAGAGGAAAGGTGAACACCCAGTCTATTAAACACCTTGGGAATATCCCGATACGCTACTGTTGACATTGCGGCAGCTTCAATCTTCATAAAAGCCACCTCTCAGCCAAAGCGTGTCGAAATCATATAAAAGTGACGTCTGCAATCATGGTGTGCCTCTTTCCTTTTTAGCATCAAATGGTGGCCTCATCACTAAGCAAGTGATGTCTGCACAGCTTGCCTACTTAAGATAGTTGTTCCATCTTAATTCATTTCAGATTGCAAGCTTGACCGTTCGCAGGACTTTCTTCCTAGAGGTGGTCGTCTTCCTTCTCCACTGAATGAGGGTTTTGAGTGTGACGCTACAGGCTACAGCATTATGAGTTCCTGTCGGGATCGAACCCGAACAGTAGCCATCAGTTAATGAATTCAGCCATGAAATTGAGCAGTGCATCATTTCTAAGGAGGACTCATGCGACGCATGCTGGGCATCAATGACTGACGACTAATCCACCTTTCAGATGTCCACCTCATGCAATGGCATTGAGGATTTTTTTGTAAAAGTAGCTGAGTCTGCTCTTCAACCATGCCAATAGGGGCTTGGTCGATTACAAAGCACTTCGGCTGCCCACAAGGACGTAGAAGTACCACAGCGCATCATTCGTGGTCGTGAGCATGCATGCTTAGACTAAGCTGGAAAGGAAGCATTCCCAAATATTTCATTCCCTCCTATAATCATTCAACACCTGTGTACTCTAGTTCTTCAGCCAACTTTTGTTTGACAGAATGGCAACCGCATGGGACACTTATCTAGTTAGTTTGGCATTTAAGTTGGAATAAATCCTCATTTCGAGTATGCATGCCACGACTACAGGGAAATCAACCCTTACATGCGTTTCTAATGCTGTCATGTAGAAATTTTACATCGTAATGCGTCACGTTGGTTCTTATAAATGTGCAACTACAAGGGCAAAAATGTCCTTTAACGCAACCTGGTAATGAGATCACGAAGTGCATGCAGCACCCACCCATGTCGTGTACAATCATTCACAGACTTTCCTCAAAGGCAATTTTATTAAATCAGAGCAAAGTCGGTCAATTTGTCAACTGACACTTGCTTTAGAATGCGCTTTTAATCGGGTTCGCCGAGACCATCCACCCCACAAGTCCATATAAGCTGAGTAGCATTGATAGTTGTGTTGTTTGCATCTAGAAATGCAAATGCTGCCATTGCTAAGGGTAACCGATGCAGACTTTTCGCGTAGGTGAATTAATGACTTCGTTTAAGACACAAGTCGCCGCAACCAGCAGTGCGAAGTAAAGAAATCACGAAGTCAAGAAGAGGGAGTACAGGTTAGCAAATTGCAGTTAATGTTGTTGCTATTATAAACAAAATGGCGGTGGGCTGTAGATGTCAGCAGCGATCCATAGGTCGGTGGTTCACATCCGCCTCGCCGCAGTCCCATGCCCTCGTGTTGCCTTGCTCTCATTTGCTGGTTTGCCCTAGAGCTTGTATCTTTGCTCGGGTTCCCTCTAGCAGACAGGTGTTGTTATCTCGCTCATGACGAGTCTAAGATTTGCATAAAACTCAGGTTTAACGCCCTTTTCCTCACGTGCAATCCACTACCATCATTGCCATGCAAAATTAGGCCTTAGCGATTTCGGGCTATGCTGGCATCTGCACAACCAGGCTTCTAACGAGGATTCCTACACTTCTTCACGCTTCTAACCTTATATCAGGTACAGCCCAAATCTTCCACTCTTGTGCTGAAAGATGAATTAATGCAATGGGCTTCCGTTACCTGATATCAATCACACATAGGATGAAGGATTGGGCGTCGCATACATGCAACACCAATAGTTAATGTGTCAATGTGGAATGAACGCGTTAACTATGCATGCGTATCCCTCCCACGATTTCGGCCGATTTGAGCATGCCTCACCATTACTTGTCATGTAGATCTGTCAAATCCTAAGCAGATCTATTTTTACTTTGTTGATCCGTAGGTGTAATACAACCGTCAGGTTTTCGATAGTGTCTAATTTCATTCTTAAATTGTTCACAAATTCTAAATTTTTGAAGCTATGCTATTAAAATTATATCAGTAGAACAGTTGGTTTTCAAACACTTTAGCGACATCAGATCACCATCAGTTCATGGTCTCTGGTTCCAGCCAATCTTGATGCAAGTGTTGCTAACAAACTGGCCTCTATAATAAATTGCAAAGTGTGAATGATTTGCAGAGCTTGGGTGATGCTTGATGAGGATGGTGAGTAAATGTCATAATGACTTCTACATGCCATTTTCCATTTGACTTCTAGAAGGTAGGAGAGGATCACAAACGAAGTCCAACAAACCATGCAGTTATTTGGTAATTGGGTTTCAAATGATAAAGCAAATTGAGGACAGCGTCATCGTTTGCTTAAACAAAGCCTTCATCATGTTTGTAAGCAGATGAATCGACGATGATGAGGCAGATTTTACCATTAGGGCTTTTTGAATTCCAAGTCTCCAGGTGACCTCTCTCACTGTGCTTGATGGTATCAGAAATGCGGTGATCAGTGAATAGCCTCCATAAAAGCTGCACTCACAGACCATCACGGTACAACTGATTGAGTGCGTTATTCATTGGCAACGCTAAGGGCTCTTACTGTTAACGAGTTCCCATTTGGGCAATTCGTTTCAATTCCAGTAGGTGAGAGGTAATTATCGGCTCCTAACATGTGCTGAATTGCCTGTAGTCGGTGACACGGTGCGGCGTTGGAGAATCCGCCACAGACCCTACGCATTTACACTTGCTTGGTAGTCCAGACGCGGTCTAAGTAAATCCGAAAATTCAGCCCTCTAGGCTTGTGGCTGCTGGGTGTCTGAGTGGTGACCAAGCGTATCGCTTTTGCTTGTGACGCCTAACACGAGTTCCTACTAATCTAGACAGTCATCAACCATAAAGCCATTTTACTGGTGAAATGAAGGGTGACTTAATTATAATGGCGTTGTTACTCCTTGGAGGTGCCACACCACCTAGATGACTATTTCCCGAGGAATAAGTGATGAGCATATGACAGGACGTTTTAAACTCGTTTTCAAAAACACAAAACTAGATGCTCTCCTGCTTCTTCACACTCCCGGGAGCATCTAGTTTCTTCATGGACAGCGTAATCAAGTCATCTCGCTACTGTCCGGAAAAGTTCCCACGCATGTTCTTACCTTCCACTGATGGAAATTGCGAAATCGTTGGCTCAGTGAACATAAAGTCACCAGAAAATTTAAGTGGAAAAGGAAGTTGGTGCAGTTATTTGTAGCCTGTGACATGGTATTAAGAGCGGTGGACTGAAAATTCCTGTAGCTTTTGATCCGAAAATGCCTTTATCCCAGACGCCTCAACTCACGACTCGAATACTCGCTGGTGGATAGGGTGAACAGCAAAGAGAGGAAATATTCTTATCATTTGCAGTCGACTTCGTGCATAGGCTGCTGAATGGTCTTCACAAACCACCAATTATGATTCACCGTCAAATCGGGAATCCACGGCAGATGCTCAATGCAATGGGGACTAGTGCAGTGTGGGCTGCCCCAAGACAACGCTACAAGACACTCTCGGAAATGGTTGCATTGCTGCCAAGAAAACCGAAGGAGACTACAGAGGCCGATGAACCTGTACGCATAAATCTGCGGCTTGCTTGATGACAATGATGCGTTAACTGGAGTCATCCTCACTTCGGGTCAGGCGTTGACAAGTTATGCTCGGTTAGATTTAAGTGTGGTGAAATGCCAGTTATCTAAATTGTGTTTACACAAGTACACTCTTCTATCTAGACAATTTTTGTCCGTCAACTTGGAGTCGTGAAGTTACAATGTGTTGGGTGTGATCGGCGGACCAGAGTCCAGACAAATACGTTGCCCTCATCTACCGCTTGTTGAGATTGTTGACGATAGAGGAGGAGTAGAGAACTGTGCAGCTAATTTGTTTAGCCACCCTTCTAATCAATTAGCATCAGAATTTGAAATATTCATTTCATTTTCCACTGCACTTTGCTGCGATGGCACGACGTAATTTGTGAGGACTCGTCAAATGCACACGTGGAAGTTCACAATCACGTATTATGAATCAGTGGCTTGTGTTAGTCAATTCAAACGATTGCTTTTGACTTCGCCCTCCGATTAAATTCCCAGATCAAACCACACGGTTTGGACTTGGCGAATGTGATTTGAGCTTGCCTGTCTTGCGACTCCACTTTGACTCTAGCAAAGTTTGTTACATGGTGTCTGGAATGGGTATGGCGGGATAAAGCACCACCCATTAGAAGGTGAATACCTTAGGCTGAAGACTTTCTCCTTTTTTCACCGAAATAGCTGATCGTGTGCTGCTAATACTCAAAATGGCTTTGGGTCAACCTGTCAATCAGAATTTTTTATCATGCATAAACAACTGAAGAGAGAAAGTCTTGGAAGCCAAACACACACGTTCAACGACTCCAGCATTATCGGATGACAACTACGTTCAGAAACTGGTAATTTGTTCTTCGCCTTTCCTACCTTCCAAAAAGCGTCTCTTTGGATTGGCACTGACTGACGACTCTAGATTAACGACAACCCTTGCACCGATGGCTAAGAATTGGTCCTCCCCTCTTGAGTCCACATGCACTCCGTTCACCGTGTATGCCGGCTTTCTGTCCAAAGTTGGTGTATGTATGCGTCACTGCCTTCATTAGTAATCATGTTGTTTACGCAGTCAACAGTAAAATATGAGCAGACTTTCCATGAGACGAAAGCAAATTTTGTGCATTGCAGTTAGTGCTACTTCTGCTGGAAATGTGGTTGCACTTCTCGAAATCACGACATTTGGCAGCCCCGTTTTTGTAGGGTTTAGATAAAATCTGCATTGTCATTGCATTAACCCAGAACCAGGCTTTAAAATTGTCATTGAAGAACTGTTTTACGTAAACGCCTCCATCACTCGCTGGCTCGTTCATTGTAGTTACCTAATTGCGTGGTGTGCACTTTCATCCGAAGGCTAATCCTAACCCTTTAGGGCATTTGTGATACAAAAAACTAATTAGTAGCCACAGATAAGTTTGGTGCAACCATCAAAACAAGAAAGTGCTCCGGATCCTTAGAAGTTGCAAGTTAGTTGCCGGCCAAGTGTCATTTTGGCCAACCCGACTCCGTCTCTAGGCTGAAAGCACTCCAAACCAATCACAATTTCAAGACACGAAGTGAAGGAGAGGATTCGTGTCTGCCTGTTTGTATGACACGTCTGTTACTGGGGCTCTGCTAGGATTCGTAATTGCGGTCATAGCGGTTGCACATTAAATCGGCATTGACTGGCCAAACTCCAGCTCAAGTTGTGAGAACAGAGGGCTCCTCGATATAAGGCACGGGATACGCTTCAATGGACTATTAAGCTTCACGCTGCTCAAAATAACAAGTTAATGCATCTATTCGCAGAGCACGAGGAACTGAAGTGCAAGAGCGTTAAAAATACAGCAATGGTCACTGAGCTACCAGAAGAGAATGGGTCTGATTGGCATGAATTTCGTTGGAAAAGTTCCATTTCCTTCATACATTAGTTGACAGCGGGAAGTAAGTTCGCTTCGTTCAAGTACGTAATCTGAGACAGCACTGCTATAGATGGACTTTGCTTACTCCAACCAGCACTTCCATTCACTATTAACATGCTGTGGGCTGGCGAAGATGCCCTACTGCATTGCTGCATGCGCAGTGTCAGATGGGCATCTCCTTCGTTGGTGGTGCTTCTACAAGACCCTGCCCTATGCTCACCAATGTTTGAACATCAGCTAGATAGAACCAGAATGCTCAAAGGCCTCACTAGGCGTTTTTCCTTATATTATCTATGCCATGCCAAATGCTATAGAGTTCAGAATACGCAGCTAAAATTGCATACTTATTAGCGGAAGACACGAAGAATACTTCACTGTTTCTCCTTGGCGTAGGTAACTGAGTGACTCATACGCATTGCAGCCACTTACGTATATCTCACACGTCCAACGCGTCCATTGCAGCTTCACTTACACAGCAAACTCCCATTCAACACACCGTGACGATCGATGACGTAATTGTTTGTGTTGCAAATACACTCACGCGCACAAGCAGTGGTACATAGTAAATTAAAAGGCCTGCCACAGCAGCGCAGAGTCAAAATTGAGCACACAGTGATGGAAAGGCACCATGATAACAAGCCTGGCCGCAATACTAGCTGCAGAATTCCTTCTCCTGCTCGTTTGCGTGGCCTTGCCATCAACAGTGGCAGCATCAGTGTCAGCGAGAGTGGCAGCGACGAAGTGAAATTCCAGCTAGAAGATCTCACGCCAGTGGTACAGAATGCTGCTGTCAAGCCTATTGCTAAGAAAGCCGTCAAAGCAGTCGTGGAGTTTGTTACCTACGAGGCTGCCAAAGAATTTTACACTTTCCTCTCACCAACAGATTTTCTCAAATAAAGGGAATCTTGTTTTGCGATTCGACATATTTTGAAGTCCTAATCAATTCGGACCATCCGATTGGGGCACACGAAGCGCAAGACCTCGTGTAGATATGGAAATCCGAGTTTGATTACTCGCTTGTGAGTTTCGGCTGACTAGTCTTTAGCGTGGGCATGTGTTTAAAACATTACTTCCACTGTCAAATATGGGCGTACATCCTTTTATTTTGGGTGGCTTTAAGCAATAACTAGCCCATTCATCCGAACATTTATCACTTGCTGATTTCGTGACTCAATTAACGTTGCACGGGGTTCAGCAAGTAATTTTACATGAGAAAGAAGTGCTTTTAATGGTTTAGCTTTGCAGCTAAGTTAACTAAGCAGAAAACTGGTTTGCGTGGAGCATTTAGCGAATTCGTTAAGAAACTTAAAATCTTAAGACAAATAACCCCAGTTCATTTCAAAGTGTTGGGACATGTTGGAGGCGTGTGTCGATGCAATACATAAGGCCTTCAAACAGAGAATTATTATTTGAACGATCGCAGGTTTTGCAATTTACTCGTGCCTTCCTTAAGGTTTTACGTTCTAATCAGGAAGACAAACTTTTCCTACACTCCGTTTAGCGTAGTGAATATGCTGCCAATGGTAATGATGACGTGAAAGTAGGGCAAGCACTTGCTGCGGTGGTTTGTGGGCATTCAACTAATTCACATGTTTCTGTTGTTGACTACGTACGTGGTGGCTGTTTTGAAAGAAGTTTATGGTGCTACTTCCTGCTGAGCTTAGGAGATGTGAGGTAAAGGGTGGCCGAGTCTTTCGGCTACGACAATACACTTGCCGAGCGAGTGGCGTATCGATTGGATGTTAGCTAACTTCATTAACTAGAGATTAATTGCTGCGGTCCTGTGATTTGCAAAATTAAGCAAGCAGAGGCAGCAGCTTGTGGAGGAAATGGGTGCAGACTAACCAAGATCATCTTAAGGTGGCTCTCCTTCCACTTTGGTGCATAGATATTCCGAATCGGATGGTCAGTGTAGTCATAGAAGCTTGTGTGGTGGAACTCTGTGTGTAGGCGTCGACTTGGACATGTGGGCTCAAAGAAAGTCAATGACTTTCATAAGAGACTTGGACTTGGTCCACTTGATTTTGAGAAAATGAGGCGTCCACTTTTCCATTGTGCGCGTTTTAACATGAGTCAATTCCAAACACTGAACGCACAACGACGAACAACTATGAGGAGTTTAAAAGCGCAGACATGCGATGTCTCAATTCTGCGGCTGAACGAAATGCTTGTCCATGCTGACTCGCGACAGTAGATCATCGCTATGATAGAAGCATTCACCATCCATGCAGATTATCACCACTTTCGATACATCGACGAATTCGCAGATATGTAGTGCCAAATGGGATGAAATATGTGGTTTTACACTTGATTTGTTGCATGGTGAATCATGTGTTACGGTGAACGATGTGAATAGCAAATAAATGAAACTCGGTCACAGAAGTAAAGAAACGACTAAGTGTGGAGCGATGAAAGCAAAGAAAGAAGGAGAAGTATGTTGAGGCAATGGGAGCCAACTATTACCTAGGAATGTGCCCGCAGATCTTGCGCAAAATATGTGGGAGTCAACGAATTGACAAGTCGAAGGGGTGAATTGACGGGCCTTCTTCACACTTACGACAACACATTTAGTGTAGTGTGAATGACGTGTTTAAGCTGCGACCTGTAACAGGTGAGTTACAAGATTTCGGAGGCTGCGTGATAACTTTTCCTAAAAATGGTATCAACAATGCCAGATTGCCGTACGTGAAGCTGCAAAGCCTTCGACTAGGTGGAAACATTATTCAAGCACTCAGTCGCCGAATTTTCGCACCACAATCCTTCGAATATAACGCTTGTTCCTTTCAAGTCCTCCACCTGACATGGCAAGTGATATAGCACGAGAACGCAGGAACATTAATGCATAGTATCAGCTTGAGAATGTGAGCCCACGAAAGACGTGCTGAGAGCCACCAATATTATTGAGAAAAAAGCAAGGTTAGTCACAAAAACGTAGTGTATTTTGGTGCATATTACAAGGGGCGTATTTCAAGAGTTCGACACTTGGAAGGAGCGCCTGAGCTTCTACATATTCTGTGGACAGCCCTCAAATGGAAGTCGTAATGAACGAATTGCAGTATCTCCGACAAGTTGTAGCATCCGGTTCCAATTGGCCTGACACAAAACAGTCTCCAATCTACCGCAGTAGTAGCAAGTGAGTCGTTTGGTCTTTCGGTGGAAATGGCGAGTGTAATTCATGGGCTTCCATGCTCGCGCATGTCCAAATTAACATAATTTCCCAGAAAGAACACTGCACTGTGACGAGAGTAGTAAATACGATGACTTCTACTTAACTAAAAATCTTTCTTCTTAGATGCAGCTGACGTTCCCACACACACCAACAATACCACAAGCTTCCTCATCACTTCATGCGTCATTTACCAGATCTGGAAATTAGACGTCCCTCTAGTGCTGCACAGACCCTAGAATGTTAAGTTGTATGAAGCTCTACTCCTTGTTTAATGTTGTGAACCGATAATCTACAAAAACGAATTAGCATGGCTACAAAATAATAAAAATATTTCAACGGCCTGGAAATAAGCAGCTATCATGCGATCAAGGCGTGAGACCACGACATTAACACGCCCTGTTGAACAAGGATTAAGGTCTGTGAAACTTCCCTTCCCCCCAACAGCCATGCAAAAATGGATGAAGCTAGCACGTCTGAGCCAGGGTGTTGTATGTTGGGCAAATTTCAATGTGTCCGTATGCCGCAATCCCACCATTCAACCACGAAATTAAAAGAGCAGTTTAAAGTAAAAAGATTTTGACGTACTCACTAAACAATGAAAATGCTATGTTTGAAAGATCTTAAATGCGCAGAAGGCGGAACAGTGCAGTTGTGAGTCATTGCAATAGTGATTAAAGAAGTTCGCCCACATGATTTGGTAAAGGAGAGCAGCAACTCGGATTGTGAAATGACTAGATCTTCAAAAAGAATGATCAAAAGAGTGACCCATGCTAATGAGCCAGGACGACTTCTCAACCACACCTAACAGTCCCTTTTTAAGGCTCTCTGCGTTTCAGTCCGAGTTAGGCAAGCTTCCATTTTCCCATCCTGTTTGCAGATGCAGTAACACCTCCACCCTAGTTCATCCTCAACTCAGACGCGATCCTCACTCTTTGTGCCGAGAATAGCATGCTTTCACCGTTGAACAGACTGAGTTGATGAGAAGAGGAGGAGACGGCAACAAGGAGGTGGAATTTGGAATTTGTCTGGATTCAAGTGACAATGTGAGTCTTGACTTCTTAATTCCATACGCGATTGTAAAGAAGGTTCCATCTCTGCCCCCCAAGACACTGCAGGCTCGACAGCCAGCTCAGTACCCACGTCATCAACGACAAAATGAGCGAACTGGAATATTGTGGTGAAGCTGCAACGAACATGTATCAGTGAAAATGCAGCAGACATCAGTGAAAGTAGATTAATCTGCCAGTCTGTCTGATGCAAAGCATGCGCACTTTAAGGGGAAGTTTCATTTGGGAGAAGAGTTGATCAAAGACGGGGTCATGGAACCACCAAAGTCGTCATGGGTCTTACCAATTACTCTAACAAGAGGGAGGCCAGTGATCAACGGTTACTGCAGGCAGATGGAAGTTGTAACGTAAAAGGATGGCCCTCCGTCACCTCATCTAGCTCATTCAAAACCACTGTCACGGTCGCAGGAGATCTCTCTAAGCGACTCGAAGTTAGGATTCTGGCAAGTTGGCTGTTGAAAATGGGCATAAGGTAGACCACATTATTATGGCAAATGCTGAATGACAAAGGATATGCTCGGTACAAATGTAAATGCGCGTGGATCTATGGCTAACTTTCTGTTGTTTTAATTACTCAGCTTTTCTGCATTAAGAAAGCCCAAAAACCCTCAATTTCATTCTACTAGCCGTGAAAGCCTGATCGGATACTAAATAACACACCTCCTTACTCAAGCCATTGTAGTTTAGTGACATTTACTCAGTGCCTGGTTTTGATGCAAATAGGCTTCACTCTCCTCCGTTGATGTGTCCAGGTTTTGTGTGTTTGCTGAGCTTACCAAATTTTCAGGGGATCATCAGTATCTGCTCCAATGCCTCAGCGACTGACCCTGCATAAAGTGGATCTTAAGTTATTATTATCATTGAGGTTTGATACCACTTTTGCGCATTCGCAGCTGTTAAACTGCTGCCTACCCTGTATTTATTAAGTGCATATAACTTCCGTAATTGGCGATTTGCGCGTGTTGCATCAAACGAAGTGCTAGTTGGCAAAATGGGCTCAAATCATGGGAAAGCTTAGAAGTGCAATTTTAAGTAAGAGTTTAAGTCTGTGAAATGAGGTCCTTTCTTTGCACAAACCGTCCCTTAGAATGATAGAATTAAATCGGCATGCCAACATTCCATGATTTTGACAGGAGATTAGGCGCTATTTCAAAATAATTGCAGGTGCGATGGGAATCATCTAAATATTTTTAAAAAGTCTTCATAAGGCTTTTATAATGTTTAAATCCTGTAGTAACTTGAAAACGATTTCCTTCTGGGTCCTGGTGCTTTTAAAATGCAACTTAGGTCCTAACGGCTTTGTCACGCAGAATGCGTAATTTCCGAAGGTTACGAGATGCCTTCTCATGGAGAATACCACAAATGCGGCCACACATGGCTTCGGATCAACAATCATGGTGATAAGTTTTCCTTCCAATATGCGTTTTAGCATGTTTTGAATAAGAAAATTAGGGCATAAAGAGAAGTGCTGCGTTGAGTGATCTGATATAGCGTAGTCGCATTGCATACTAATAAGTTCTGCGGTACATATGCGGTGAACTAATGGATTCCATACGATATGAAGCACGATGTATTGATTTAACACGGCAAAGCGTGTAATAAATTTCGCAGAAATGTAGTTGTTTATACAATGCGCAAATATAACAAAGTCCATTGCCAGTCAGGGATGGTGTTGCATACTTTCGCCAAATCCTCCACACTAAGGTATTTGCATATTCTAACGCCAGTTCGGGTGGAAGTTCAGTGATTCGGAGTTGTTCCTTGAGCGAAGCGAAAGTGTCTATCATCAGTAGCATGGATGTGCGATGCAAGAATAGTGAAGTTGTACGAGACAAGCTGGGGAATATAGAAGAGGTGGTAACGATAAGTAAAAAGGGAGGAAGGGTGAGATGCAAACAGAGGTTACTGGAGCTCACCATGGTGGAAAGTTGATAGGGTTGATTGACGGTGTGAAAGAGGTGACGGGTTATAAGTACCGCGGCTTTGAAAAAGGAAAGAAGGAAGGAGGATCGGATTGACATTACAATGGAATTGACACATCGAGTCGTTGCGTGTCGTCTGGTGTTAAAGTCACGCGACCGCTCTACCTCGACTAATTGTCCTTTGCCATCCAATGGTAAAGAAGGATGCAAGTGAAGCAGACTTGTTGGACAAAACATGGACGCTTGCTAGTGCGGCAGGAGTGACATAGAGGTAGTCTATAGGTGTCAAATGAAGGCAGAAGTGGTTCATTCTTCTGTAAGAAGTTAACAATCACTACAATATTGCTAGGAAAGCCAGTAGGTCTTTTGGCACTGGAAACAGACGTCAGCAGTTATATACTTTTCCTTTTCAACGACACTTGCCTCCATTGCATGTCAGAAGCATTTATTTCCAGATTATAATAGAATCGGAGGCCTAAAAATATTTGTTCCATAAAAGAGAGCGTCCAGATCTAGATGTGACCATTCATTGAATACCTTACAGTGTGCCGCTGGTTGTTTCTCTTGAGGATGGGCAGATTTAATGAACTATTTTTCAGTCCTCTTCGTGATGAGTAGTGCTTGGTCTCATGCGTGCGAATCGATGTTGTGTGACTAACCTATGCTTGATGGGGTAAAGCCCTTTTAAAGACGATTTCTCTGGCGCATTAATCGCATCCATTACTGTTCACCCAATTGGTAAGAGCTTACCAGCTTCATGGATTCGTGTCACATGAGGCGCGAGTGGTTTGCATCACGTTTCCCACCTTGATTTTGTGTCGATATTTCATTTGTACATGTCGCATTTTAATCTACTGACATGCTTACCTGTTCATTTGGGTGGGTGATTGGGGAGGGACAGTGGATTGCTTATATGGAGGTGCAGTCACGCGGTGGGATTCATGATTGACTGCCGTCGCTGCCGAAATGGAAAAATTAAAGCCCGTAGGGCATGTGGGAGCTCTACACCCACTACACAGGTAAGAAAGCTTTGAAAGAATTTCTTTTCTGTGCCACACAAGTTTAATATTGATAGATTAGTGAGGAGTACAAATCTTCTTACTTTTTGAATTTCTCGAACCACTTTACACCTTTCTCTTTAGATCCTCTCCTTGCATTTAATTGACCAAACTACAACGCAAGATGTAGTTTCGTGATTTTGCAACGCTTATTGCATTTGCAAGCATTAGAGTATATCAAGAGAGCATTGCATCCACCCTTTCATAACGCCGTCCGAGGGGCTTTGGATTGGATTCGTAATGATTTCCCAAAATCAAAACAACCTGCCTCTCCCGCTCATTTCGACCATCCCTACCTGCCAGCATCTATTATAGAAAACCACCGTGACCGTGATAGTGGCTTATAGACGGATCTAAAAAGGTAACTAGAGGTCATCCCTCTACCTCACAACTTCCGTCTTCCTGTAGCAATCATTGATCTATGACCTTTTTCGTGTAAGAGTAATTGTTTAGGCCTAAGACGACTTCGATGGCTCCATGACCTCGTCGCTGATCAACTCTTCTCCCAAATTCCACGCCTCCAAACGTGCGCACAATTTGCATCTGACTAACAGATCACTTTATTTCGCTAAAATTTGCTGCATTCACAACGACCTGCGTTCTTGGCAGCTTAGTCTTAAATAGGAGACTATAATCGTGTACCTAACTGTTGACATTCAAGTTCTTGCATTCTGTTTTTGATGGCATGGGTGATGAACTGGCTGCCAAGATTCCAAGGTCTTAAAGAAAATAGACAGAGCCCTCTAAAAATTAGAATATGGGTTTGAAAGGCCAAAATTTACATCCCCACCCCAATCTACACACATTTCAAATTCTGCTGCCTTGTTGTCGTCCGCTAATCTTTTAATGAACTCAGTCTGTTCGACGGTGAAATCGCGCCATTCTTAACATAAATGGTGGGCATCGCGGCCGAGTAGAGGGTGAACTTGCTTATGGGTGTTTCTGCATGTACAGATTGTAGCAAACAGGATGAAAAGAGGGAAGCTTGTCTAACTCGGACTAAGACACAGAGAGCCTTCAAATGACACTGGTGGGTGCGGTTGCAACATGGGGTTGTCGTAGCCCATAAGCATGGGTGGTTCCATAGCCTCTTTCGTTGGGGAACTAACCACCTTGCAATGCGAGTTGGTGTCTGTGCTGCTGGTCTTCTCCATTTAAACATTTGGGCAGAATTCGTGTTTATGCTATTTACAACTACAATTAACTACAATTAATCCTTTCTCATATGGTTCAACCAAATAGAAAATGCAGAATGAGAGCACCCTGTTCTGCTCTCTGTGCACCCAAGGTCTATCCAAAATAACACTTGCCTTCTGATTAATGAGCGGCTTAAATTATTTTACGTTGAATGGCTTCTTTTTGATTTCGTGGTTGGATGCGATCAACGCGGCCCACCGACACATTACATGTTGTCCAACACACAACACACGCACACACGACTCCAGACGTGCTAAACCCGTCCATTTTCGTGGCTGTAATGAGAGAGGGGAGGTTTCGCAGTCCTCAAGCCATGTTTATGGCTCTCACGCCCCCGTCGCATTCTTGATGTTGCCCCAAGAACACAGAAATGCCTTTATAAGCTTAAAGCCATGCCGATTTGTTTGGGTAAGTTATCGTTTCAAAGCACTTAACTATGAATGAGGTTTCATGTAAATTAAAATTCGAGGGTTCGCACATCGTGAGAGGGACGTCTGATTGTCAGACATGACAAATAGCGCATGAACTGATGAGGAAGCTTGTGACACCATCAGTGTGTGTAGGAGCGTCAGTCGTATTTTAAGAGAAGCGTTTCGGTAAATCAGAAGTTGTCATCGCTACTGCTGTGGTGCCTTGCCTCCCTGTGCCATGGATCGAACTTGATGCCCGCAATGCCATGTCCGTGATTAAGCCGAGAATAATGGCGTGGCCCAGTATTTGCTAGAGTTCCACATCTCTAACAACTACTATGTACGTGTTAGTTTTGCCACCGTGAAAGTGTGTGAGCAAACAAACCTTTGATGGTGCGGCCACCGCTTCATATCCCAAAATAGGTGTTAAGCTCATGCAGGATCGAATGAACTCAGAAGCGGGCACTTTGATTGCCTGAAGATGTAACGTATACCGAATTACAATCTAATATAAAGGCAAATCATTGCGTTGCATCAATTTTTACATGTTGAGTGAAATGCTGATCTTGGAAATGGAAATAAAACAACGAGGACTCAACAACATGCCCTTCGGAGGAGGGATCAGGCTGATCTCACCACAACGTCTACACATGCTACCCAGATTTAACCACGCCTTCAATCTGCTACTTTAACACCCTGACGACGTGATTCCCGGATTTCTCGCAATGCTTTCTCGTTGCGAATGCCATATCAGAGGCATGACCAGGACTCTGACCACCAGACGTGTTGATCACTCGCTTTTGCATATCTGCTCCAATATCTCTTGACTAAGGGAAATAAGGCGAAATGAGGACTGTTGCCTCACTGTCTTGGCAGTTCTAAACGCAACAATGATTCAAAGACATCAGTTTTCTACCTTAGAATAGAAGCACGTGCATTAAAATAAAGTGGGTTGTGGCCCAATGCTTTTAGTGCTCGAATCATTATTTTACTGCTCTTTCGCATGCTTCACCTACAGTCATTCTAATGCAGAAGCTGAAGCGAATATTTGCCGCATCAGGAAGTGGAGCAAGAGATGATGTGATATTCGCGAAAAGAAGGCGTTGCACCAACCAAATCTCTGCCGCACTTCATGTAAGTTGCGGATATTACTCGCTTTTTGCCACCCTGCTGTCTCATAGACACTACATGACTCTACGACGGTGCCTACAACAAATCTGTCTTTTCACTCCTTCAAGCATAGTGTGCGCGCCCTTTGAATGCTTCCTTGACAAGCATGATGCATAAGCCATCAAAGAAGCCTAAGCTAATTGTTTTTAAATTAAGCGGAAAAGAAAAGAAGGATGCTTTACAGGAAAAGGAGTATATTTCAGTTGGCGAATTCGAGAAAAATTAACGTTTGTTTTCTTGATTAAGAGATCGCAGTAGGCAAATCGTGGCAGCTCCTTCAAATTGTAGTTCTCAACTGCATGAAGCTTGACACAGTACATTCGCTAATGTGGGTCCATCATGCATGTACAGAAGTCGTATTACATACTAATGAACTCAGCCGCACTCATGTAGCATAACGGTAGGACCTATACGACAGGAAGCAAGATTAAGTAATTTAGCAAGGTATAAAGTGTAATAGGTTTTGCAGACACTTTGTTGTTTACAGAGTGTGGAGACACAAAGTGGGTCAGGATGCCATTGTGCCATGTTGCTATCGTGTAGCTTTCCGTGGAAAGACAATTTAAGAGTTGTATGCTTAGAAGCTACTGCACAGTCTATCATATTTGAGCAGGACCTACACGAGATGAAGTTGATGGCTTTAGCTAGTGCTAAGAGAGTGTTTCTTCTGCCAAGCCACCGTCTAAATTGCTGACAGGACAACTTATCAGGTTGTGGCGCAATGCTTGCAGTGCTTATTTATCGTGGTAACACTACTCAGCGTATTTTACCTACAGTGGTCCCGATGGATATATTATAGTGAATCTTTGCTGGGGCAGGAAATGAAGCAGGAATTGATATGCTATCCGCGCACAGATGTTGCACCAAACAAGCCTCTGCCCCACTTGAAGTTGGTTGCTGATATTACTCGCTGCTTATCATCTAACTACTTCATAAATACTCCTGCATCACTACATGGCTTGAAGCACGGCTGAGATAAAATGACGCCTTAGTGGCAGTGCCTACATCAAATCTGCCCTTCACGCCTTCAAGCATGACACGTGTGCCATTTGAATTCTCCTCCCAACAAAAATGACCGTCCATGCAGTAAGCGAGTCTACGCTAATGGGTTTGAAAGCCGCAAAATTAAGTGAGAAAGGACAGAAAGATGCGGCACGAGAAGAGAGCAATATTTGAGTTGGCAGTCACAGAGAGAAGCAACACTTGCAAGAAAGAGTCAGTTTCCTTCATTCACAGGTCGTGATGGACTAGTTGTGATAGCTCCTTTAAATTGAGGCTTTCAACTGCAAGACGTTTGACACACCAGAGTCGCCACCCCGAGTCTATCATGTGTGTATAGCATTCGTATTGCACACTGATAAATTCTGCCGTACACATGTAGTATGCTGATGGAATCAATCCGATGTGAAGCACGCTGTAGTGGTGTGACCAGGTAGAGCGTTTAATAGCACTCGCATAAATATAAATGTTTATAAAATGTGCAGATATAACAAAATCCATTGCCATTTAGGGATGGCTCTGCAGACATTTACTATATCCTCCACGCTGAGGTATTGGCATATTTTGAATGCCAAATCGGGTGGGAGGTCGGTGATTATGAATTGCTCCTAAAGTGAAACGAAAGCGAGCTTTTATCAGAAACATGGGAGTGTGATGAATGTGTAGTGATGTTGGAGGACACAAGTCGGGATATATAGGACAGGTGGTGAAAATGAGCAAAGGGGAAGGAATGGTAAGATGTAAATAGAATCTACCGGAATCCACCATGCTGGAAAGGTGATGGAGTAGGTGGTGTGACAGAGGTGACGAGGTTTAAATACTGCAGCCTCGGAAGGAGGTAGGGAATGAGAGTGGGGAAGTCGATTGACCTCACAGTGGCGTTGACACATTCGGCGGTTCCGTGTCGTCTGGTGTGAGTGTTACGCGATCGTCTCACCTCGACCAGCTGTCCTTTGCTGTCTAATGGTAAAGAAGGACGCAAACACAGCAGACGCGGTGGAGAGAGCATGAGCGTTTGCTAATGCGATAATACCGGCATAGCAGTAGTACATAGGCGTCAAATGGAGGCAGACGTGGTTGATTTTTCTGCAAGAAGTTGACAATCATCGCAATGCTGCTAAGGTGTGATGCCATTAGAGAAGTCAGTAGGTCATTTGATACGAAAATCAGGCGTCCGCAGTCATTTTCTACCGTCTCATGCGAGCCGCACTGATTGGCCTACTAGTGAAACATTTCATAGTTCACGGTTATTGCATTATTCCCGCAAAAGGCGAAAGAGAGTTAGTTGGCAAAGGTAAGTGGTATACTGGGAAGTTAGGTAAAGAAACGCCACAGAATCTTTTCTCATCCGCATTAGCGGACTCTTTTTCACCTATCTCTGCAGCATTTGAGACCGCTTTGAGGATGGAAGTGCACATAATTCTGGGACGGAATGTGTGCCGACGACGTTGTGAAGGACTGAAGAAAAGGACTTTAGCAAAGATATAATTGCAAAGTCTTTGCTCTTCAAGTCAAAACGAAGAGCCACTCACGGAACTTATCAGCGTGTCATGGTATAGTTTGGCCACTCCACCGCGAGCAGAGGAGTTGCTGGAAAAGAACATGAATTAAGAAGGAAGACCTTTAACATGGTTTCAATACTTGCCTTTAAATAACTTAGGCCCCAGCTTGTGTCGTGACAGGGCAAAAATCTGTTGAACGCTGATTTGCTTATGTACTCAGTCCAGTTCTTCGGCTTTTTAGTATTGATAGCAACAAGTCATGATGCTTAAATCCATTTTGCTCAAAATGCAGTAATCTCTGTGATCGAAGATGATTTGTTTATTGTTCTGCATCCCTTCCATGAGTGTTCCATGTTCCGTGTTCCAGGCCGTTGGCAAGATTTCTAGCTATGTTCAGTTCCACCAGGATCACACCTCAATTCCACTTCTCATTCCTGCAAGTAGCCGAATGGCTGTGCTGTATCTCTGTTTTGAAGGCAGCATACCTTGACTTCAGAGCTGGCGTACGGTACTCAGTAGGCTATACAAAGTGAGGGTATCACTGATGTCTACCTCGGGCTTGTGATCAACAGTATGCCTGTTGACAGCAGAAAGGGTAGTAGAGCTGAATGTTCGACGAGAGTGGACCTGAAGTTGCCTGCATCAAATCACAGTATTTAGTTTATAAGCTCCTACCCTAACTAGCCATTTGTTCGTGCAAATGTCTGTCGGAAATGGCACCCTCCTTGATGCCTCCGCTTCAGCCATCACAAAAACCATTCCCATCCGCTTTTCATCAAGAGACAATATTACCCGTGAGAGTGACGATACCAGTCACATGAAAATGCATCATACAGAAAAGATAGTAAAAGCTGAGCGTCAAAATGATTTTGGTTGTTTGGCCACAGCTAGAGGTGACGAAGTGAAGCGGTTCCTGCTGAGGTTGCTCCACTCGCCAAGAGGTAGAATTAACTTGTGCAACAAAAAATAAATGAAAGGGCGAAAGTGCTTTCCATTCCTAAAAATGAGGTTTACTTTGGAGTCGAAGTAAGAGGACTTAAAGAAGAAATGCTGCGCGAGGATAACCGCCATTGTCAAACCTTCTGTCAGGGATCATCACAGGTTCAACCATCAGTAGGCGATGCCTTTTCTCCATCGCATGTTGACTTAGTATTCAGATATTGAAATGATCATAGATGTCTTCATATCAGCTTTGATTTTTGGTTTAAACTATGCAAAATCCTTTAATAAACTACTTATCACCTGGGAGAAATTAACTCATTTGCATCAACTTTCCTTTCCCCTTGACCGCTATGATCTTATTTAGTTCAAACTGGGTTAAGTTGCGCATCCTTCTCCTTCTTGGTTTGGGCTGGTGTTTTGCTGAAGGATTGGAAGACTCCAACTCATGTGGGTGGTGTAATTTGCAGCGCTTTCAAAAAGAGTCCACGCCAGCTGTAAAAGCACGGATCCCCTCCTGAAGGTAGTTGAAATGGGAAACGTGTCTGAAATAATGCTTGGTCACCTCTAAGTTTTGCAGCTGATACTGTTTTGGGATTGAAGTGTGTGATGTACAGAAGAAGGTCGACAAATTATATCCAGCAGCATCTATATTATGCAGCATCACAGGGTCCCTAGTACGTCTGAACCTAATGCTTCAAATTTGGAAGAATAAACAAGTCACCTCGCGCCTTCTAAACTTCTCCCATTCGAGCATTTCTTTCCTCTGCATGGATTCCAAATCGGCTTTCAAGCCTCTTATGCATCCTTGTCTATGCTAGATGCATCCTATCCGTGGACAAACTAAGGGACTACCCTGCCGCAACCAAACAGAAGGCGAAAAAAGCCTTTAGACGAAAGCGTCTAGCAAAGAAACGCAATCATTGTGCGGCAATGTTGCAGTTCAAGCATAATTATGGCTACAAAGAAATGCTAATGCAGTAATTCAATCGGCTTTCACGAGAGTAGTAGGTAATTAGGCCTTTAAGAAAATTAGAAGACGAACACATGCTGGACAACCGATTTTAAGGTTTTGAACCGGTGGACCTCAAGCAGAGCACCTCCCTACACCGCGGCATTTGTGCGTGGTAAAATGTTTAAGTGGAGCTAAATTATTTGCACTATTGTCTAATTTTGGATGTGCCTTCAACAGCAATTCCATTGCCATCATCGCAGCAGTCGTTTCCGCCCACATTCTGTCAAAAAGTAATCTGTCTACTAAAATCACGAATGCAGTCGCTCCTGAAAATATATCACTCGGGGGATCTAGGAAAGGTGAATGCTATAACGTCTTGTAGGATTTAGATCACCGGTGCAGTTAATGAGGCGGTATCTTATGCAGGCAACAGGTGACAATGTGAGAGTAGAGGAAGGAATAAAATTGTGAAATTGAAATCCGCTTGTGAAAGAGCCACCTTTAGTTGACTTAGCCCAATCATCTCTAAGACGTGATTGTGTGTTTCCATCTTATCGACATGGCTTACTAGACACGCGTACAACCTCTCAGTCGGCTTCCTCCCATGCTTGCTTGTCTATTTGCGATTCGAGGGAATTCAGTGTCAGCTGCTCAAAGTGCCTTCTGATTTCCTGTTACCGGTTAACAAGTCCAGCGTTGGGAGAAGGAAAATGCTTGCATCACATGAATGCGTTTCGTGAACCAACTAGCGCGGAATTGGTTTGACGCCTAACTCTACCTGATTAGCACATTCGAGTGTCCTGCCAGAACCGACGCCAACATGAAATCAAGTAATAACAATTGACGAGTAGGCTAAGAGAGATTCACTGTGACCCTTTGGGAAGAATATTTGCCCCATAGACTGAGGAAAGGCAAGTCCTTTTATTTGATGTCTTTGGTACTTTATAGAAAACTTAGTCAACATGCACACCAACCAAACGCCTTTCACCGACGTGGTTCACTCTGAAGAAAAGGTGTCTCTGAGGTGTATTGACTAAACCACGACTATTGGGTAGCTTACTCGACAGGCCGTGCGTTTCTCACTTCTTTTAAATGGCGTCACATACGAACTCAATTCAGCTGGATCTGAGAATCTATGAGCAGTGAGACAATGGAATCAACGTGTGAAAGAGTGAGAGAGTTATACAGCGGAGCGACAATCACTTATACGTCAATTTATCCGGTCAGAAGCATTATTGGTGGCGAATCGTGTCTCAGTTTTAGCTTCATGACTGGAAGCTCATACCTACAGCCTACTTGACTGCTGTAGCTAAGAGGAAGGCTACAGTGCATGCTTTACTGTAGACGTCTGCTTTCGGTGCCGGAAGACCTGCTGTCTTTCTTGGCAGCATTGCGCACAGGCAACACTGCGATGATTGCCAGCTCTTCACAGAAATAGAAGCTATTCTGCCTTCTTTTGAGGACAATGCATTACATCTATGGCAGTTTGACTCCATTAAAAGGGTTTATGTTGTCTCTACGGCATCTGCTTTGTTTGCATCCTTCTTTACAATTGGACAACCAAGGCCAATTGGTCGAGGTGAGACGATCGCGTCACAAGCACACCAGGCGGCAGGAAATGCCATTGTAACATTACTCCAATTCCTCGATACTTATCCTTCCTTTTTTCCCTTTTCTGAGACAGCAGCACTTTAACTTCGTCACCTCTGTTACACATTCAATACACACAATATCACACTTCCAGCATGGTGGGTTCCAGTAGCCTCCATTCGCGTCTTACCTCTCTTCGTTATCTTTACCACGTCCAATTTATGCCCTTGCATGTCTCGTTCTGCATCACATTTTCCATCCCATTTCCATGTCACTAACGGTGGCGTAATCAGAATCACTGACCTGCCCGAAGTTGCACCATTGACATCATGGCCGAAATGTCTGGAAAACTGAAGAAGTTCTGGGAGCTCAGATTCTTCTCAACTGCTCATGCCGAAGATTAGGGCAGGACAGACTGTCGCTGCGTTTTGTGCGGATGTGCACTCGACCCTCTGAATATGGTGTTATTCCACACGGAACAGAAACATCCAACTAAGTGAGCTGTCATTGACTGGTTGCGCCTTCGTCGCCTGTGTGCTGCGATGGACCGCAGTGGCTATTATCTCTTTGCTGCATACAATTCTTTTCCTCATTTCCATTCTTCCCTTCCGAGGCCGCAGCATTTAAAACGCGTCACCTCTTTCACACAATCAATCTACCCCATCACCCATCCAACATGGTAAGTTCCAGCAGTCTCTATTTCCTTCTTATCGTTTTCCCTTCCTTTCTTCCATTTACCAACCCACATTCATTCTCCTGCTTGTTCCATCTCATTTCCATGTCATTGACAATGGTGAACTTTTGCTTCACTTTAGAAACGACTTCGAATCACTGACATTCCGCCTAAAGTGGAACTTAGAATATACATATTCCTCAATGTGGAGAACTTAGTGGAGGCCTGCGACACAATTCCTGGTTGGCAATGGATTTTCTCAACTTGACGATCCTTACAAGTGTTGCTTAGGCACATCAACACTTGAAGTTGGCTCAACAAGCAGTTGTGCCGCATGTTATTTTCACCTACTTTATCAGTTGTCCACCAAGATTCACTTCCACTTGTGGAATATCGCGTGGATCAAGCGGAATTCTTCAGACAATTAAAAATCCAGGCTAGTCTAATCTCCCCCTTTAGGATCATCAACTACGGCCTTGTGCTTCATTCTGGCCTACTTCCTATCTCCATGCTGTATTGACAAACACATACCTGCTAAAGCGTTGCAATTTGTCCACTACGACCTGTAGTTTACCGTCTTTACAAGAGATATTGATGAGATCTATTCAATGTGGAGCACTTCTTTAGTGGTATGTCAACGTAAAGCGCGCGATGTGACAGATATGCAGTTGTCTATGCAGTGTGGAGATGAGATGTAGGTTAGAATGAATCATGAGACCGTAGGTGATGGTCCATAGGGACAAGAATTTCCTAGTGTGAGTTAAGAATTGCCTGAAGGATTCAGCGTGCTTAACACGATATTCTACAACTGGAAGTGGATCTAGGTAGACAATTGAGGTGTGAGAGAATAACACGCGACACGGTTGTTTATGAAGCCACTTCCTAGATCCGTTGGGTCAAAGCAATGCTTGTGATGATCGTCGAGTTGACAGACTCCAGCACCAGTTAGGAATGCTGTTGCAGGCATTCACCAAGTCCTCCTCATCGAGGAATCTGCATATTCTGAGTGCCAACTCAGGCAGAAGGCTTGTGAATCAAACTAAGATGTCAAATTGTAATGTTGAATGAAAAAAGCAAGGACATAAGTGAGAGCGGTAAAGATAAGTAAAGATGTAGGAAAGGTAAGATGCAAAAGGAGGCTACTGGAACCCACCATGCTAAAAATGTGGTAGAGTGGATCGACTGTGTGACAGAGGTGACAAGGCTTAGATGCTGCGACCTCAAAAGGGGAGGAAGGAAAGGCGAAAGAGGAGTTGGATTGACCTCACAGTGGCGTTGACACATTGGGTTGTTGCGTGTCGTCGAGTGTGAAAGTTACGCAATCGCCTTATTTCGACTGATCGTCCTTCGCCATCCAATGGCAAAGAGAGATGCAAACAAAGCAGACGCTGTGGAGATAACGGCCATAGAAGTTGCGCGTTGGCATCAAATGAATGCAGAAGCGCTTGATTTTTCAGCAAGAAGTTGACGATCATCGTAATTTCGCTAAAATGTGATGCTGCCAAGGAATTAGGTTAAATTTGCATAGTAGAAACGAACGTCAGCAGTTATGTAGATTTCTGGACCACCAGCGCTTGTTCTGGATTATCTACTCAGATATCTTGGAACGCCTGCGTCATAAAAAGGAGTGCTAAGATCTAGAAGTGACTAGCTATTGAATGCCTTGCAAGGTCATTTCTATTGCAAATGAGCTGATTCATGGACCGGGCTGCCATTCTAGTTTCTTCGTGTATCGTTGGCATTGAAAGAGAATAAGTAAAACATAGCTCGTAAAGACTTCATTGAGCAAAACTACCAGGGATGGTTCTCCTTCCTAGTGGTTATCTAGTTAGAGAGATGAATAATGAAGGCTACGAAGCCTTTAAGTCGTAGCGATCATGAAGGAACCATTATGTGTTCTTAAAATTCCCGCAAATTGGAATGAGAGGATTGTGCAAAAGGTACCTTTGGTAATTGCAACTAGCAAATTTTAAACAGTGCTATCGTTGGTACATCTTAGCCCCATCGGGGTAGCCTTAACCTCCTGTGTCACTGTCTGTGGTTCTGTCATGTGGTCTTATCCAACCACATAAATATTCATGCGTAGGTGACGAAATTTGGGAGCAGGAAACACCCGCATGCAAGTTCGCATGCGACTCGGAAGCGATCCGCACCCTTTATGCCAAGAAAAGCATGCTTTCACCATGGAACAGGTTGAGTTCGTTGAAAGATTGGGTGACAACAAGGAGGTGGAACTTGGATTTTGCGCAGATACGTGTAAAATCGTGGGCCTTGGCTCCTCAATTTCATCACTGATTGCGTGGAAAGTGCTGTCTCTGTCATTTAAGGCACCGGAAGCTCAACGACCCGTTAACCAACCATGTCGTCGACAAAAGGATGAAAGAACCTCGATGTGCACAGTTGGGTGCACAAATATGGGCTGCTTGTTAAGTTTGAGCCGAAAAGAACACATGATGTTGTAAATGCGGTGGACATTAGTGGAAGTAGACCGATCAGGCTACTAGTCAGTTAAGAACCATGTGCAATCGCAGAGGAAGCGTGTTATTTGGAAGAAGAGTTATTCAGGGACGAGGTCACGAATCCACCAAAGTCATTATTGGTATTAACAACTACTCTTGCAAGAGAAACGCCAGCGATCAATTGTTACCAGAGGAAGCTAGAGGTTATGACAAACTATATTCGTTGACGGATCCACCACTTGCCACTCAGTGGACATGTCCTCTGTCATCGCTTCTGATTCGATAGCCAGCTAGGAACCCACGATACCACATTGACGTACTGACAGCATTGCTAATGGACATAGAATTGCAAGCAGAGAAGAGGGTTGGTAGATGCGTAAGAAGACGAGCTTTGTACGAATTGAAAACAGCATTGATGCTCTTAAAAATGGCTGACATTTCATTACTCTGCCGTTGTGGCTACTACACCGAGTGTATGTTCAGAATTAGACAAACAATTAAAAGATATTGATGGGAAGAATTGCCTCCTGACTCACAAACTGCGTCGACTCATTCCTTGATATGATGCGTGCATTGTGAACCACTACCGCGCATGCAAGCGACTCTGATCTCATTGCCAAAAATGTGGTCAGACAGAACAAATTGAAGAGGTTCTTCAGGTGCCAAGAGAAGCATCTGACTCTTCCAACTTTACTTGCTACTTCATTCAAATGGTACCATGTTATCAACGTAATGAGAACTAAAATAGAAGAGACATTCAATAGCACTTGCGGTATACTATTTTATTTTGCATTCGTGTCTCTGCTGCAGGGCAAGTTGATGTTAAATTTGCTGCATCAACGCATAAATTAAGACTTGCAAATGTTGCGCCTGTTATCAGAGTGTTGCATGGATCATTTTCAAAGTAGTCTACTCAGTGCAGTTTGCGTGAGGTGGTCGAAGGTGGCCGCTGCATCACAAAGTCTGCGAGGCATTGGCAGGCGACGTGCACAATGATTCTTCATCATCAGTAACAACTGCCTTCTATTGGCTCATCTTGCCGTTCCCACTTACCAATGTGGAGACCTTAAGCTTAAAGTCAAGAACAACCTTGACCGTGTAGACAGCCTAGCAAACCAGTTGGGCGAGGTAGCAGGACACCAACCTTCTTTATTATGGCCTTCAGTCCCCTTTCATCCTTTCACTTTTCGGAGAAAGTGAACTGCTTGTGATAAATTCTTTGATACATAAGCGTCACGTCTTTCCGCCTCAGAAGGCGTCCATCGCATTATTTACGGTAATTCTTCCTCCTGGACCTAAGATATGTTTGCATACTTTTATCAGTAGCTGGTGCCGAGGACCCCACTACACTAAGCTATCACATGTCCGGTACTTCGGATCTTTTAGAAAGCTTATGCAGCATTGAATTCCGTGTGTGAAATAGATCCTTGTAGTAATGCGCCCAACGGAAAAGTGGACGCACGAGATCGTCACGAACTACAAAACCAAGTCAAAGTCTTTTTATGGAAGGCATTTATAGGCCAACGACTTTGCATTTCTTTAATAACACAGATTAGGATTGTCATCTGCAAGCAAAGAACTGCCACAAATGTAATGTGATTAACCCAACTATCCAATTTCGGATGCCCTGCTCCCATAATGGGAAGGTAATCAGCTTAAAATGACCAATATTAGACCTGCCCATCTTCTAAGCCTTGAAATGACCATAAAATTGCAGTCACAAAGCATCAACTATGGCGTGAAGACGTAGCGTTATCGCAGTAGCAATAAGGACGACTTCTGTTTTGCTAAGATGCCTTGCCTAAAACAAAACTAATTTTTCTTCATCATTTTGTGCGTTAGTTGCTTGGCTAGGGAACCTGACTTTGCTCTATTGTTGTGCAAACCTTCAAATACAAGTTCCACACCACATTGCCCAGCGTTCATTGTTTCCAAGCGAAAACCAGTCCGGACGATTGGACATGGCCTTAGACAGAAAATTGCTTTGGTACCATAGAATCGAAGACGTGTGAATGTGGAGAATTTGATGACAGGTGGTTGGTATGTTGCTGCTGCTTCGCGTGTTTCACATGCGGTCGTCCCTGCCACATTTCATGTGATTTGCTGATATTACTCGCTATTTGCCATCCCGCTATCCCATAGACACCTTTACAGCAGCGCCTACAACAAATCTGCCTCTCGTCTTTCCAAGCATGGTATTTGTGCCCTTCGAATCCTATTCCTAACAAACATGGCCCATAAACCACCATACAAACCTATTCTAGTTGTTTTAAATGTCACTAAATTAAGTAGGAAAGGAAATGAAACTGCATCACAATAAGAAGACTATATTTGGGTTGGTAAATGCAAAAAATCAACGCTGGTGGAAAGTGCCGATGTCCTTGAACCATAGGTCGCAATGGACAAGTTGACAGCTCCATTGATAAGGCTATGCATCGTGGATCACGAATCACTGACTACACAATGCAAAACGTGACGAACTTCGCCGAAATGCAGTTGTATATGCAGTGTGGAGCTGTAAAACTGGTAGAAGTGAAATAATAGGTCGTACTTGATGATCTGTTGAAGAAAAGATTAATTAGACAGAGTTCGAATTGCCAAATGTACCCATTTGCCCCCTGAATCACTTAGCAGCTACAAACGGACTTTGGTTGCCGATTGATGCGGCTTGAGAAAACAACATGCGACTCAACTGCTGATCGGAACACATTTTAAGTGTCGATGTAACTCAAGTAGGTCATCCTCATTAACATGGGAATGGGATTTTGGGATGGTGAAGTAAAAGAAACTGCAGAAATCCACCATGCTTGAAAGGTGATAGGGTGATTGACTGTTTAATGGAGAGGACGAGGTATGAACACTGCGGCCATGGAAGCGGAATTATGTTGACCTCACAATGGCGTCAACACGTTGGATTGTTTAGTGTCGTTATGTGAAAGTTACGCGATTTCCTCAACTCGACTGCTCTTCGACACCCAAGAACCAAATCAGGTTATACCGTGACGACAGCGTTGCACGAAGTTGCATTTTCACAATCAGAGGGTTCGACCATCACGGCAATCCACTTCTTGGAGAAATGAGAGGATTTGGCCACCACCGCAGTCCGAGTATCAAAGAGCCTCATTATGCAAGAGTGAAGCAGCCTCAGTTTGCGGCTCCTCAATTATGCTAACAGATGCAGTGAGCTAGCAGCGTCAACATGGGAGGGAATTGGACTACTTTTTAGGCCTCAAACTAAGCAGCCCTGGCATGAGGACGGAAATGGTTGAACATTTGTTTGGGGAATCGTGGTCTGAATCATCATCTGACCTGACCGTGACGTCAATTGGGTGGAAAGAGTTGGTTTTACGCACTGCTATTAGTCAGTGCTGGTAGTCATTTAAGGCATAGGCATCGTGATGGCTGATTGGATTGTGGAGGCGTTAGTGAATCAGTTACACTGCAACGTGGATCTTTGTAAGGCATCGGATCAGCACGCCATGACGGCACTATATTATCCAGCAACAATTCTATGGTGCACAAGCATCAAGAAACATTTCCAGCAGGTCAATTCTGAACGGTGTTCCCTCACCGGAACATACATGTAGCCACTATTATCAAAGCTGTCATGCTTTATCTTCGTTTCACTACTCACTGCACCAGACACCCATCCACTGACAGATCACTTACGAATGGGTAGTCGAGGCTTACGAGCGAGCAATCACTCTTCCCATGACTGTTAGCTCCAAAAGCCGCCTACTCCAAATCGACATTTCTGACCAATTTTACTGAATCATGAACGAAACCATCGCACGTGACGAGTGCCTCGTAAGGACCTGCAATCCTACTCTGGTCAGTGGGACTGCAATCACGACCGATTGATCCAATTCAAATGTGATGCGGTGCGTTTGAGAGAGAACAGATGGCTGCTTCCACGTCAAAACCATACTTACTATTGACGAGTTTGCAAAATGCAATCTACTGTGGAAGTAGACAGTGGGGGAGGGTCTTGCCTGACCCTCTTGCTTAAACGAAAGCGCCGTCCTCTACCCTTGTTGATACTTGGACGATCGCATGTCACTACATGTCACTCTACCTACACGTCATGATGCGCATACAACGCCTCTGACGACTCAAGATAACCAGCCTCACAGCTGAATTACCCTGAGGATGGTGAAAACAACAGTGCGAAAATGAGGTGGTTTGTGTCTGATCATCATTTATTGTCACTTCATGGCACATTGGGGCACTGTATTGTCGGTTAAGTTATGAATTAATGGAAACTGTGTTGGATCAGCAAGAGGGTGGGTTTATTTAATGCTGGTCAAAGCGTTATTCGTAAAGCGTGGTACGATGCAACCCCCATGTCAAGCCTCAGTGCGTGTCAAAGCTCTGTGAGTGTTACGACACGGTCGATGGCCCACGGCTTATATTTCATCCGGGGGTTCTGTTCAATCAGCTAGTCTCTTTGTAATGCAAAACCATCGGTCCAGCTTCGAACGCTTAATGCAGTGTCTAGCCAAGGAAGCGAGAAAATGCGTTGCATGAGGACAACCAATAGTCAAACTCTGGACTTTCCTTTACTAAGCAACAATGTTCTAGTGTTGTCCCTACATGGATATCCACCCATCCTGAGACATTTGTCATATCAGCAGTTTTGGAACATGATAAATTAAACTCTTGTAAATCCTTAGCAGTGGTGAGTCCAAGGTCAACTACAAAAAAGACAACGTTTCACCCAAATAGCAGACTGGTGACATCCTCCACCTATTTATTCGCCTGATTATAGTTGACAAGGAGGTCGTGAATTGTCCACATTCTCCATTGTGAACCCTTAGTTCGATGGATGTCTGCTTATTCAATACATTGTATCTATGCTCAAAGAATGCTTCCTGTAAACACAGGAGTTCAGATGTTCCTTCGCAGTGATAAAGGACTCCAATATACTCTCTTCCGTGTTAGGTCCATACGCCAGACAAAACGACGTTCAGATGGGTGCACACCGTCAAGTGTTGCTGCGTTGAGAGATATAGCCTGTCACCACGACCTACCGATTGGGAAGGCAGACGAACGCGCAACATCGAATCATGCTGGTTGATTCGATTAGAGCATAAGTTGGTCATGAAAATGCTCTACCAGTCTTCTGCACGTCCTCCGAGTTCTCGCGCAGTCATATGTGCTGCCAGGTGAGTGTCGTAGCATTCGAAGTGCGTTCCATGCGACGCTGTGACAGTCAAGACTTCTTGCACTCCCAACATTATAGGTACATACTCTAATCGTGATGATGCATTCTTTCAAGTGCCCGTGAACTCCAACCCGAAAACTATTGCTTGAGCATTGAGAGAATGCTTTGTGTGCGTCAAGAGCCTCCCACCCATCAAGCGCAAATAGCTTTGTGCAGATTTGTGTGCCTGTTAGCAGGTCTTCCATAAACACATCGGAAGGGGTCCATTTGCTCACAAGTATTATCATCTCACTAAACTATGGGGAATTCGACACTCCCTAGGTAGCGGTCCATCTGAAATGGCGCCCACTTCCTGCTACCCACTCATCATTGGTCTCCATTGCACAACAAAAATAGCCTACACTTGAGCGTTACGACGCAGTTCATTTGAGAATTCATCATCCCATGCATTCGCTTGCCTCCATCGACGTGACGCGCAATCGCACTAGGGCACATTTTAGGTTTCTCGTTCCTGCTTTCCACATATGTGCATCAATGCCAGCCAACTGACTGACTGACTGACTGACTGACTGACGTGCTGCAGCACGTAACTTGGATCACTCGATCATCACTTGCTTCCAACTAAATTGGCAAATATTCCGCCACACCATCAGATCTGAACGCGACTTGCAGCCCATCAGATCACCTGCCACACCTTGATTGAGTAGGGGAGAAGGAGGTGAGACGACGACCACCACTTCGAACTCGTCACATCACGTCTGCCTCCATGCTTGCATAATCCTGACTGCTCACCCATTTAAGTCTTTTTGAATCTGGCTGACATTTGCACTTCCGTTTCCAATGCATGGAGGTGATGATCTCATAGTCCGAGCTGTTGGTCCATTTTAACCGCTGTCGCAGACGTTGCAAAAATCGCAGGTCGATGGCCTGCACTGCTCTATGGGTGACATCTACACCAACAGCTATCATGTATTGGTGCGAGTTTTGGCATTTGTTATGCTTCACTTTGCATTCCAATTTCCACATCCATTACCTTATCCTCTTATCAGTGTCGAAATTAAGTCCACCTCGTCTACTACTGAAAACTTCTCCCACCACATCTCTCTACATTTCGACCGTGACACCTTCACAACAGACTGCTTTGATACGTTGGGACTGTATACTTTTTGCCGAATACAGAAGAAAATATAGCATGGCTTGTGAAATCGGGTTGCCATCGCAGATGACATTCACATCTCTTGCACAGGCTCTACTTAACAGCTTCCATGCACCACTGAGTGTTCACAGCAACCCATCTCCCGTCCGCCAGTCTACAGAGCAACAAGACGATCCCCATTGGTCGAATGGAGGATTTGCGGTCAGCAATCAGTACGACACAGTGCATATTTCCGAAAATCTGACCTCGGGAGAGTCATCGTTGTTTTCACGATAAGGAAGTATGGCTACGGGAGTGAAAGTATGCCATTGTGCTGGATGAATGGACAAATGCATTTTCTGATAACTCGCTTCACATTATTTATAATGACCTTGAGATTCATTACTGAAAAGTAATGGCACGTGTTGTAAAGGCGACAGCCAAAGTGAAACATGGTGCAAAGCCACCCCAGATATATTTTACCAGCCACCTCAACCACTGTCACCTCCCATTGGATTTCCTCTTTTGTTCAACACTTCCACAGATTATCGGCTGATGAATGTCTCTCTCCTTCCTCCCTGATTTGGGTAGCGAGGAGCAGAGTTGATGATAACGACTTAAAATGGTGAAGGTTGAGATTCACAGTCAAACACTCACGTTGGTATCATGCCAGTGTACGCGAATCCAAACACACAGTTAAAGCTCTGCATACTGCTGATGCACTAGATCCATGGCCGCCTCTACACAAGTACTCGGAGTACCTGAGTTGCTTACTTCAAGCATTGCCATTGAATCCATAAAAACGCAGAAAGTGCTACATCTTATGAATTGCGTTACGGTAGGGTGCCACTTTGAGGAGGTATGCATTGCTACGCACTTTATTTAACCTTTCCGCTGAAGAATTCATTTTTCTGTAGTAGCCACATTCAACTGAATGAAGGTTGAACGTCTGGAAAGTTGCCAGGTCTGGCCCTCGCTGATCTGGTGCACCAGCTTTTACTCAACATTCCAAATCCTGTGCTTCTTAGTGGCCGCACAGTTTGCTTGAGCCACCTCCTTACAACCCTCGATGCAGAGACACTGAGGTAAACGCCACAGTCAAAGCAGAAGTGCCGCGGCCACCTCATGAACAGAACGGTAGTAACAATTTACCCACAAATCCGCCTCGTATAGTGATTCAATGCATTGTGCAAAGATGTAAGCACCGTGCAGCATTCTCACTCTGCGGTCTGGTCGTCGAGTCAGACCACCACTCTTCCAAGCACTATGTTGCATTATGGCATTCAGGTGGACTTTATCCAGCCTGTGGAAGAGTGGGAGGAAATCAACTTCACCCTTTCATGAAACTCGTCATTTCGATTCCAATTAGCACTGAAATATGAAAGTTACTTAACACTGTGACAGCAGTTGATTGCTGAGTATGCTGCTTCAGAAGAGCGATTACTTTTTGCGTTTATTGAATGACCGATTGCATTAGGAGTGAGTTTTGCTGTGTACATGGATTTGTAGCAGAATGACTACAGTCTGGTCAAGGAAAGAGTTCAATTCTAGTGACTTGGTAAGGATTGCGGTACCAACCAAGGCAAAGACAAATGCGTGTTGGCCGCAGGTTGTTCCGCCATGTAGGAAGTGACAAAGTGTGCTCAAAATTACGAGTCACTGCAAACTGCCGAGTCCGCTAGTCGCAGTCACTGAGTCACAGTTTATTTGGGTCTGTTTGGTACCGGCATGCCATCAGGCATAATCACTCTCAACCTTGAGGTTAATCAGCACATTCAAGTAAGCGCTGCTGCGTTTTCGACCGTCGTGTAAAAAACAGCATCGAAAGAGTCCGAACGAGACAGACTTCGTTTAATTGACTTAATGATGCTCTTAAGACAATGATACAGTTCCTCATAGCATGTGCTACAAATCTTACCAAAGGTCTTTGTCATTTTGATTACTCTTGTTATTATTATTAATATTATTATTATTATTGTCCAGACACCGTCCGTGGATCGCGGGAGAGATTTACTGCACTCGATGTATTCAGTTTATGGTTCTGTACCTAGTTGCGGACTGTACGAAGCGTCGCGTCATTTGCAAAGTATTCTGCCTCCTAACTTCTACTTTCAAACTGCCGTGAAAAAGGCTGGATCAATTTGTTTAGTGTCTCAAACTAAAACAATCCATTTGATCATGCTGTCTCTTTAAATGTATTAGGCACCAGGGCATTCTAGCGCCCATTGTTTGCTGATTACTATCCATTGCCATGCACTTCATGCATTGGCAAGTGAAGATAGTCCTCCATGTGAGGAAAGCCCAAAGACACACACTTTGCCTTTAGTGCTTTGCAAGCCACCGTTCCACCTTCATTGTTCTTTCTCCCTCTTTATGATGCTACTCGTGATAGCGGCGCATCAAGCATTCCTTTCACTTGTCAGTCCAAAGAATCCAAATAAAGCACACCAAGGTGAGCTCCTTCCAAATGATCCATCATGCTCGGTAATAGAACCTCTTTACCAGTTACATAAGGCATTCCTTTAACCTGACGCTATGCATGGGTGGGATGACCGGGGATCACGACAGGACAAGTGTCAGTAGTTCCAAAAGCAAATGTGCCTAAAGGTACCATGGGAGTTGCTACTATTAAGTCTAACATTCCTGTGAGATTTCTATGTAGTCTAAATGACTGAATGTTTCTTTGCCTAAAATTACTCACAGAATGCCCAAAAGAAGTAAATATTATCAATTTCTGTAGTGTCAAGCACTTTGAAATGCTACCTAATATACTACCTCACATGTATATTGCGATCTAATAGGAATTGTGCATGGGTTTTCCGCTTCTCATTCCTAACCTCCTTCACACTCCTTAACTTCCTCACTCAAATTTTTCTTACTGAATTCATCGCCATGCTGGAAACATTAACTGTTTGTGATTACCAATGCAGTTTTTTTACCTTCGTTCTCATCTCCTGCATTTTCACCCATCTTGCTCACCTTTTGTCTTGTAAGACTAATGCCGAAATGTGCAAAGACCAACCCATGGAAACTACAAATCAGGGGATTAAGAAGAATACTTGCTAGGTGAGGCACTCGCCTGTCTCCTCTCCTTTTCGTTTTATCGCACGTCTTCCTGCGTAGCATTAAGGCAATTCATCAGCCGAGCCTAATTTTAAGGTGATTTTCAAGCGGCACCTTCAGTTGTCGCAGTTGTTTACAAGTCCAGGCAACATATTAGCAAGAGACAATCGCAGCCGTGAATTCACAATATAACCCTCATTCGATGTAGGTAAGGCAATGTCGCATCCATTGGGTTTGCTTGCCACCCAATTAGGACCCTAAGTAAGAGACAACAACCCGAGAGCACAATGAAGTTTGGCTTACTGAGAATGAACTCAGTAAACTTAGCACTGTATTTTCATTTACTAGCATAGCCCAGAGGCCACTTCACTCGACGAAGGTACAATAAACATCCAAGTGAATGTAGATGCGACATAGGACTAAACAAGCAGCAAACGTATCAATTTTGCGCACAATATTTTTACTGCAGCATAGAAAAGTAGTGGAAAGGGACAGAGGGAGTGCGGCGGAGGGGATGGATGCTAAAAGCGCAGTCCATTATAACTGATGGACAGGCGGATTTGTTATTATGGGAAGCAGCAATATAAAGGTGGGTATATCGTGCTAGAGAATAAAGCTGAGGTAGACAGCTAGTCAGAGAGGGTCGGGTTGGACTGCCAAAAACGTCCTCACAATTCGATATCATTCTCTGCCTAGGAAAAGAGAAAAAAAATTTATTCCAGTACTAAGGACGCCAAATATATTAGAGTGGAGATCGCAACTGCCAATATAAAATAATTGAGCGCCAAATTCAAAGTCGCGTGGAGATCCATCCTGCTAATATACAATACTTGAGCGCCAAATTCAAAGTCGCGTGGAGATCCATCCTGCTAATATACAATAATTGAGCGCCAAATTCAAAGTCGTGTGGAGATCGATCCTGCTAATATACAATAATTGAGCGCCAAATTCAAAGTCGCGTGGAGATCACTCTAATATCAATAATTATCCCCCAAATTCAAAGTTGCGTGGAATCACACCTCTAATATACAAATTGACGCCCAAATTAAATGGCTGGAATCCATCCCTGCTAAATACAAAATTGAGCGCCCAAATGCAAATATCCCGTGAGAACGATCCTGCTAATATACAATAAAAAATTGAGCGCCAAATTCAAAAGTCCGCGTGGACCGAATCATCCTGCTAATATAACAATAATGAGCGCCAAATTCAAAGTCGCGTGGAGATCGATCCTGCTAATATACAATAATTGGGCGCAAGATTCAAAGTCGCGTGGAGATCGATCCTGAATGTTAACAACCCTTTATCTGCTGTAGCTCTGCACTCATATTCAGAGGAGATGAATGTCCATTCACGGACGCTGGATGAAGCTTATGAACTAATACTTAGACACCAAAACGAGCTCATAGAACACGTCAATAAATGGGTTTGAGACTACCTGTCATGAGTCAACTGGAAACGAAGCCGTAGTACACATCGCAGGGGTAGTCCTGGTGTTTATTCTCTCATATATGTTCAAACACCTTGAGAATATCTGCACCTTAACAATAAGATTACAAAGTGAGCAAGTGTGTGGCAAGCTTCATCATGTTCCTCGAAGCTAAGTGCCTCGTGTGATTGCATTTACCTAGCGCGTTAAACGATCAGGTCATCCCAACATCGCAAGCCTTCACCGACTGAGTTAATCGCTGTTGAATGACTTGGAACAAACGAAATTGTGGAGAAGTTGAGTACTCAAGGTGCTAACTGCAAAGCTGTTGGTGGTGTGATGGACATTAATGACCCTGCATTCATCAAGACCCTTCGATTTTGTCCCACAACTGAGCTCCCCACTTATCGTATCATATCCCACAATGTATCCATACATCAGATCTCGAAGATCTTGCTGTCCAAATATGTTTATCAGAGGACACAAATACTCCCAGACGGCCACTGCTGCAGCGTAGGTTCAGCACACAAAGCACTTCGCCCACCTTCTGCCTACGGCCACGTTGCTTGCTTTTCCACTTTATCCAGCCTGTGAAAAATTGGGAGGGGATCAACTTCACCTTTTCATGAAACTCGTCAGTTCGATTCCAATTAGCACTGAAATATGAAAGTTACTTAACACTGTGACAGCAGTTGATTGCTGAGCATGCTACTTCAGAAGAGCGATAACTTTTGCGTTTATTGAATGACCGATTGCATTAGGAGTAAGTTTTGCTGTGTGGATGGATTTGCAGCAGAATGACTGCAGTCTGGTCAAGGAATGAGTTCAATTCTGATGACTTGGTAAGGGTTGTGGTACCAACCAAGACAAAGACAAATGCGTGTTGGCTGCAGGTTGTCCCACCATCTAGGAAGTTGCGAGTCACTGCAAGCTACTGAGTCCGCTGGTCGCAGTCACTAAGATACAGTTTATTTGGGTCTGTTTGGTACCGGCATGCCATCAGGCATAATCACTCTCAACCTTGAGATTAATCTGCACATTCAAGTAAGCGCTGCTGAGTCTCCGACTGTCGTGTATAACAGCATCGAAAGAATTCGAACGAGACAGACTGTTTAATTGACTTAATGATGCTCTTAAGACCACCATACCGTTCCTTATAGCATTTTCGATTACCATTATTATTATTATTATTATTATTATTATTGTCCAGGCACAGTCCATGGATCGCGGGAGAGATTTACTGCACTCGATGCATTCAGTTTATGGTTCTGTACCCAGTTGCGGACTGTACGAAGCGTCGCGTCATTTGCAAAGTATTCTGCCTCCTAACTTCTACTTTCCAACTGCCATTAAAAAGGCTGGATCAATTTGTCCAGTGTCTCAAACTAAAACTATCCAGTTGATCATGCTGTCTCTTTAAATGTTGCATAATGGACAAAAGACGAAAAACTCAAACCACATACCTTGGTCATATCGAAGGGAAAGTGTTCTACAATCATTAAGGGGACAATATATTCTCTTTGACAAGTGATCATGCGACAACAGAACCTGTTTATATGAGCTCACTTACCAGCCATATAAGGCATTGCTTTAACTTGATGCTCTGCACCTTTAACTGAAGAGCAATTGATGGCCGAACGACCGATGTTAGTCACTGCTCTTACACAAATTCGGAGTATGCCTGCATGGATGGGATGACTAGGGATCACGACAGGACGAGAGTCAGTAATTCCAAAAGCAAATATGCCTAAAGGTACCATGGAAGTTGCTACTATTAAGTCTAACATTCCTGTGAGATTTCTATGCAGTCTAAATGAGCAGAGACCAACACATGAAAAAACCAAAAATTCGGGGGATCAAGAAGAATACTTGCTAGGTGAAGCACTCACCTGTCTCCTCTCCGTTTCGTCTTATCGCATATCCTTATGCGCAGCGTGAAAGCGATTCATCAGCCGAGCCTAATTTTAATGTGATTTTTAAGCGGCACTTTCAGTTGTCGCAATTATTTAAAAGCCCAGGCAACATATTTGCAAGGGACCATTGCGGCCATGAATGCACAAAAAAACCCTCATTCCATGTGGGTAAGCCCATGTCGCATCCATTGAGTCCGCTTGCCATTCAATTAGGACTCCAAGTAAGAGACAACAACCCAAGAGCACAATGAAGTTTAGCCTGCTGGGAGGATCATGCACATTTTTGCTTTGTGCTGTTATTGCACAGTAAACCTATTTACTGAGGTCACTTTTCTTACAAGTTGCCTACCTTTTCACTGATCCGTCGCATTTTTCTGTGGTTTGGAATGAATTGCACTAAGATTGGTAATATAAGGCTACCATGGCTAATTGTCAGCGTTAATTATACCACACTGACGTGGAGATTTCCCCACAAATTTGGACGTGTCTATGGGCAGCCACGCTTGTTGGTGTCTTTCAACATCACATAGCCCACAAGATGCTGCAAATGGATAGCCTCTGTGCACAAATTTTTCATCGTACAGTTGAATCAAACCACTGGGATTTCCCATTCTACTGGTCGAATTCGCCTTTGAAGCCTAGCATGGAAGTTAAACGACAAATGGTGAGGTAACGAATGTCACTGACCGACGCACTTTTGGACTTCTGTGCGCAGTAGGTCTAACCGTTCGAGCACAAGTAACTTTTAAATGTCGAATCTGTAAGCGTTCTTACCTCTGTCATTTCTGTATGCTTAGGCATGAAAATGAGGTAAAGCGCATTTGAGGGTTGCCACAGGTGAGAAGTGGCAGTTCCTGCAGCGTGAATGCCTTCAATTTGAGTCGATGAGCCGTCCTACCCTTCGGTGGCGAGTTAGCACCACCTGGACACGTCATTCCGTCCATCCACAACAGAGACATGTTTCGGTCCCGCCAACTGCTCATGGACTACGTGCCAACCTGAGTTGTGCAAACAATGCATGAAATGTCCGTGGGATGCAATTTGTGTAACTTGGCGTCACTCACACCTTAACAACGCAGTGGCGAAATCCAAATCATACCACTCTGACCAGAGTACGCAAATTACTTAACTTCTTATTGTCTTATCACACCAATGGTGCATGTGTATGGATTCTTTGTCCATATAATTTCAAATAATGGCAAAAATGCAAATTATGGAACAAGTCATTTTAAAAAAAGGATAGTTTCAAAGCAGACAAGGAAAGAAACGTCTATGTGAGTGCATTTAAACAAATGCGCAGAGTGAAAATGACCTTACACTAATTCATCCGCCCACAGGATGTTCTAGAATTGGAATTCATTGGGCAAGGAACTGGTTAGTTTTGCTATCCAAGTTTATTTCTAGCGATCACATCATGCTGAAGGGAGAAGTCACATTTAACTTGTGCTCATTCTACATTTGTGTTGCCTCGGCTCACTTCATTTACTGCATCACGTGTTTTTGGTTCCCCCAACCTTGGGTGTTACAGAAGTCACTATGTGGGAATGTCCAATGACGCACCATGATTTGCTGGCATATCAGAGGAGGAGAGTGGAATCAGGTCCTCATCATCCAGCCTGTATATTTTACGGCACCCAAACAAGCAAATCAGGCCTTCGGATGTAAGTGAGTGGAAAATTGTTCTTACCGCTTTGCCTCTGAGGCATTGCTTCTGGCGAATGATGTATTCGAGCTGATTAATTGATGTGACCTAATCTGGTATTGAGAACTACTCCTGAGGAAGCACGGAAGAGGAGTGGGAGGAGATTTGCCGTTAAAACAGGGAAACGCTGCCAACTTTGTGTATCAATCCTAGATGTCGAGGATGTAGACGTTAAATAGCTTTCATTTATCATTCAGAGATTGCTCGTGGCGTTTTTAAACCCGATGTGTTGTGTCTAAATGCTTCCTTCGCTAATGAGGACACACATGCAGCTCTTTTTGATCGAAGAGAGAAATGTGCTCCAAAGGAAATGATGAACACGCAACCACATGTATTTAAATTCCTTTTAAGATTAGAGGAACACAGAAAGCCTAGAACGAGTTAATGATTTCTCAAGTTCTAAGCGTATACATCCAATGAGCATATCTGTTTTGGTGCCTTTTTTTAGGTCATTCACATGCATTGTAGAGGCATTGCTTCTGGCGAATGATGTATTTGAGCTGATTAATTGATGTGACTTAATCTGGTATTGAGACCTACTCTTGAGGAAGCACGAAAGAGGAGTGGCAGGAGCTTCGCCGTTAAAACAGAGGAACACTGCCTACTTTGTGCACCAATCCTGATTGTCGAGGATGTGGAGGTAAAGTAGCTTGGACAGCGATTACGGACCTACAGTCTATTGCATCTTGGTTTTCATTGAAATACACACAGCTCCAATTATGCTATCCGCATTCTTAGGTATTTCGAGTCAACAACAATTGTGGCTTTCATTTATTAATCAGAGATTGCTCGTGGCCTTTTCAAACCCAACACATTGTACCTACACGGTATCTTTTCTGATAAGGGCATACATGCAGCTCTTTTTGATCAAAGAGAGATATGTGCTCCAAAGAATATGATGAACACACAACCACATGCGTTTAAGTTCCTTTTTAGATTATAGGAACTTAGAAAGTCTTAAACGAGACCATGATTTCTCAAGTTTTAAGCGTATACATCCAATGAGCATATCTGTTTTAGTGTTTTTTTAGGCCTTTCATATTTTTTGTTGATATTTTGAATAGATTTTGTTGCATTTGTTGGTGGAAAGCAAGGAACACTCGTGAGAAAGTTGTCCTCCTTGCCTTCTTCATGCGCTTTGATGCTACGCTATGGCCGACGAGTCACATGATTGCTGACATTTGTAAGTGTGCGATTGCTCCAACAAAAGCCTTCCTCACTATGCATAAGTGCTGCTTAAATTGCACACGTACTACTCATTTCATAGACTAAGCAAATTGAGGTTATTAGCGGTTCCCAAATTACTATACAATAAAGTAGCCAACAAAAACAGAGTTGACAAGCAAGCTTCTGAAATGTTAGTAAAGATGATCGTGAGTTGTTGATGTTGTTGTAGTAGGCTCCCCAATTAGCAACGTCTATGTGCAGTTGGAAATGATATACTTGAGGTTGGAGACCATCCCTGACCTCCTTCATAAGGTCAGGCAACTTGCGCGAACGCATGCAACATTCTCCTGTCGTACTTGTGTGTTTGGTATAAAAATCTCCCAATTAAAGTCAATGTTTCTTTGTTGCGCCTTATTCTACCTTCTTGTGTGCAATTTAATGCGTGTGTTCGTGTTTAAATGGACTGTGCTGACCTCAAGCTGATCGCAAATGAATGTCTCTTTGTTCTGCAATCCTATCAGCAGTCAACTTCACAAACCTCATGTAGGAACCATGCCACATGGACACAGAGGCGTCACCAAACTTTGCATTGATTTGTCGCCAAATGTCCTGTGCGGTCCACACTTCGAACGGCAAAGCGTCTTTCTGTTAAATGCAGGGACAGGGGCATTGTCAAAGACTAAATTATGAGACAAACTGTCCAGCATTTTCCTTATCCCTCAATAAGACGCCTTTTTCGGAGGTCGCATGTGCCGTATTATCGCAAAGCGAGGAGTGTTACCACGATGGTGTTGTGATAGAAATGCCAAGAAAGGACGTCCGTAAAGTGATGCAGACGCTCTGCCTTACAGTCTGGTTGCAGCGAAAGCAGGAGATGGCGTAGTGAGTGTCACATTCTAAAACGAACCCATTAACCACCGTTGAATTCAGATGGACACTATCGACTCTGGTGTCGGCGAGCTTCCTTTTGTCTTTCTGCCAAACCCACAGCTGTAGTCTAGGACTCGTCCAGCAAGACGAAACGGCAGGTATGGCAACAACTGAAAAAATCGTCTCTAGAGAATAAATTTGTAGAATGTTGCTAGGATGATGATCTTTCAAGTATCTGCCTACATCAGAGGCGTTGGTACAAACGATTATTAAGCAGTGATTCCAGTGACGAGGCGAAGTGAATTAGTGGAAAATGCTAGGTAATGCACGATGCTTGCCAAAACCTGTGGCACTATGAACACCCATTTGAAAGCCTTACATCACAGTGATCGTGTCACTTTATTCTCTCCCTATAAGTTTGGCAGGAGAAGGGCATTTATTTGCATCGTAGATCATGCAGCACTCCTTTATGTGTCGTCCACGTTGATTGACATTTTTACAAAATATGCTGCCATTGAATAGCACTTATTGTCATTCCACTAGTGATTGGTTTTGCCTATGCAGCAAAACTTGTGACCAAACAAATGTGAAGAGAATGTACTGACGCGTTTATTACCCCTTTTGAGCCATCGCTTGCATTCGCTCACCAAACATTCGAGAAAATCATTCACTCAGGTTATGATGATTAATTAATATACCCCATTGTTTTGCCAATTTAGGAGTGCTACCTGCGTAGGAGAAGCCACTGGACTGACAACCATCAAATTCTAGTACCATGGCATGCAACTACCCAAGTGTCAGTCCATTTTCCGCAAATGGTGCACACAGGAACCAATTTCAGTTTTGTAAATAAGCTGAGACGGGATAAAATGGATGTGGGACCACTTCCATTTCCCTTGGTGATGGAGTGCTCGTTTGATTATTTGATGGTGTGTGTGTGTCTAGTGTAAGACAACAGCGAAGGTGATGAGTGGAGTTGGAGGCAGGAGAGTCGATTGTTGGCATAGCTGCCTTCACTGTATAAACACATATTGTCTATGGAGCGATATGTTCATTTCCTCGTGGTTTACATCAAAGTGTACTCGAACCATGACTATAAAATATACCTGAGCACACAAAGCCAGCAGGAGGGGAGAACAGGTTAGTGAGGTGGAGAGGCTCGTTTGAATGTGGATGAATAGGTTGCACGTACTTCTGTGATTAGCTGAGTGCCTTAGTCAAGTGGAAATGGGGATCTGCGTCATGAGTCACAATTAATGCGTCGGTAGCACTCTATTATGATGTGCTTAGTTCGTAGGCGAAGGCGTAGACGAAGCCACTCACCCTCCTCCTTCCAATCGCCTATCTCTGCCCCTCTTTACATTAATAAAAACATATTTTTTCACAACCATGATGACACTAAGTAAATTGACTGCGCGACAAGTTTTGTTCTCTTTCCTGAAAGAGTAGTCATTTGATTTTGTGTGCATCCCCCTGCGGTTTACTATGCATTACTTCCAAATCAATTTCACACATTTCAGTAAGCTTTACTAACTCTTGTGTTATAGCAGATGTTGGCAGGACAGAGTAAAATAAGCCTCTTTTAATACATCCATTTGACATCAAAGCTATCTTTCTCCAAACTTTTTAAATCAACCAACTCATCTCCTTATTGGCCAGACACAACATTAAATCTTGCCTCGCAAATCAGAAATTTAATATGATACAAATGCTTCCTGCGGCATTTTATCTTTAACTCCCAGCTTCTTCTGACACGACTTCGTTTTACCAGTGGACGTCTTTTCCAAGTACATTTGGCTTAGGTTGGAGTACAAGCTACTAATGCGTGGATGTAGACGAATCAGAATTGTCACCAATGTGAATGGGCGAGGGTGTGTAGGCAGTCATGTAGACCATGCAATGTGGATTGTAGAAGCAATTTTGGAATAGCTTCCTTCTTACTATGCAATGGCTTATTTTCGTATCATTCCATCTCACATCAGGGCGAAGGTGTGTGAGCCCGCTTAGGAGCAATCACTTCTCGCACATTTCATCTCTGAGAGTGCGTCTTATGTGAGAAAGTGCTTCTATGTCTCCTACTTCCTTCGACGCCGCATACTTGTAAAGTGGGTTCATTGTTATGCATTTGTAATAAAAGTGTGCGAAAGCATTCGCAACAGATGGTAACTTCTGAGACGACAACGTGCTTCTACTACGCATTCCTTGAGGCTGGTGAGTGTTAATGTCAAATTTGGGCAAAGGTGCATGTGCTACGTATCCTACGACAAATGAGACATCACGGTGAATTGGTCCACTTATTAGAGTACTGAATAACAGACTCCTTCTCAGCACATTCGTTCACAGTGCTGATGCATGTGTGCGGTACGACTCGTCGACTTGTATCATGATGCTCTGAGGGCAGATGGTGAAGGATTCACACCCTTCAGAATGTTGTCTGTAAATACATGTGATTAAACTATATCATCCGGGAGGTTGATAGGTTGTCGCGTCGCCTTTCCTTTATACATTGATGGCGTGACTGTCAAAACTAAGGAATTCGGCGATCGGATGGAAGGTAAGACCTTTAGTTTGCCTTAGATGCATAAGTTCCTACTTCAAGGCATTTACCTACGTTCAGGAATGCCCTGTTTGTAATTCTGAATGAAATTTCAATGAATATCAGCTACACTGCTCTAGATTTGGTATCAAGGAGAATAATTGGGTCGGAGAGAGCCTTTGTTTAAAAGTCATCATGCCCTGTCACACTTTTCCTTCTCGATCAAAATGTTTGCATTGTTTTGTGCTACCAGTGGATAAAAGTAGTTGTGTCGTGGCTACCTTCATAGAAATGATGCTTGTCTCCGCTTTAATGCCACAATATCAGCGCAAAGACCGCATACCAACAGTGTGCAGGCTTGTACTGTGATGAGAATATCCCATACTTCTCGGTTGAAGGAGAACTACGAAAATCGTAACGGCTATCTCATTCACTTTGCACACCCTTCTCCACAGCATTTGCAAATTCCACCGTCAAGTCATCGTGTCCTCCCCAAGTTTCGATCAAAATTAACTTCTGATCTAGTTGGTAAATCAAGGCTACAGGTAAACTTACAAGTAAAGAACATGCCAACTGCCTTCACAGCACCGTGTCGCAATGTTCCTCATCCGTGCCACAGACAAGCACCAGAACTGTGAATGAGTGTGTTAAAAAGAACAAATCACTCAGTGTTCTGCTAGCGTTAAGACGCTTTGCCGTGTTGCATGAATTGTAACACAGGACACGACCGATTGTGGAAACCCTTCGGGGAAGACTGTAGATCGTTCTACACTTTCTACCATTTGCGATTCTCAAACCCCATCACAAAAGTTTCTCCACACACATCACATTTCTGCGTGCATCATTCTCGTGCTGCCTTGAGGCAAACAGGGCTGGATCCATTGGTTGATGAAAGTGATTTCTCCAATTTCACCAAATCACAGTTGGACTTGCTACCCCACATTTACTGCCGGTGTGAATAACTCGTAACGTAAGCATATGAAATGGAATTCACACAATCCTTTCGCTAAATTTAGGTATTGTGTACCTCACTCTAAAGGTGACGCAAAAAGATGCCCCTTTATACGATGACACACTGTCTAGAAGCCGACAAACACAAACCATGAACCCAATTCCCCCCACTCCACAAATCCACTGTTGAGTCTCCTGCCACGCATTTACTACCGGTACGAATAACTCGTGACGCAGGAGCATAAAATGAAGCATCTTGTCAGTAAAATAGTTACACTGCAGTTTGTTTCAAAGAAGGTGCAAGGACGAATAGGGGTGTGCGATTGCAACGTTGGGAACTGATGGGTTCCTATTAAATACAATCGCGTTCATATACGTCAGCTGGTCGGTTGTACAAGAAACCTGTGTGCCGGCAAGCTGACGAATTAATTGGATTCGATGAGAAAAACACAAATGAGACTTTGAAGGTGGAACCAAGGAAATTACCAACAAACCTAGCAATGTACAGTCACAGTAGGAAATGAACTGTGTAAGGCTGGTGGCCATCCCTGACCTCCAGAAGGTCAAGCACCACGCACATGTATATGCACCATCCTCCTGATGTAGTCGTATGATTGGCATCAAAGATCTGTGTACTGAATTCACCATCTCTTTGTTTGTTTACTTTATCAGAAGTTTCGTACTGCCATTCCGCACAAGGTCTTCATTTCTGTCATTGCTTCAGACAAACTTATTACACCTTGCCAATGTTTTATGCATCGATGGCAGACTTTGTCACTAATTTCGAGTTCATGCAGTTACACGTTATTTTAACATTTTGCGTACATTTTTCTGGGGTATGTGTTGGTGGTTAGATAGATCGCGCTATCTTCAAGCTGACCGTAGCCCACTGTCTTCTTTGCCCGAAATGCTTTGACATCCTGCAAGGCTGTTGGGAGGCGACTTTGCCGCTTGGAAGCAAAGAGTAAACAGTTACTGCCTTTGATTCTTTTACGCTCGAAGAAAACCTCCAAGCACATTCTAACTAAAAAAATTTACCTTCAACTGACGTTTTGGTTATCTCGCAGCCTCCAGCGACAAGACTCTGAGTTGGTAATATCCCTAGGTTGAATTGAAGCATGCTTCATCCAAAAATAGATGCAAAACATATAAGCCAGGTGTGTGTTCTTAGATCATTAGTCTTGCTGAACACTAAGTCATCTTACCAGTGCAGAACCTGCTAACCATACTTGACTTCTACAATAATTTGATTATGAAAGATGAATTCTTTATGTCTTACTTTCAATACTTAGCGAGAAACTGTTTAAATTATTGCTGGAAGGGTTGAATTACCTAATCAAATCCAGAGAACGAAATGACTTACCTGTTTAGTCGACGTCCTTTCTGACCAACCACATGCTCGCTGCTCTCACACAGGTCACCCGGTCGCAGTTTCTCCAACAACGAACGGTAGTAGTTCACGGTGTCGGAAGAGGTGGAGTTGAGTGAGATTGGTATCACCAGTGGAAAGAAATCGGTCATCTGCTCTACCGCCTCCATGAGAGACTTGTACGGCACTTCAGGAGCCAACTTCGCATGGCGCTTGCGGTTGTCGACATCATTTAGGCATGGCTTGCAAAAAGGCAGGTGACATACTTGTAATCCTCAGTTGTCTTTTACGGCATTTCTGTGCTATTTCTGGGTTCAGACTTTGATATGAATTTATCATTGGGATTCAACCAACCGTAAAACGTATCGTTACTATCATTTTACGTAAGGCGACTACTCACAGCAGGGAATTTTGAGTTCAGCTGAGCTTTGAGATGGCTGCATTTCTACGCATGTAAAAGTGTATATGACTTACTAAATCCAAGAGTGATAACACTTGAGGCAATAATTTTGCCACATTTTGTCTGCGATCCTACTGAATCGGGATGCATCAAAGTACTCAACCCGATGGCGGGCATAATAGCAAGTGCGGCATCGCAACAGCCAAAAATGTTGCTACCAAATGTGGTTATTTAAAGTGCTACTCCTTTGAATTGCACGGTTTATGAGATAAATCAAGCGAAAGTATCAGGACAACCTTGAAGCTTTGCAAATTCGCCAGTTCTTCCCCAGCATGAAATCGCATTTACTCATTATTCCATCAGTAGGTTATAATTCAAAGTGATTGAGATTCGGTGCTTCATTTTGGAATTCCTAATGGCGAAAGACATTTATGATGGCATACGAGTTCCCACTTGACATTCTAGACATTCTCAGAGAGTCATGATTGCATTTGGCGTAGCTGCATAATTTGAAGATGCATTTCGTGCAGCCCCCTTTCCAACTCGCAAAAAACATGCAATATTGTCAGGACTAACACTCTTGTCCACACTCTTCCTCCATTCTCTTTCTCAATTTCATGGGCCAGTTTTTAATGGATGAGAAGGAGCACGTCATTATATAATCTTCTTATTGTCCCCTTTTCGAAGCAATGCGATCGTTTGAATTTCATGTTCCAACTCGATGTGGTGGTGGTGGTGGTGGTGGTGGTGGTGGTGGTGGTGGTGGTGGTGGTGGTGGTGGTGGTGGTGGTGGTGGTGGTGGTGGTGGTGGTGGTGGTGGTGGTGGTCTGCCACCCACTCCGTCGAAACTGCGTATGCAAATGACTACAAATGGGCATCACAACTTGTCTCGATTATGCGAATGAATAATGAAATTCGTCCATAAAGTGGTTTTGGATGCACCACTTCCGGTAAACAGATGATTGATTGCAGCAAAGTGCGGTTAGGCATGCTTATTGATACGACCCTGATACAGTCCTTGGCACTCGCGTCGACATCCCTCCCTGAGTTCATTTAGCATTCAGTTTGTCTCCTACAATGACTTATGCTTCGACGGTTACCCACTGTGCGAAAAAGATGTCCATTCATCTCGCTTCATACGTCAACGTTTAGATATCTGTCCAAATACGCAAAAAGTCTGTGCGCAGCATAAAATAAAGTCATCTCAGCATACAAATCCATTAATATTCGTAACTCATGCTTCTGTCTAGTAAAGTTATTATCATAAAAGGCGATTCCAGTTTATAAGTATTAAAAGAACTCTCGTACTTCTGCACCCGTAAACTGCAGTTAAAGTAGTGATTTCGGTGTGGGAAAAGTGGATGGAAGCTGAAGAAGTGACGATGTGTGGGAGGGCTGGATTGAAGATTTGATTTTGGATAGCCACCACCTGCACTTGGCAAAGAAGGCGCCATATCCTGTCATTGCGCAATAGGTGTCCCACCGTCTTCAACTTGCACCCTTTTTCACTTCATGTCTAGTGCTCTTGACCTGCAGCGTCTACTTCTATAAACGCATGAAAAAAGGAGACAGAGGACCTCAGGTGATGGAACATCGAAACGGTACCAACTTTGTGTACCTTCCTTAACATCGAGGATGCGGTTTTAATGCACCCAACTTCTGGTGTGACATTAAATGCCGGGGTGAAGTCAAATGGATTCAGGCTCTTGCGACTGATTTACAAGCGACTCCAATTACGCAACCCACCGCCCACCTTTTTAGCCACTTTAAGGCTCCAAAGCACTTGCCTTTTTTTCCTTCAGGCATTACTCGCCGGCATTTAAAACATTTCACTGTGTATCGTCAGAGTAGGTAAAATGCTTGAAGTCTTTTCTTCTCTAATAAGGTCACACGTACTGGTTATTTAATGGATTGGAGAAAGCTGATCTACACTGAGTGATTTGCATACTACCGAATTGCATCCTATTTACCTGTTATTCTAAAAACTGTAAAATGTCTTTTTTGAAGAAAAATAGTGTACATGTTGTGTTTAAAATAAAAAACGGATTTCGGTTTAGATAGACGTCTTTTTTGTTTCTTTTTATAGACCATTTTACCCTCTTTGGTGAGATTTTGCACAAATTTTGTAGCGTTTTTCTGTGGATAATCAGAGACACTCATCAATTTGCTGCCTTCTTTACCACGGCATCCACTTTAACTGCACGAAACGCCTAAACAGTCACGCTCTGACCACGATTGTTTAGGTTCGAGAAAGTGAGGTTGTTTTAAAAATAGCTCCTTTGCTGCGCATATCTACTGATTGAAATTGTCTGCAGACTGCTCATTTCATAAAATAAGTAGCATCACGTAGTGTAATTATGTGTCGCAGCTTGAGGTTATCTAAGAGCATCCATTTTAACAGCTCTGCCCATGACTGTTTTGATCCGAGAAAGTGGTATTACCTCAACAACCAGCTCCTTCGCTGCGCACATCTACCGCTTGGAATTGGCTACAGACTACTCATTTCATAAAATAAGTAGCATCACGTGGTGTAATTATGCGTCGCAGCTTGAGGTTATCTGAGAGCACTTGACAAAGTCTAACTGATGAAATACGGCAAAACTGATTAGATTTCGCGGTAATGGAATGGAGAAAACTTAGTAACAACCGTAATTAACAATGTCTGCACACAGATGGAATTGGTTTGCGTGAGGTAGGTGACCATCTCTGACCTTCAAGAAGTCAGCCAAAGTGCATGTCCTCTCGCTGCAGTCCTGTGGCCGCTATCAAATATCTCCGCATTGAAGACACCTCCTATTTGTTTATTTTGCCTGTTTGTCCTATTTGGGATGTCATGAGCGGTACACAACAGGTCAAAATTGTAATGCCACGAATTGTTGGTTACCATTACCACTACCCTCAAATTCTTGCTGTCAAACATTATTTTACTGTTTTGGGCAAATGTTTCTAGGTGTATACTGCTGTTTAATTTGGGTGTGCTGTCTTCAAGCCAACTGCAACCAAATGTAGGTTTTGCTTTACGCGTTTCGATGGTCCGCAGGGCTGTCGTGAGTCCACTTCGAAAATTCACTTTACGAACCACGCCACATGAACACGAAGAGCTAGCACCGACTAAATTGGATTCCTCTTTCGCTAGGGATAACCTTCTGTAGACTAATCAAACGATTTAAGGAGCGTTTCTTACTTTTAGGCATTTAGGCGCTCTTCTTTGGAGGTCAATAGGTTTGCATTGAAAATAGCTTATCTGGGAGGGTAATTTGCTGACAGTCTAGATGACTGTAAAAAACACTTACTTACGACAAACAGCTCAACAAGAACAACAGCAAACACTCAGACCTTAAGGCGACCACTTTGCCTAGTCTGCCGCGATATGATCAATTAGGAAGGCAAGACTTTCATTTTGGCTCGACAAGTAAAGCTGGCATCACTGAGATGCATGAGCTCTCATTCCAAAATATTTGGCAACCTTCAGGCATAGCTTCATGCCAATTTGAATAAGATTTTGATAAATATTAGCTAAGTTATTCTGGATTTTGCATCAATGGAAATATTTAATAAGGAGATGGCCTTTTTAAGTCATCATGTCTTGCCACGCTATGCATTCATTTGGCCAAATATTATTGCATCGAATTAACCACTAATGAATAAAAGTAGTAGTGTCGTGAGGTTCTTGCCAGGAATGAGGCTGACTTTCAGCCCACTGCTATAGTATCAGCACAAACAACTCATTACAACAACATCCAGGAGTGTATTGTGATAAGGATATGCCGAACACCCTGGTCAAAGCAGATCCACGTCAATCGCAACACATATGCTATTCACTTTCACCCCTAAGTCGTCGTGTTCATCCCTTGATCCAACCCAAAATAGCGACCAATCTGGTGGGAGAATCAAAGCTGCAGGCGAAATTGGAGTCAGGCATAGAGGCGGAAGGACCTGAGGAATATGCCAATTGCCTCCACAGCATCACACCGCATAGCCCTCACTCGTGTCAAAGACAGTCATCAGAACTTTGAATAAGCATATTCAAACAGAGCCTAAAGTATAGTAGTCCACCAAGGTGTGGGTCTTCACCGTGTCAGTCTAATCGTTGTGGATGACAAAAAAATTTGTTCAATCAAAACAGTGACCTTCCAGCGAAAGACGAGTGCATTTGAAAGACAATATGGAATCCAATGTTTAAGAGTTGTTGCTTCTAAATGCATGGCAAAAGCATTCCAACGATTTGAGATGGATTTCTAGGAACTTGGGCCCTTCTATAGCAAAGAAACAGGTATCAAACTTGATGTACAGCATTTGCATGACCGGGAGTGGGTTGACTCACAAGCAGAGTATTAGGCAATATGGGCTGCATTTACCAAATCAAAAGAGTTGGGAGAGCCTATTCGAAAGGTACACTGGGAAGGAAATCATTTGGATGCGTCGACTGGTAAAGCAAAGTGGAACGCACAAAATTCCAACTGACTACTTTGGCGGGGAAGGGACTGAAATGAGAATGAGTATACACCTTTCAGATATGGATTTTAGATTGTTTTTCTTCTTCCTACGGATTTTATTTTACAAAACCTACCATAGACATTTCTCTCTACACATCACCTCAGTTCGCGCTTGTCTATTTCGCCCTTTCGCTCCCTGGTCGTCAAGCTGGTGGTTGCAACATACTTCTTACTAAATTTCCAACAAAGAACTTTGAACGAAAGCGGGTCTACGCTTTATCCTAATCGCAAGTAGATGACAAGGAAACTACACTTAAATGCTACTCTGTCTTAAACTGAAAATGAGAGCGTAAACAAACACACTAGAGGGCACGAGTTTAGATTCTACTCAGCACCTACACTGCTTCATTTCCGACCACATGCCTCCCTCATCTGCCACTCAGTGCTCTCAGTAATTCTTCAGCTTTTCACCACCACATCACCACCCTTGGTTCAGCACTGCTGTTTGCCTCTGAGACAATTAGTTGTGGATGCTGTCCATTTAGTAAGAAAGGTAAACTAAACACCTGAGCACTTCACGCAAATAACTACACCACCAGTCATTCAATCAGCAACCTTACTTGCAGTGCGCAATACTTCCAACCGCCCAATGGAAAGTAATCGAGCGATGCACCCACTCGAAGCATTCCACGCACTACCGCAAATCGTAGCCAATTTTTTGAAGGAGAGCAAACTCAATCAAATCTACTTTGCACTCGTCCGCGTCAATGCTGAAGACTTTGTTGCCGAACCCTTGCAAACGTCTTGTTGACTTTCGGTATTGTATGCGCGCGCTCTGAACGTGTCATAAAAAGACATTCCAATTCACAACGACATGCTGTCTGGAGACCAATAGGGCTGGTCGTGATGGTTTGCAGAAGCGCAGCGAAAAACTCAGTTTCCCTCATTCCCCAACTCCACGCTTAGACTTGCTGCCACGCATTTGCTGTCGTGACGTGAGCACAGAGAATGGCGTCTCTTATGATTAAAACATTTTCAGCGTATTCTTATCGAAATAAAAGTGGCGAAAATGAATAAGAGGTGTACGACCGCAACGTCGGGTACTGACAGCACCTTTCTAATTGCAATCGCGTTTGATTCTTGTCAACAAGAAGACATTGGCCAGAAACCCACACCACAGAGAAGCTGGCGGAAGAACTGAATTTGGTTAAAACAAACAGAAACAAGGCTTTGAATGTAAAATCCACATAAATGTCAAAGTGAACGCCGGAATTTTGACTACAGGAAGTAGACTTTTGAAATCAGGATTCCTTATGACTTATTTGGTTCTAGAAAACGACCTTGTTTTGCCTGACCGACTATGGATTAAACAACTTCGTCATGCCTCTTTGAGAGAAGTGCAGATAGAAAAGCATGTATGGAATGATTTTGAATCCTTTAATTCCCAATTGCAGCATAAAGAGCACAGCATATTTCTTCGTTGACATTTTAACACAACTCTTGCTGCTACAAATAAGGCATATCAGAACAGACAGTAATTGACGCGTTAAACGTAACCTAAACAGACACATTTCCATTTTCACTTAACTTAAGCGTTCACATTTACTATCTGACACCTCGGGGCGCTCAGCTAATCGCATCAGAAGGCAGCACAATATGTAAATACCTTAAAAACAGCCTCTCTATTTCACACTCTCGTCCCCTCTCAGTGCTAGCCGCTGTGCTCGGTCCAATTTCATGGTCTCGATCCGCGTACACTTCAACAGAAGTCACGAGAAGAAGAGTAAAATTATTGCTCCAACGACAATATGGGTTTGTGCAGTAAAGTGAGCTGTGCCAACACCCAACTCTTCTCCCTTTAACTTTATTCGCTTCACCTCTTCATCCATCTAAAACTCATTCAATGCTTGTTTGTTCATTGCGCGATATCTGCAATCCAGCCTCCTTATGATTAAATCTTACAAGGAAAAATCGATTTGCAGAATGCGTGTGAGAAGATGTCCCATTTGCGGTGTTCAGTTAAGTGCAAAGGACCGTGAAATATCATGCGACGCATAGTAAGCACAATGAATTGAAACATTGCCCTACTCCACAATTGTGACAATTTGCGCTGAAATGAAATGTCATTTTACAGGTAAATTTGATCACATGTTAAGAGCAAGTACTTGGAAAAGAAATGTAACCATGTAACTCTTTTGTGCCCACTAGCTGAGTTAGGGCTGACAATCTCTTCGACGGACACAAATCCCGATTCCCAACAAAACTTCAACAGTTGCGTAAATCGCATTCCCCATCTCTGTCCAATAACCAATTCTCTTGGCTGAGAAGCTTTGAGACGAAGGACTAATCAGAAGTCCCTGAGAGCAGAGTTTTCGGATGGAAGGTAAAGGAGGTGTACACAAAGCAGCGGTAACCCTGATCGCTGTGCCTCCTTATGACTACCCGAAATTTCGGTTAAACCGGTCTCTGGACATGACTGGAGACAGGCGATTTAATTGCTAACAAGGATCATTCCTCCCAAATTTGTACAAAATGGAATCTTAGTGGAGTCAAGGGGGTCTAATAAAGTTGCAGAGAGGACGATCATGCGTTAACATAGCTCAGTTCATAAAATGAATACACGTACTCACTGTAGAGTGCTGACCTAATTGAACCAAAATTAGCGATGATTTATTCTTGCGCGTCCCCACACGTTGCATCGATGTGTCGCAAAAAGTCCTGTGCGGCAGATCGGCGATCAAACTGAATTTACTTAACTGCTGCAGTCCTCACTTCGAACGGCAAAACGTCTTTTTATTGAATGCGGGGACATGGGCATTGTCGAAGACTAAATTATGGGACGAACTGTCCAGCATTGTGCTATTTGTTCGATAAGACGCCTTTTCGGAGGTTCCCTGTGCCGTATTTGTCGCGAAGCGAGGAGTGCTACCACGATGGTGTTTTGATGAAATGTCAGGAAAGGACGTCCGCAAAGTGATGCAGACGCTCTGCCTAACAGCCTGGTTGCAGCAAAAGCAGAAGATGGCGTAGTGAGTGTCACATTCTGAAGCGAATACATTAACCACCGGTGAAATCAGATGGGTACTATTGACTCGGGTTTACGAGAGCTTCCTTTTGTCGGAACAGAAGCTATGGCAACAACTGACAAATCTTCTCTAGACAATTAATTTATATAATATTACTAGGATGATGATCTTTAGAATATCTGTGTACATCAGGTACAAACAGTTACGCAATAGCGATACCAGTGACACCATAAAGGCCCATTCGAAAATCCTTACATCTTAGTGACCGTGTCACTTGAGTCTCTTCCCACAAGGTTGGCAGGAAAAGGGCATTTGTTTGCATCGTAGGTCATGCAGCACTCCTCCATGTGTCGTCTACGTCGATTGGCATTTTCACAGAGCATGCTGCCATTAAATGGCACTTAGTGTCATTCCATTAGTAACTGGCTTTGCCTATGGAGCGAAACTTGTGACTAAACAAATGTGGATGGCAATGTAATTACGCGTTTATTACATTATTTGAGCCATCTAAGGCATTGGTTCACCAAACGATCGAGAAAATCATTCATTCAGGTTATGATAAATGATGAATCCACCCCATTGTTTTGCCAATTTGGAAGTGCTACTTGCGTTGGAGAAACCATTGGACTGAGAGCCACCAGATTCTAGTGCAATGGCATGCAAATACCCAAGTGACAGTCCATTTTCCACATATAATGCACACAGGAACCTATTTCAATTTTATGATTAAGCTGAGACGCGTTGAATTGCACGTGCGACCAGTTCCTTTTGCCTTGATGATAGAGTGGTCGCTTGATAATTTGATGATGTGTGTTTAAAACAACACCGAAGGTGACGGGTGGAGTTGAAGGCAGGACAGTCAATTGTTGGCATATCTGACTTCACTGTATAAACACATATTGTCTATGGAGCGATACATTCATCCATTCGTGATTTAGATCGAAGTGTACTCGAACCATGACTATAAAATGGACCTGAGCACAAAAAGCCAGCAGGAGAGAACAGGTTAGTGAGGTGGAGAGGCCTGTTTGGATGTGGATGAACAGGTTGGTACGTACTGCTGTAATCACAGCAACTGGGCATCTGCGTCATGAGTCACAATTAATGCGTCAGTAGCACTCTATTCTGATGTGCTTAATTCGAAAGCGAAGGCGTAGGCGAAACCACTATCCTGAGAACCGTCGAATTCCGATGCCACGAAGAGAGCCTTCCCACCTGACAGTCCTCTCAACGCATCTACACACTAAATCCACACAACGTCCTCCTTCCAATCGCTAATCCTTTCCCTTCTTTACATTAATTAAGACATTTTTTAATACAACCATGATGGAACCAAGTAAATTGACTGCGCGATAAGACTAGCAGTCTTGGTTGGTAAAATACTATAGAGCTTTTTATTGTAAGGCTGCTAATTGATTAGCTCAGAGTGGAAAAGCAGTCGAATCGAAACCTACTGCACTGAAGCATTGGCAACAGATTGCAGTATCGAATGATCAAAAGGTCGCATTCGAAGTAAGCCAATGGGAGAGGATGTTGGTAGCAATTTAATCAACTGTCTCGTGGCCTGTCGAAGGCGCGGTGATAAGGATTATTCCTGCTTCGGGTACACCTCCTTCAAATTCTTCTTTTATTTATCTTGTAAAGCACGACTCTACTGATAGGGACTTTTGATTCCTACTTCGACTCAAGTGATTTAGGCACTTCGGTTTGATCGGGATTGGGGCTTGCGTCCGTCTCTGAGACTGTCAACCTTGGCTCAGACAACAGGCACGCAGTAGTTTTCTTGTTTCATTTCTTGTAAAAATAAATGCCTTTTGAATGTGATTAAATTTACCAGGAACCAGGTATTCGATTTCAGGCTGGGCGGTCATAATTGTAAAGCATGCAGCTTGATACTCTGCGTTCCTTTACACACACTTGAAGATCGCAAATGGAATGTCTTCCCACCTTAGTTCAGCAGGGCCAATTACACTTGTAACATCCAATGATAAAGATACCAGATTGTAGGTTTCGTTGCATGAAGAAACAAATACCATGCAGATGTAAGGCAGCAACAAAGACGACGAATGAGGCTAAGGGTTGAATGTGATGGCATAGCTCACATCACTACATGAGTCCACGTTGTTGCCAAAGCAATATTTTCACTCCTCTCGAGACTTCTGCTGACGTGCTTCTGAACCGAGACATTAAATTAGTCTCCAACACAGTGACTAGGCATGAGGGAACGAGCGAATTGAGGAGACCGTTTTGATGTAAATGAGTATTCTGCTACGTTCTGATGCGATTCGCTGAGTGCCCCGATGCATCCTACTCACAAGCGTGAACGCTCAAGTCAGCTGAAAATAGGGATGTTCTGTTTCGGATCACAAATATGGCGTCAGCTACTCTCTGTGCTGGCTTGCTTCATTTAAGAAGCAAAAGATGTGCCAGAATGTCAATGAGGATGGATGCTGTCCTCGCTTATGATGCAGGTTGGCATTGAGGGAAGTCAAAATCGTTCAGCGACATGCTCTGCTATTCGCACTGCTGCCTAGGAGGCGAGATCAATGTGTTGAATCCGTAGTCGGTTATGCGAATCTTGGTTGTTTTTCCGTTTTTCAATGTTAGCATCCACTTGGGCAATTCTGTGTTCCTCCTCAGTCAAAGCCTCATTTTCGTTAGTTGTAACAAAGTCCAGTCTTTTGTCAACTACTCTGCAGTGCGAATTTCTTGTACCGCTTTTTGGTTGACGGATATCAAACGTGATTGCAACTAGAAGGATGCAATCGCTGCCTTGCCCGGTTACTTCACGTTGGACGGGTGAAGGCAGAGCATACAGCGAGAACGAAACAAATTGTGTTTTAGCCAGTGGTTAATAAGATTGTTGATTGAATGGCTGATGAGCTAGTTCTGGCGTAACGTGTTCATGTGTTTTGTTTGTCCTTTTCAATTAATGGATGTTATTTTTACAGCTAATTGTCTCTAAGGCTGCAGGTATGATTCTTCCGAGCATCCGAGTTGTTTTGAGAGTCATCTCGGAATCACCCCATAATGTCATATGCATGGCTTTAATTCGATTAGAATCATCTTATGAATATCTAGAAGCTCTAAGTAACAGAAACGGTGGCGTAGGTGGTCCGAAATAAGGTGATGCAGGTGCTGTGTTGTATCCGACCTGCCGAAGCAATGCATAACACTAGGGTGCGTTGCCGACTTATGGAGGGGCTGAGGACACTGCAAGCATCATCCGGCGACCAGGCCACACAGTGAAAGTACAAAACTTGTGCCCTTGAGCCTCGTCCCAGGTGCTCTACATGGTTGAGTCCGGTACAACACTGCCTAGGGGTTCGACTGCTGCACTTCCCCTGAGCGGCCTGGCCTCCGGTCTACTCCTGTAGCGCCTTGCCCAAATATCGTGTCTTCTTTTGGCTCCAGGGAAGTCTTGAGGCGCTAAAATGTATTTCTCGCCATTCCTAGTCAGGGCGGCCCGAAATGTGGATGTGCTGTCATTTCACCACACGGTTCCCCTAGGCAGATGTGATAGCTAGCATCACCACAGGGCAACTGTGTGGAATTTAATAATACGCTGATGGAACTAACCAGGCAGGGTGGAGATCATTGTGGGAGACTTGTTTTTTTGAACGCCTTTCAGTAACATCTGCTGGTGTGTTTACAGCCTTTTGTATCTTTTATCTTTGCCTCAGGTTATACTGGTGTGCTAGGGTTACAACTGCCTCGTTGGCATGGTATTTATACCTCCATAAAATTGTCGACATTGGTCTTTAAACAGAGTGAGTTTGATAGGCGCACATTGTGATGCAAGTATGTGATAGAAATATCAAATCAAAAATAACATTAAACGTTTTTATATCCGACTTTTTACGCTGAAAATGGACTAATGGTATTAGCTATGAGAGCACCAATTCTTTTTCAGAGTCCGAAATTTGTTGTGGCAAGGCTGACGGACAGTTTCGCTTAAAAATTAGCCTCATTATTTGTGTGTGGTTGAGTTTTGCGCAAATTACTTTTAAAATAAATATGTGGCGTTGCATCGTTGTATGATCTGGAGACACGCGACTGTGGGCTACGGAGCTGGGAGAAAACCGATTTGTTTAAGCTATTCGAAAATGAGTTGATGCTTCTTCGTAGCCCTTCATCGTGGAGAAGATTGGCCTTGAGGCGAGGACGGCGACGACCTTGAGAACATCATAATGCTACGCTAGTGGGTCGCGATGGCAAAGGAAATGTAGTTGGTCAAAAGCAAATAAGGCTGAAGAATAGAAAATGCTAAAGCTTAACAATGAATTCTTTGTTGTGGAGCAAAACTGGAAAGCAGTTGAGCGATTTCATTGTGCGTAACGAATGTGGTGCAGCTTCCAAAGGCTTCCTGGAACGTAAAAGCAGGCATAATACTAGGGTAGAATATATATATTCAGCGAGCAGAGGGAAGGGACCGGTGGCGTGGCCCGAAGACCAGCTCACTTGATTGGAGCAATATGGTCACCCGAGTCACCGTAGCTGAAACCGGCAATCAAGCAAACAAAGCATTAACTGTGGGGTGTTGCAGAGAAACCAAAATGTAGTAAATAGAAGGCGTAAGAAATGCGGAAGTAAGAGATGGGATTAAGTATGCGTGCGCAAAATGTGAAAACCCGTTTGTTATGAAATGTAATACATAAGGATTGGGTGACTATCGTCCGGACAATTAGACCAGTTACGGGAAAATGTGATTGACACCTAACATTATGGGGAGAAAGGGGAGCAATGAAGTGTTTGTTGTCTCAAGTGGTGTAATTTGCTTAAATGGAGGAAAGAGGGAGGAGAAATGAGGCGGGGGGGAGAATTAAGTCATTAGATCATGCCATCATTTTTCCACTTTCTGATTAAATTGTGGTTGCTAACCTTATTTGATGTTGATTGCGCTACTTTTTGACAGCCGCGAGGTTGCTGCGAGGAATCCAACATTTTACAACACGAGGAGATGGGGTGGCGCAGCCGAGTTCAGCCATGTAGCATATGGTGGCAAGAGTGCAAGTAGAAGCAAGTGGTCAATTATGGAGAAGAACAATTTTTCGACAATAATGCATTTATGATTCGCTAGAAGATGACGCGACCCGGCTTGCATAATATACTTTGCTCCCGCCTGCATCCTCGTAAAGGCCTGGCATGTCGGAGGCATCTGTCTTCAGTCTTGTCACAGCCGAACCAGTCGCCACAGCGACGGTAGAGGTGGGATGTCAGGTGAATGCGAGGAGAAACAGATGCTAATGCAGAGCTCATGCTGATCGTGTGAGGAACGCACTGCGTTGACCATACAAGATCTTCCATAGGTGTCTCGATGGGTTTTTGCTATCGTTCAAACTTAATGCTCACTTACGATTGTGGTCGAATAAATAGACGCAGTTAATCCTTCTATCGCTTAGCTAATCATGCAATGGAACCACACTATAATGCCATGCAAATTAAGACAATCCGCTTGAGAATTACTTTGATAGCATTTGTTTGCTACACCAAACTAACATTGCATGTCAAATCACATTCCAAATCTCGAATGGGGTGATAAAAGTAGTTTTCGATGTTCAGCCTTCTAAGCATGATGCGTGCAATTCACAGCCATGCTGGCACAAGCGCTATTTATTGTGAAGGAGCATTCGTCGTTGGCAGTGAGAGCTCGCGCTTCGTATGAGGGAGCAGTTCAGCCGTGGAAGCTAGAAGTGCCTCGACGTCCATGGCTCCCAAGAATTCGGAGATGCATGCAGTCTGTCAAATACGAGATCCAATGTGTTGTAGAGAAGATTCTTAGCATTCATATTGTCCAGAAAGCTGTGATTATTTCGACAACTCTTGATTATAGTTTAAACGAATCTCGGGACTGGATTTAGTTAACTATTGACGTAATTAAATGAGAACAACAGAACTGTTGACAAAATTATCTGCTTTACCTTGGCATTAACGGTTTTGACCGGATTGCACATCTGAGTGAAAGACTCCGACGTCGTTGCATCAGGCCGCGTTGCAACTTGGTTCTGGCTAGGCACACAAGGTATCATGGCGTGATACGAAATAACATGCTATCGATGCTGGGTGTAGTTTCGATGTCCGCGCCGGATTTTATGCCTACCAAGATGTGCTTCATGTTTCGCAGTCTGGCAACCACTGACTGTACTACATGTGGGTGCACACTGGAAACGTAGCTGCATCAATGCAGATTGAAGAAGCACCGGGTACACGGACGGTAGAAGCTGATTCAATTTTGGGATGTTGGAAAGCAAAAGTCCTCATGCTTCCCATTTTCGCATCCACTGCAGTAGCCGCAGTCTCCACCGCAACAATCCTGCTTACCAAGAGCCGCACTGCTTTACGCCTTCTGCATTTCATTCTGCAGAAAGGCAGAGTTGTCGAAACTATGGCATGATGAATTACAACAGTTGCATTTGCAAATGTCACCTTGACAGCCCTAGCAAGTGTTTGCACCGGAGTGGCACATGGGTAACTGACACTGCGGAAATGTTGCCTGTTTTGCTTACCCGCAGCGACCAAGTAAGGGAAAGCCGAAGACAATGACAAGAGTGCTCAGCGAAAGCATTGCTGATAAGTAATGCTTTTTGGTTTTGGCGTGCCCGTTTTCAGGCCACCATAGAGATAGGCTTAAGCTCTCTCGCAGGCGACTCATTGGTTGACCCGGTCACGCCTCTCTGGCCCCGATTTATCCGTGTGTTAGCTACAAAACCCTCATGTTTAATTGTGTTGCCATCATGGCATGCGGCATCGGAAGGTGTTACTTCTTCGTGCACCATCGTATTCGTGATGTAAAATGTGTTTTGGGCATGTTGGTATGCAATATGTGCCGTGATGGTCTCTTCTTTGCCTTTTTTCGCAATTCACTACCAGCAGTTTCTTTGAGAGCTCGCATGATCAATTAATGACCGCAAATTTCGTCAATTTTAAGTACCACAATCCTAAGCATCCAAATGATTTGCGTAGTAGTTTATTTAGTAGTTTTTTAGGAGGTTATGGGCTGAGTGCTTAAGAGAGACGAATGAGATGGTAGCGCGGTGGATAAAGTGTTGCCATAAGCTGTCTACAAATGGGTAACATTACGAAAATAAGTCGTATCCAAGAATGTCTGGATCGACGATTCTAGCCATCATTTGACTCACTTGAGGAAAGCACGCAGGTTGGAATTGTCTTTCACTTGCACGGATTTAATGAGTGGTAAATTACCAAAGTCATCTGCTGGCAAAGGAGGCAGCCAAGCTGATAAAACTAAATTGGTTATTCCATTCGGAATACCGTAGTGCTGTGTCTGATGGGGAACCCATTCCGATAAATCACGGGCAGTCCTTTTCAGAAGGGAAATTCCTCGATTTGTTGCCTTGAGCGTGGGAGCAAGAGACAGTCGTGTTGTGCATCGCTATGGCTACTTCTCATTAAGTTGTAGCTTTTGTTACTATAATGTCTGTTTAGTAGCATATCACTCAAACACTGAACTGCCTGTACTGCTTTAAATGTACGCATTAGGTATAAAGCAGTGGATTTATTCTAATTTTGTGCTAGATGAGAACACTGGGACCTCTTCCACAGCAGAGCTGACATTCCACCTCAAAATGCACTAGCAAAGGCCACCAGCATCGATGAGGCGGTGACGGTGAAGAAATGGCTAAGCGATACGTGGAATAAGTGAGCTGCGACAGCAAATGACCCAACCCCTTTCCATGGCAGACAAGTGGAGCCTGTACATCCTTAGGTGCACCACTGTCAGAGCTGTGTTTTGAACGCACGCTGCTCAGCAATTTCGAGTCAATGTATGTCAGATCAGTTCTTCTTCGCGCCACCAGAAATCGCAAATTACAAGCTTGCGCTGGCCTTTGAATTGCATCCAAACTACATTTGATTCGTTGGATACACAAACGTTGACCTCAGCTATGTTCAGTTTGTGTAGAAATGCCAGCTTTTTGCCATTTTGCCGATTGTTGACGGATTCAAGACTCTTCGTTTTCATCTCTGCCTCGCCTCTGTTAAGAATGTCTCTCTTTGGATTTACTGCTCCTAAACTCGGCAACAACATGGTAAAACGAATGGTATGCTATTTAAGCCAGATCCATTGCCTTGTGCGCTTACGCATGACAGTAGAGATTAGCCTCGATGATTGAATCGCCTTCAGCTTCTAAAGTCTTGCTACTGTTTATGGTATTTCTCCAACAATTAAGTCCTTAGTTCATTAGAAGATTGGATAAGATGGGTTGCGTTTCTCCGCAAGATGTCACTTCCCATCATTTCATCAAATTCATTTCGGCATTGTAATTTGGAGCTTCTGAATTTGAGTACCAGTGGGAGAAAATGCAGAGACTTGAAGAGAAGTGATGCTATATAGACTTGTAAAAAGGTCATTCATGATCTATTATTAAAAGACATTGAATTGGTCTTCACGTTGATGGTCCAAGGAATTGCAACAAGCACATGACAACCTTATTACAGAGCGACACGCTCAAGCGGCATAGTAATGACACGTTTTCCTTTGCCAAGCTCTCTAGTATTCCATCAAGTTATGCACACATCAAGCGCCTGACACAACTGGTTCGTGGATGTTTTGAAAGCGCTGACGCACGTCAGTCCTGAGGCTGTGTTCATTTTCTCTCAAATCTAGCTACTCCATACTTATGGCATTAAAACTGTAGTCTTTGGCACGCGCTGGGTAGGATTCATAAAATGCTCCCTTCTTATCACTTGGATAACAAACCCTTACTACAACGAGACTAATGAAGCAGACCCATAGCAATTTCGATCAAGCCATCTGCCTTTGTCGATTCAACAAAGTCAAGCCAACGTGTTGCCAGAAATCCTGAAATGTTAAAAACGCAGCAATTTAGCGCTGTTATAAAGATGAGAGCCTAAGAATTGTCCAGAGAACTTTAGCGAATTTGTCAGTGAAGTCGAAGCAAGTCACTGTACCACCGCCGGCAGCCTGCGAGCTATGGGCCAAGTAAACTCCTGTCTATCTGGGTCCTGTTAGCTAGCAGAGACGAGGGTGTTGTTCCGTGCTCACATGCTTGAAAACTTTATATAAAAGGCCCAAGACAACTCTGCGACAAAAAACAGCTAATGTTGCCCCAGTTATTGATAAATTGTTGACAAAGCAAAAAACTGGGGTTGTTGGGAAAAGTAGAAGTCATTTAAATCATGAAGTAGGGGTCTTTATAGATTACCTCGGCCGTGGAACGCAATGGTTTTTCCAGCAGCAATGGATTTCAGAGCAGATGTCTTTTTGGGATTGCATTCGTTTGTCAGTGTCTTAACTTTCCTTGACAGATGATATATTACTGACGCACAGAACAATGCTCATGCCAACGGACTCAGTTTCCTCATACATTACTAAAATTTGCATGCTGAGGGTCAACTATGTGGGATGTTTCATTTAGATTGGCAAGATTAATAGGCTAATATCTGTTCAATGGTACACTTTCAGGTCATGCAACTTTGTGCAAGCGTACAGGCAAAAATTGCTACTTCTGATAATGCTCCAGAAAATTAAAATTTCCTGTTTCTGCTTGTTTTCCAGACAAATGCTAATCCGTAAGTCTTGTAAGGATCATTTGCTAAGTTTTCACACTAGTAAATTAGGGAAACCTGCAAATGGCTGCATAATAATTCAAATGAAGGCTAACAGCCCCAACGTATTCCATTCGTTCAAAATGCACGAGAGGTGTAGAAGAGAAATGCCGAATCAGTTACACGAGCGCCTTAATCTCGCTTGCTTGCAGAAGGGTGTGTGAAAGTGCTGAAGGCATATTGGATAGTACAAGAATCCCATGTCTGCATGTAACTGCATTTGGAATCACAGAAGACATAATTCACAATTAAAAATGCTGGCCCTCATTTTTGCCAGTAAAAAAGTGCTACAATAAGAACTAAAATCATTTTCTAGTAACCTTCTTGTTTCCGCTTGCGTCGAATAGTGCTCCAACACAATTCTGTTATGTTATTTTAGTAGAACTTGTCCATTCTTTCTACGATTTATTTATTTTTTGGCTTGCATTATTGTATGACAGTTATGGTGCATTTTTGAGTCAAATCTGTTCTTAATAGTCAAATATTTTATAAATACGGCATCTTATTCAAGTGAATTTAGCATGCTTTATTAGTTTACTGTACTGTATTGTAATTTAATGCCAACAATCGTCCGCTTTCTCTGAAAGCATGTTGAGCGTAATTACTACGTTATCGTGCGTTATGGCTGGTTCTAGTGTAAGCTGTCAATGCTAGAGCTCAATCTCGGCCTCATTTATAACATGAAACGAAGAATGGTCCTCACAGACTGCAAACTGAGAAGCGCATACAACATTGATTGCAACAAACGAGTTTTGGTTGTTATTCCAAGTTCTTACTGGACGTGCATTTTGAGCATTCCTGCAAGGATGCCTCATGTTTGCGAGTGATTGAAAACCGTTTAGCAGACACGCGTCAAAGATTTAGCAGCTTCACGGGTATCCGGGTTAAAAGAAAATAGCATAGTTGCAGCTCCAAGACATATTTTAGGTGATGTTTTTGAAACGGACGTCCTTCTGTGGATAGCCTTGCCTTAGAAAGGCAATCCTTAACTCGAGGAAGTGTAACTAGGTTTGAGTCCAAAAGCCAACTAAATAGGTGAAGTTTCAGAGTCAGGTAAAGTTCGATGAAAGCACATAAGATGGAAGAAGCCTTCTCCTTTTGTGTTCCTGCAGCATCCTTACAAGCATTGACAATTAAATGCGGTCAAATCCGTGCATTTGATGAACCTTCCTCTTTATTGTTCCACTCTTAACGATCGCCGACATCCATACCGAATGGACTTGAGTATTAACGCAACTATGAAAGTGATTTCTAGTGGATTCGACACCGATGCAATGGCCTAACTAAAATGGCTGCATGGACAAAGATAAACCTCTGCATTATACATAATTCTATTGGCTTCTTTTGCTTGAGGAAGGGTTTATTGTGATAAGGCATAATGCACATGGAAAGATCGCGAGTAATCTAAAGGTAGTTACTGTTGAAGGAGTAATGCACTTTAATTACTCAAATTGCTTGTGATTAGGTTTCGCCTGAATAATATCATAACAGGCTGACCAACAAATGAACATGGAAGCGTCTTCGCTGAACCTTATTACACAAACAGCAATGGACTTGCAGCAGATGCGCATGACATCAGCGATGAGAGCCACCCACACAACAGTGAAGAGTTCAGCCAGCTTTGGTAGAATATGAATCTGCGACTTGAAAAATCAAAAGGGAGTTTTTGTCGAAGCAACCACTACCAAATGTTACATATGAAATGCAAAGTTCGCCATCGTTGCTTGGCGAAAATTTCCTGCTTTACCAAACGCGATGCGATCTTGGCATTGGTTCCGCTACTAAAAAAGAACTCGGATTTGAATACGTTTACAATAAGGATTCTGTAAAACTATTTTTTGGAGAAGGTCGGTTAGCTCCTTTATTTTTGCAAGCAAAATAAAAAACACCCCAAATCACTAGAAGGTGTTGCCTCCGTTTTAGTGATCATTCCATGTAAACCAACTGATTTTGCTCTTCTTTTACTGCCACCACGTGCCCATGGACGGTACTTTGACCATGGTCACCAGTCTTGTTCTATAGACATTCGTGATCCACCGTTAGCAATCATCTACATTTTGCGGCGGAACGACTGGATGGCATCATACACTAATGACACACTCATGCCACGAGCGCGGTCTCGTCAATTTGCCCAGCCAGTCGATTCGCCTGCCTGCATGGCAGCAAACGATAGGCGCTGCAGTGTGATTGTCACCTTATAGGGACCACGGTCATTTTAAACAGCTTGGGAACACACTGGTGGCAAAGACTATGGCTAAGTGCTGCAATTCAGTCGTTATTTAATCGTGCTGCCAAAGCACATTAATATAATTCCGATGCTGCAGGTTAAAAGTGCCGCCCTCAAAGTGGATGTTCTGCAACACGTTTTGAGTGTTCAGGAACACCAATCTGCCTGAATTTTTCGACAGAACTAACAACGCTGGAGTCTATGCCATCATAAATATGCACAGTTCGAGGAATCTACTTAAATACAGCATCAATCCATCTGACCGTTCATTCCAATTCATCTCTTTCAAACGAATGATTTTCCTTTGGCTAGTCGAGGCCTCGAATCAGTCGTATGGCTCATTGAGGAAGGCGACATGAACTTATCTCTAGTTCTGCAAAATATTACTTGAGGAAAACGATGCTTTAATAGACATAAATGTGGATCTAAATCACCCATTCCGGTCGGTTATTCATCCATCGATACGTGCAGCTCAAACTAACTACGTTCATGATATTTTCATTTATTAATGCCTTGGTTGAAGTTATGAGATGTTGGTGCTGCTGAGACTGTAAGACGGTGCCGCATTCTAGATCCCAGTTTTTCTCACTGACGCAGTTGATCCCGATCTGATTGCTTAGACATAGTGCGTGGCGCTGACGACCTAGAACTACACGTGAATGGACATTAGTAATGTTCCACTCAGAGGCAAGCTACAGACCACTAGTTCATCTGCAGACAAATACTGCTAGAGCCTGTAAAGTGCAACTCCAAAGCCATCACTCACCTTAACACTCCTGACCAAGCAACTGTGTACCGCATGTGCCACCACGTCACGAGCCCATTCAACTAAACGAACAATTGACGGATATCTTTATTTCTACGTCACAACAAATTTAGCGTCAGCTCACAATTTACCTCATTTCACTTAACTGCTCTATTTCTAACACTAGTCAACCACACACATCCTGGACCGATTGCCGGTGGTTAAATAACAGTTGCCTCACGATATTCACCGTAGCCAACCACATACAAATGTCCATATTTCCGCAAATAACCCCTGTAGACGCGAAGTAAAAGAACTTTTGAAACTATCGCCACACTTTATCGAAAGGAAAGGATTCATTCGAGCAATTTAGGAAGACTTAGGCAATTGAGCTCTAGAACTCGGGAGATGCTATAAAGCAGATACCACAGTCTATTATTCCTCGGCTTCTTCGCCTTGTGCATTTTGCCCGTTGACAGTGCACACAGGTGATTGCCCGATTGCAGCTAGAAGGATGCTGGCTACACATTTTAATCACCCCGTAACACATGTCTCCATGCTATTGGTAAGCATTGCAGTACTTCTATCACCCATTATAAGCAGACTGTTTAGGTTCTGCAGATTGCATGAGTCCTCTGGCAGCCAGGACAAAGTGTCCCGACTTCAGGCAGACGATTGGGGTGCAAGCACTCCACCTCTTCATGAATTGATTACATCCAGCCTTTTCCCATCAGCAATGTAGGCAAAATCGTAGACCCGAGTATGCGGTTGTTAAAAATCTGAAGCTTTTTAGAGAATAATCTCTTCTGCTCTCAATCGCAAGGTTACCAAGATTTGAAGTCTACAAACCTCATACATGCAAAAAACATTGCAATTTCTGGTGGCGCGAAGAAGAACTGATCTGACATACATTGACTCGAAATTGCTGAGCAGCGTGCGTTCAAAACACAGCTCTGACAGTGGTGTACCTAAGGATGTACAGGCTTCACTTGTCTGCCATGGAAAGGGGTTGGGTCATTTGCTGTCGCAGCTCACTTATTCCACGTATCGCTCAGCCATTTCTTCACCGTCACCGCCTCATCGATGCTGGTGGCCTTTGCTAGTGCATTTTGAGGTGGAATGTCAGCTCTGCTGTGGAAGAGGTCCCAGTGTTCTCATCTAGCACAAAATTAGAATAAATCCACTGCTTTTTACCCAATGCGTACATTTAAAGCAGTGCAGGCAGTTCAGTGTTTGAGTGATATGCTACTAAACAGACATTATAATAAGAAAATCTACAACTTAATGAGAAGTAGCCGTAGCGATGCAAAACACGATTGTCTCTTGCTCCCACACTCAAGGCAACAAATCGAGGAATTTCCCTTCTGAAAAGGACTGCCCGTGATTTATCGGAATGGGTTCCCCATCAGACACAGCACTACGGTATTCCGAATGGAATAACCAATTTAGTTTTATCAGCTTGGCTGCCTCCTTTGCCAGCAGATGACTTTGGTAATTTACCACTCATTAAATCCGTGCAAGTGAAAGACAATTCCAACCTGCGTGCTTTCCTCAAGTGAGTCAAATGATGGCTAGAATCGTCGATCCAGACATTCTTGGATACGACTTATTTTCGTGATGTTACCCATTTGTAGACAGCTTATGGCAACGCTTTTCCAACCGCGCTACCATCTCATTCGTCTCTCTTAAGCACTCAGCCCATAACCTCCTAAAAAACTACTAAATAAACTACTACGCAAATCATTTGGATGCTTAGGATTGTGGTACTTAAAATTGACGAAATTTGCGGTCATTAATTGATCATGCGAGCTCTCAAAGAAACTGCTGGTAGTGAATTGCGAAAAAAGGCAAAGAAGAGACGCTTATGGTGCATGTTGCATACCAATGTGCCCAATACACATTTTAAATCACGAATACGATGGTGCACGAAGAAGTAACACCTTCCGATGCCGCATGCCATGATGGCAACACAGTTAAACATGAGGGTTTTGTAGCTAACACACGGATAAATCGGGGCCAGAGAGGCGTGACCAGGTCAACCAATGAGTCGCCTGCGTGAGAGCTTAAGCCTATCTCTATGGTGGCCTGAAAACGGGCACGCCAAAACCAAAAAGCGTTACTTATCAGCAATGCGTTCGCTGAGCACTCTTGTCATTGTCTTCGGCTTTCCCTTACTTGGTCGCTGCGGGTGATCAAAACAGGCAACATTTCCGCAGTGTCAGTTACCCATGTGCCACTCCGATGCAAATACTTGCTAGGGCTGTCGAGGCGACATTTGCAAATGCAACTGTTGTCATTCATTATGCCATAGTTTCGACAACTCTGCCTTTCTGCAGAATGAAATGCAGAAGGCGTAAAGCAGTGCGGCTCTTGGTAAGCAGGATTGTTGCGGTGGAGACTGCGGCTACTGCAGTGGATGCGAAAATGGGAAGCATGAGGACTTTTGCTTTCAAACATCCCAAAATTGAATCAGCTTCTACCGTCCGTGTACCCGGTGCTTCTTCAATCTGCATTGATGCGGCTACGTTTCCAGTGTGCGCCTACATGCAGTACAGGCAATGATTGCCAGACTGCTAGACATGAAGCACATCTTGGTAGGCATAAAATCCGGCGCGGACATCGTAACTACACCCAACATCGATAGCATGTTATTTCGTATCACGCCATGATGCCTTGTGTGCCTAGTCAGAACCAAGTTGCAACGCGGCCTGATGCAACGACGTCGGAGTCTTTCACTCAGATGTGCAATCCGGTCAAAACCGTTAATGCCAAGGTAAAGCAGATAATTTTGTCAACAGTGCCGTTGTTCTCATTTAATTACGTCAATAGTTAACTAAATCCAGTCCCGAGATTCGTTTAAACTATAATCAAGAGTTGTCGAAATAATCACAGCTTTCTGGACAATATGAATGCTAAGAATCTTCTCTACAACACATTGGATCTCGTATTTGACAGACTGCATGCATCTCCGAATTCTTGGGAGCCATGGACGTCGAGGCACTTCTAGCTTCCACGGCTGAACTGCTCCCTCATACGAAGCGCGAGCTCTCACTGCCAACGACGAATGCTCCTTCACAATAAATAGCGCTTGTGCCAGCATGGCTGTGACTTGTACGCATCATGCTTAGAAGGCTGAACATCGAAAACTACTTTTACCACCCCATTCGAGATTTGGAATGTGATTTGACATGCAATGTTAGTTTGGTGTAGCAAACAAATGCTATCAAAGTAATTCTCAAGCGGATTGTCTTAATTTGCATGGCATTATAGTGTGGTTCCATTGCATGATTAGCTAAGCGATAGAAGGATTAACTGCGTCTATTTATTCGACCACAATCGTAAGTGAGCATTAAGTTTGAACGATAGCAAAAACCCATCGAGACACCTATGGAAGATCTTGTATGGTCAACGCAGTGCGTTCCTCACACGATCAGCATGAGCTCTGCATTAGCATCTGTTTCTCCTCGCATTCACCTGACATCCCACCTCTACCGTCGCTGTGGCGACTGGTTCGGCTGTGACAAGACTGAAGACAGATGCCTCCGACATGCCAGGCCTTTACGAGGATGCAGGCGGGAGCAAAGTATATTATGCAAGCCGGGTCGCGTCATCTTCTAGCGAATCATAAATGCATTATTGTCGAAAAATTGTTCTTCTCCATAATTGACCACTTGCTTCTACTTGCACTCTTGCCACCATATGCTACATGGCTGAACTCGGCTGCGCCACCCCATCTCCTCGTGTTGTAAAATGTTGGATTCCTCGCAGCAACCTCGCGGCTGTCAAAAAGTAGCGCAATCAACATCAAATAAGGTTAGCAACCACAATTTAATCAGAAAGTGGAAAAATGATGGCATGATCTAATGACTTAATTCTCCCCCCCGCCTCATTTCTCCTCCCTCTTTCCTCCATTTAAGCAAATTACACCACTTGAGACAACAAACACTTCATTGCTCCCCTTTCTCCCCATAATGTTAGGTGTCAATCACATTTTCCCGTAACTGGTCTAATTGTCCGGACGATAGTCACCCAATCCTTATGTATTACATTTCATAACAAACGGGTTTTCACATTTTGCGCACGCATACTTAATCCCATCTCTTACTTCCGCATTTCTTACGCCTTCTATTTACTACATTTTGGTTTCTCTGCAACACCCCACAGTTAATGCTTTGTTTGCTTGATTGCCGGTTTCAGCTACGGTGACTCGGGTGACCATATTGCTCCAATCAAGTGAGCTGGTCTTCGGGCCACGCCACCGGTCCCTTCCCTCTGCTCGCTGAATATATATATTCTACCCTAGTATTATGCCTGCTTTTACGTTCCAGGAAGCCTTTGGAAGCTGCACCACATTCGTTACGCACAATGAAATCGCTCAACTGCTTTCCAGTTTTGCTCCACAACAAAGAATTCATTGTTAAGCTTTAGCATTTTCTATTCTTCAGCCTTATTTGCTTTTGACCAACTACATTTCCTTTGCCATCGCGACCCACTAGCGTAGCATTATGATGTTCTCAAGGTCGTCGCCGTCCTCGCCTCAAGGCCAATCTTCTCCACGATGAAGGGCTACGAAGAAGCATCAACTCATTTTCGAATAGCTTAAACAAATCGGTTTTCTCCCAGCTCCGTAGCCCACAGTCGCGTGTCTCCAGATCATACAACGATGCAACGCCACATATTTATTTTAAAAGTAATTTGCGCAAGACTCAAGCGCACACATATAATGAGGCTAATTTTTAAGCAAAACTATCCGTCAGCCTTGCCACAACAAATTTCGGACTCTGAAAAAGAATTGGTGCTCTCATAGCTAATACCATTAGTCCATTTTCAGCGTGACAAGTCGGATATAAAATCATTTCATGCTATTTTTGATTTGATATTTCTATCACATACTTGCATCACAATGTGCGCCTATCAAACTCACTCTGTTTAAAGACCAATGTCGACAATTTTATGGAGGTATAAATACCATGCCAACGAGGCAGTTGTAACCCTAGCACACCAGTATAACCTGAGGCAAAGATAAAAGATACCAAAGGCTCTGGACACACCGGCAGATGTTACTGAAAGGTGTTCAAAAACAAGTCTCCCACAATGATCTCCACCCTGCCTGGTTAGTTCCATCAGCGTATTATTAAATTCCACACAGTTGCCCTGTGGTGATGCTAGCTATCACATCTGCCTAGGGGAACCGTGTGGTGAAATGACAGCACACCCACATTTCGGGCCGCCCTGACTAGGAAAGGCGAGAAATACATTTTAGTGCCCCGAGACTTCCCTGGAGCCAAAAGAAGACACGATATTTGGGCAAGGCGCTACAGGAGTAGACCGGAGGCCAGGCCGCTCAGGGGAAGTGCAGTGTTGTACCGGACTCAACCATGTAGAGCACCTGGGACGAGGCTCAAGGGCACAAGTTTTGTAATTTCACCGTGTGGCCTGGTCGCCGGATGATGCTTGCAGTGTCCTCAGCTCCTCTATAAGTCGGCAACGCACCCTAGTGTTATGCATTGCTTCGGCAGGTCGGATACGTCACAGCACCTGCATCACCTTATTTCGGACCACCTACGCCACCGTTTCTGTTACTTAGAGCTTCTAGATATTCATAAGATGATTCTAATCGAATTAAAGCCATGCATATGACATTATGGGGTGATTCCGAGATGACTCTCAAAACAACTCGGATGCTCGGAAGAATCATACCTGCAGCCTTAGAGACAATTAGCTGTAAAAATAACATCCATTAATTGAAAAGGACAAACAAAACACATGAACACGTTACGCCAGAACTAGCTCATCAGCCATTCAATCAACAATCTTATTAACCACTGGCTAAAACACAATTTGTTTCGTTCTCGCTGTATGCTCTGCCTTCACCCGTCCAACGTGAAGTAACCGGGCAAGGCAGCGATTGCATCCTTCTAGTTGCAATCACGTTTGATATCCGTCAACCAAAAAGCGGTACAAGAAATTCGCACTGCAGAGTAGTTGACAAAAGACTGGACTTTGTTACAACTAACGAAAATGAGGCTTTGACTGAGGAGGAACACAGAATTGCCCAAGTGGATGCTAACATTGAAAAACGGAAAAACAACCAAGATTCGCATAACCGACTACGGATTCAACACATTGATCTCGCCTCCTAGGCAGCAGTGCGAATAGCAGAGCATGTCGCTGAACGATTTTGACTTCCCTCAATGCCAACCTGCATCATAAGCGAGGACAGCATCCATCCTCATTGACATTCTGGCACATCTTTTGCTTCTTAAATGAAGCAAGCCAGCACAGAGAGTAGCTGACGCCATATTTGTGATCCGAAACAGAACATCCCTATTTTCAGCTGACTTGAGCGTTCACGCTTGTGAGTAGGATGCATCGGGGCACTCAGCGAATCGCATCAGAACGTAGCAGAATACTCATTTACATCAAAACGGTCTCCTCAATTCGCTCGTTCCCTCATGCCTAGTCACTGTGTTGGAGACTAATTTAATGTCTCGGTTCAGAAGCACGTCAGCAGAAGTCTCGAGAGGAGTGAAAATATTGCTTTGGCAACAACGTGGACTCATGTAGTGATGTGAGCTATGCCATCACATTCAACCCTTAGCCTCATTCGTCGTCTTTGTTGCTGCCTTACATCTGCATGGTATTTGTTTCTTCATGCAACGAAACCTACAATCTGGTATCTTTATCATTGGATGTTACAAGTGTAATTGGCCCTGCTGAACTAAGGTGGGAAGACATTCCATTTGCGATCTTCAAGTGTGTGTAAAGGAACGCAGAGTATCAAGCTGCATGCTTTACAATTATGACCGCCCAGCCTGAAATCGAATACCTGGTTCCTGGTAAATTTAATCACATTCAAAAGGCATTTATTTTTACAAGAAATGAAACAAGAAAACTACTGCGTGCCTGTTGTCTGAGCCAAGGTTGACAGTCTCAGAGACGGACGCAAGCCCCAATCCCGATCAAACCGAAGTGCCTAAATCACTTGAGTCGAAGTAGGAATCAAAAGTCCCTATCAGTAGAGTCGTGCTTTACAAGATAAATAAAAGAAGAATTTGAAGGAGGTGTACCCGAAGCAGGAATAATCCTTATCACCGCGCCTTCGACAGGCCACGAGACAGTTGATTAAATTGCTACCAACATCCTCTCCCATTGGCTTACTTCGAATGCGACCTTTTGATCATTCGATACTGCAATCTGTTGCCAATGCTTCAGTGCAGTAGGTTTCGATTCGACTGCTTTTCCACTCTGATCTAATCAATTAGCAGCCTTACAATAAAAAGCTATATAGTATTTTACCAACCAAGACTGCTAGTCTTATTGTTGAATCCGAGCAAAAGAGGAATCCAGGGCAGTCGAAATTAGGCCTCTGTGTCCATGTGGCATGGTTCATGCATGAGGTTTGTGTAGTCGACTGCCGACAGGCCTGCAGAACAAAGTAGACATTCAGTTGTGGTCAGCACGAGGTCATCATAGTCCATTTAAACACCAACACACACATGAAACTGCACCCATGAAGATAGAATAATGTGCAACAAAGAAACGGCGACTTCATTTGGGCGATTTCTATACCAAACACACAAGTACGGCAGGAAATGGTGCGTGCGTACTTGCAAGTTGCTTGACCCTTTGAAGGAGGTCAGAGATTGTCTCCAACCTCATGTATATCATTTCCGCATGTACACAGACGTTGCTAATTGGGGCGTTTACTACAACAACTCACATTCAATTGACCGAGTTAGAGGCGACAAACCTTATGTTCAGCTCAAATTCGAAATCTCAACAAAACCTCATAAAGTGCATCAGGCACATTCCTCTTTTCTCTCTCAAGGCCCTTTTTCTCGGCTTCGAAGTCCTGACCCGAAGTATTAACCAGAAGTAAGGGATTTTCAAAATTCCTTAAATTCACCGATTCTGTGCGATCTGATATTCTTGATTCAAAAGGCAGGTCTGTGCTAGAATTTAACTGAAAGTGGATGATGTGTCAGACATGCTGCAGTGCGGTATTGGAGGAAGTCAATAACGTGTTATAAAAGGCGGTGTTAATTCGGAAAGGCCAAGGTGTTATTTTCATTTTCGCTAACGCAGATCGTAAAGAATCAACTTTCGATTTGTTTATCTTCAACTTCTTTATATCTAGCAATCATTGTGTTTTCGTCAGCACCTCTGCGGTGAGGGCGTCACATCGCTGCCTTTAGCTGACGAACATCAAATGAAATTGCAATTAAGCGGCTGCTGTCAGTATCCGGTATTGCAAACGCACATATTTTATTCATCTTTACTGCTTTACACTCAGTAGAGATTGCACTGTAATTGTTCAAAATCACAACGGGCGTTATGTTATGTGCCTACGTAACGGGATATTCACATCGGCAGCAAATGCATGGCAGCAGATCTAACTGTGCATTTGTGGAATGAAAAAAGTGAAACGTCTCCAGCTCTGTAGGTCTAAAGGCAACAGTCGTCTTGATTTGTAACGGCTTTCCATGTCACTTTGAGGGTGGCTGTGTTCAAAAGCGAATTACAGCGAAGTGTTTGAAGGAGGTAAACGTCGTTTTCCCTAACATTGACGAACGCGAGTCGAGAGCAGCTGCAATCGCCTGTTATTTGTGAATGCTTTTGAATTGTTATTTTGGTGGGTTACTTTGCGTTGGACAAGCACAGTTGGTGTGCGCTGTGAGGAATGACGGAAATGGTGATGCATGCAGTCGGATTGACACTGAGCGGTCGATAAGACCGTTGTTTGCCTCATTAATGGACAGTTACTCTGGTTATCCTCTTTACTGAATGCAAACTCTCCACGACTGATTGTCTCCAAAACTGCAGGTCTGATTCTTCCATAAATCTGAGTTCTTTGAATAGCCAGCTTGGAAGCGAATGGTAATGCTGCATCACTAGTGCTGACGCGATGGAAAACAGATGACAAATTGTCGGAAGCACCGAGTGTGAGAGGAGAGGCGCAGTTGAACCGAAATGAAGTGATACAGGCGCTGCGTAGAGATTGGCCTGCCCTAATGAGGTCTACGGTTACGTTTAAGATTGGATCCCATTTCCAGCATTCACTTCTGGCATTGTGTCCTTCAGTGCCCTTGATTACGTTCTCATTTACATTCTTTGATGGCAAAATTGCTATGTGGACTCGTTATCGCTTCATACATCTGATCAAACGCTGTCTGTTGAATTGCCTCGTCTCTTGCCCGCACAGACGTCGCATATTTCTACAACTTCTGAGTTGGCAGAGCGGCGCTATTAAGGTTTGCCTGAGGCAGGTGAGTGTCCATAGCACGGTAGGGCAAAAGTACAGGTTCCCTGTATTCATAAGAAGTGAGACAACACGTTGAAGTCCTTCACCTTAACAGAACACAAAATAACGACTCATTCCCCACAAACTTGCATTCAAAGTAGCAAACAGCCATTTGTAATGGCAGTTAAATACCTCCAAGCAAAGGTTAATGCATCTAATTGATGCCACCGCTGCCTGTCTAGGTAAGATGAAAGTCTCACATTCTCAGTAGATGAGCAGAACCCTTAGTTGCGGCAGTTACCTCGTTAATCAAAAATAGAGGAGAGCAGAGGCGCACAAAATAGTGCCTAACTCCCTAACTTTTTGCATAACTTACAATTACGAAAACTCTTTGGATGTAGATTGTGGATTGTCTTCTGCGCCCTACAACTTTCATTTCCCACAAACTATTACCTAATTTCGTGAGTCCCTCTTTCGCCCTCTAGCAGTCAAACTGGTGCCACCAACATCCTTCCTGCCTAATTTTACAACCAGGAATTTGAAGCTGAAGTGGATCTTCACCTCTTCTGAATGAGTGCATTTGTACATCTTTTGAATCAAGTGAGTGAGTGAAGTGCCATTTGATGAGAAGGAGGCAACACGCAAGTGCCACACTGGCTCGGACTGCCCCACACCAAAGTGACGAGTCTGCATAGCAACGAAGAATGCAAATGGAGGTATAATCAGACCAGCAGTGCTTGCTGGTAAAGAAGCTCAGTTGTATGTGTAGACGTGGGAATTATTGCGGCAAGTGAAATCCAACACAGTATCTGCATCACTTCATTTCAAGCTACCTACGCTCCCTCCTCTGCAACTTAGAGTTCCCAAAAATTATTGAGCTGATCCCAATAGCATCAGCACCATTGATGCAGCATTCTCATTTGAATCCAAAATGGCTTTTCCTAAAGAAACCCGATTATTTAATAAACGAACCTGCAACCTTAAAAATTAGTTGTGAACAATGGGTATTGAGTAAAAAGGACAAACGCAATACGCAAACGCTTCACGCCACAAACTATCGATCAATCATTTAAACTGGGATTTCACTACCCACCTAGTTTCAACCCGACGAACTGAACCAACAAATGTATTCCTTTGCAGTGCACACCGCTTCCATCCACCTATTAAGGAACACTCGAGCGTGACCACAACGAAGCAACGATTAAAAACTTATCACACGCTACGATGAATATTAGTGGATGCCTTTTGAAGCAGGATGAATCTGTCATAGCTGTGTTTCCATGTAAGGTGAAACGACGCTGAATTCTTCCAAACTTTTAGCTGGCCTTTAGTATTGTAGAAAGCGACGCGAAAATGGGTCAAAAGGCATTTGAATTTACAACGACACGACGCCTAGAGACCGACGAGGCTGGTGGGGTGTGTTGATGACCACGCACCACACAACCAATTCCTGCCATTGCACAACTCCAGAGTTGGGCTTGATGCCACGCCTTTACTGTGAGTGTGGTTACCCCGTTAAGTAGGCAACTATGGCATCAATACCACGCCTATTTCACTGCTACGAGCCATTAACTTGATAAGACAGAAGGCCATTCCCTAGGCAGTCCTTGCGCATTTGCAGTTGGCATTGTCCACGCACGTGCCATGGTGTATTTAGGTTAATGTAGATATTGGGCGGTAATACAACAATGCCTTTATCTGCGTAATAATCCTCAGGTGTCGACTTTAACACAACCTGTCATTATCAGCATCGACAGTAAAACTCCTCACAACGAGTGATGAAATTAAACCAACGTAGACCAGCACTGATTTATTCACGAATTTTGAAATCCAAAAATGCTGGTCCACTAAACACTCACCTCTTTTGAAGCGGAAATCCGGTGAAAGTACAGAAGTGTCTTTTGCATAATTTTGTTGCATGTTATTGGTCTAGGAGCCAGAAGATCTGCTCAACTGCAGGAATTTCAATAAATATATTTTGTGTTTTGGTGGCACAGAAGGCTGTGCTCATGCGGATGGAGTGGGTGCATTTGATGCAGAATGAAGAAGTGGTGAATCCAACCAAAACCAACGTTGAGATAATTTCTAGAAAACTTTACACAATGCTTGAAAGTGTGTGCGATTCAAGTGGTGCATACGCGAATAAAATCGGAAAGTGCATGAGTGGTTACCTCCACCCATCTCCACTCTTCATGCGTGCACCAAAACTGTCGCCCGCCACGGTGATTTGCAAGGTCAGATGAATGAACAGATCCGCGTACGCTGCACACCACCTACAATGAGAGCAGCTTGCTACAGCTGCGCCCGTTCTGAAGACTGCGGAGGCAAGTTTGCTAATGCATGACATGCCCTTCATTATGTCTTCGATGAGGCTGTTCTGTAACTGAGAAGAATCAGTTTGTCAGAGGCTGAGTGATGATCCTCCTACTCATGCAAATGATAACATGGTATTGTGAGGTCAGATGTCTGAGTTACTACTAGCTTTCAAATCACTGCCCTTTTACAGCGTGCTACCTTATGAGCCCTTTGCAACTTAGAGTTATCTGGTTGACTGAGAGTCTCAAATGTGCTGGTTGGCTGTTTTAGGCGAAAACACCGCAAGAGCAAACGTATTATCAGCTTAGGTTCCACACTGCGGTTAGCTGTGATTAGTTGAGAAGCTTGTGATGTCAACTTTGTCTTTGTCAACAGCTGAATGCCAAGATTGATGTGATGCCTACGACTTGAGGGCTGTCTCAAATTAACTCGACTAAATATGCACTTCAATATCACGTTGCTACTTAATATCGCCTATGCTTTTCAGCGCATCTTTATTCACTGATGGAGAGATCTCCCATTTTTCGACATTTTACCTTCTTTGCTTAACAACCTAGCGTATCAATTGTCCCCACCATCACTACACATTGCTTTGCTCGCAGCCCTGTTTCTTAAATGAATGCTGCATTGCTGCTCCCTTTTTCTTACCTAGCACGCGCTTTCAAATTTTGGGAGCAGCTCTATAAGCTGGAACGTGTCTAAAAGGACGAGAATTCTGATGAAGTTGTCATTCTTTGCTGCTTGGTTCTGTGTGGTAGGCAACACCGCATGGGTTTGGGATGTGCTCACCACAAGTGACTTCTTAGTTGTCTCTAGTAGAAATTGTGGTCAGGATGATGAGGAAGGCAATTGTCCTTACCTAATTAACTCTACTTAAACATACTTAGATTTTTAGTGGAATCATGCATTTGATTAATTAATTCTGACCATCTGTGATGATGTCAGTACCAAACAAATGACACGTTACGTCAGCGACTACATGAGATCGGTGACACACGCCTCCGAAGAGATGAGTTATGTAATCACGTTCGAGACGCGAAATTGTGTTGGTCAATTTCAAATGAGGCATCACGGCTCGCTGATTGCGTTAAGATGAATTTGTGAGGAAGTCACATTGGCATCACTTGCGATCTGTTTTATCACATTAAACGCCTTCATGAAGTTAATCTAGCAATTTATAGGGCAGCATTCTTAATGGTCAACTCTGGTAAAGATTAGTTGAAGAGACCCTTCCTGCATTGTTCAACACCTTTATCTTACATAACTCCGGGATGCTAGTTCCTTTAGGCGGTATACAGTCTGCTCTTCCAAGCATCTAGGTCGAACTAGTGTTTAATTTGCTGCTACTTTTAGCTTTTCAAGCATGCATTCGACCCAATTGAGAGGCCAGTTTTGTGTTATTAAGCCACAATATGCTTTAAATGCAAAGATTTTTCTGCAAGCCAAGGTGTCAAATCACTTATTATCGATAAGCCACTGTTCGGAATGAAGTGATGCAGGTGGTGTGTAGTATCTGGCCTGCTCCAGCCCCAAGAAATGTGTAGCGGAAGCACGATGTCGTCTCGGAAGTTACCGTCCCTCGCAAATGCTTTCGCACACTTTTATTACAAACGCATAACAATGAACCCACTTTACAAGTACGCAACGTCGAAGTAAGCAAGAGACATGGAAGTGCTTTCTCACATGTGACGCACACTTGGAGATGAAGTGTGCGAGAAGTGATTGCTCCTAAGTGGGCTCACACACCTTCGCAATGATGTGAGATGAAATGATAGGGAAATGGGCCTTTGTATTATTAAGAAGTAAGCCATTCCAAAATTGCTTCTACAACCCACATTGCATGGTCTACTTGACAACTCTGGTTCGTCTACATCCACGCATTCGTATCTTTTACTCCAACCGAAGCCAAATGTACTTGGGAAAGACGTCTACTGATAGAACGAAGCTCTGTCAGAAGAAGCTGGAAGTTATAGATAAAATACCACGGGAAACACCTGTACTATGCCACATTTCTAAGTCATGATGCAAGATTTAATGTCATGTTCAGCCAGTACGAAGGTGAGTCAGTTGGTTTGAAAAGTTTAAGGAAAAATAGTTTTGATGTCAAAAAAAGGTAATAAAAGAGGCCAAACCAAACCAAACCAAAGTGTTAAATCACTTTTTATCGATAAGCCACTCTTCATTGCAACTTTTCAGTGGTGCGCTTCCCTGCCACCTCTGTCTTTTCGCCTTCGCAACGCTTTCCTTAGTAATACAAGCTTAAGCACGTTGCAATTAGGGCTGTTCAAGACGCCAGGAAGGGTTGAGCATTGCCAACAGTGAGAAATGAGACAGGACGACTTGCGATGTGGGGAGCTCGGTTAAAGCAAATCTTTGCCGTTTCTCTCACTCATCTGCAGGCTCAAGCATTTCCGTAGAGAAGCCAATTCGTATACACACGGCTCATAATTAAAGAAGGCGCTAGAATGGCAAGTACAGCGTGGTGCCTAAATCACCAGCGGTTTCTAATACGCTCTGCATTCTGAACCGTCGGATAATTTGGAAAATAAGAGGAGGGTGAATGCCAGATTTCAAACGCTGCAATGCTATTGGATTAAACAGTAGATTTTCGATAATACAATTAAGTATGCCTCAGATTCAAGCTTAAGAAGTGATTTGGATAAAGCATGAATCGTGGTGGTAGGCATAGGCATTCAACGGCAGTAATGAACGTACTGAGGTAGCCATTCTATTAAATGCTGCATTTGAAAACGCAGGGGTGAATAATCACTCCAAAATACTTGCAAATTTCTTAAGCAAGTCATTTGCAATTATTTTGTTTGTTCTCTTCTTGATGCGACTTATGCCTCCAACTGGGACCGCATTGCCAAGTGGGTACGACTTCATTGTGAATCCAGACATCATGCATCGAATTCCGGTTATGCTACATTCCTGGCTTGCACTATCTGCAAATTAGCTTCATTATCGTAAGTGATGCCAGCACTCCTAATATCAAATCACTATTATGCAGGATAATGTCGCAGTCACACGAGGGCACAATAAGCAGCGAAGGTAGCCGTGGCTATTTACGGAAATGGGAGATCCCTAATGCAATGCTTACAAAAGGATTAGTTGGCGGTCAAATCGCGCAGGTGTCAACTAGCACAGAAATCGACGGTGAATAATATGGTTTGGAGGCGTAGACCGATTCTGATGACACGGATTGGCTCACCCTCTAACTCCTGTTAAAAAGCTATCTACTGACTGACTGTTTCACCTAATACAGCAAAAAATGCCCAGGAAAATTCAAGCTTCTTGTACGTGGGGTAGTTGAGTGGAATAGGAAGAGAGGGAAGAAATTCCTACGGCATTATTTGTTTTGCAGCATCACATTGGATGGTAGATTGTGCTGCGCGATGATCAAAGCACTTATACAATCATCATGCGCATTCTTGTGCTCTGGAGAATTGACTTTTAACACAACACCTCTCTCGGCATACAAAATATCTTCAAGCGCAGTCAAGGTCCTTGCACAAACAAATACACGCAACAGATCTTTGTTCTTTTAATGAACTCTTAACAAATCAGGAAATTCCAGTTCCATTTAATTTAACTTTTCAAATATAACTTTCCTGCTATTGAAGCATTTCACTACCAGTTTAACCAGACATCATGCAATACCAAACGCTACAACTACTTTCAAAATTTACGGCGCATGTGGTTACGTAAAATGAGCCCTCCTACATTGTATTCACTGGATGTACTAATTGTTGTGCGCATTTTTGGCACGGTTGCTCGTTAATATCGCTGATACCTGTAAATTCCGCTGCATCGACGTCAGCACCCACTGTGATAGACATTATGCTAATCTCTATTTCTCTTCTCAGCCCAATGGTGGAGGTGGGTAACCGCACTCCCCTGACGACGCAGACTCTCACGATTGACAAGGTGAACATCAGCCTTCAGCAACTTGATCATCTGCATTGCCTCTGCTCCACCAATCTTCTTCGGTTTGTTACGATCGTTGCATTCGTGATTCAACCATGCAGTCATTTCTTGTCCCTCTCCATCGGTGAAAGGGGAGCTGTTGTTTGAAGTCAGAAAGCTCATCCGCATGTTTTGCCTGCCCACCCATCGGACTGACTCCTTTTTAGGAGAATAGACCATCTATCAGATCACCGCCTTGAAAAGAGACGATTTGTGATTGTCATCAGTGCAGTGAGATGAATTTATACCTTTCTCTGGATTTAACAATTTGTGGATAACCTCACTAGCCACGATCTTACAATCATGCAAGGATGTGGAGTCGTTTACTGCGTCTCTACTTCTCCATCTTGCTAGCACCAAACCGCATGTTTATAATGCACTAATTTGATAAGAGGCTGAAAGGAAAGACTTTGAGCATTCATCTACACTGAGATAGCGCTTACAGCAACAAGTTTCCTTTTGATACCAATCAGTCCCTAAATATTTTCCAATCAGCTAGACTGCGGCACACAGGCCACAAAATTTGCATATTGGCAGGTAAAAAAGCCATTCCATTTTATTAATGTTTTCGAACGTTATCCTGTGCCATATACACCAAGTTGTGGCAAGTTCACGCACAGAAGAATGGAGAGATAGGAATGTGAGTTAAAAAGGGCAACTACATCATTACGGCCATGCGTGATTACCAAGTGTGACTAATTGGTGCTTGTGGAGGAGGGTGAGCTGTTATCAGTAAACTGCGTTCAAAGGGACGTTACTGAAGCACACTTCTTACGAAGTGACGCAACTGCGTGAAAAGGACTCTTCGGTATACGTGAGAAGCTGATGTTAAACTAATCACTAGACATGGTGAAGCATATGATCCGATGACATGGATGATTCCGTTGCAACGGTTGCCATGTGCCACATTTGCGTCCTTGGCACCCTGACAAATGCTTCAAGGCTAGCTAGCTACCTGACTAGCTCCTTGCTGCCTCTGTTGATTTACCAATGCTACTGGGTAAGCTTGATAACTGCAACGAGATCTGAGTGTCTGCATGGACTCAGTAAGCACCATTAATATGGTGCATCGCACTTATCTTAAGTATTGCATCATTGTATGATACAGATCAAAATAATAATTTTAGAGGAAAATGTCCTTGCCTCTTAAATTTATGATTAACGTGCACAAATAAAAGAAGTGAATGCTTGAACAAAGCTATCGCTCTTCCTTTGAATGGCAATAGAAATGCTTTACGCTATGCATGATGCCAATAAAGGCATGCTTTGGTAAAACTGTTGATTGACGCTCACACACAAGTGAAAGCTACACACAGTGACATGCAATTATTGCAATTAATCCGCATAGCTAAATCTAATTAAATGATAGGAGACAGGTAAGTGTGAATTAATGTGATGCAAATTGAAATAATGTTTGCTTAAGAAAGTGAGACTGAAATGTTTAGGCGGTGAACGGATCTGTGGCACCTGCACCAGTAGCAGAAAGCTCTTTCCCTACTTTCCTGTCTTTATTCAAGCAGACACGACCTAATGAGTTGCAATGAAAGTGGGAAGTAGGATACAAATAAAGTTTGCACCAATTGGAGGAAAGCGGTGACTAGCTGATGCAAAGGTGCCACTGGCGCACAGCTGAATAATGGTACAGGCTACTACTGCGTCCAACTGTGGTAGCTGTAGTTGACTGACGCCTACGCCATTGGCGACGCAAATTTGCATGCGAAGGTGGGGAAAAGGTTGCATGTAAATAGGGATAGAGAAGGTGGTGCTGAGCATTTTGATGAGAAAAGGCTGTTATGATATCCGTGGCATCGGTCGGTAGGGCTGCAACGGAGTTAAAAGTGAGGTGCTACAGACGGGCAAAGAGATGAAGGGGCAGGAGGAAGGGAAGTTATACCGTCTGCGTCGACGACGTTATACCAGAGGATCATCTAAGCTCAGATGTCTGCTTCAAAAGCGTTGTGCATCTATGGCACTCTTCATGCGCAACATTTCGGGTAAACTACCTGAATCCCCATCTCTTTGGTTCCTTCCACCCGTCTTATGCGATCATACCGACCTAGACCTGTGCCCTCACGAGGCAACCAATTTCCATTTGAGAAGGACGAGTTCCTTTTAATTTACTTTTGACTTGTTTGCGTCAATGTTAAAGTGACGATGTTAAACTCCTGCAAACTTCTCGCTGACCTTTGCTATTGGTGACACCTGTGATGAAAGTGAGACGAGCAGGCGTTCTTATCCGAAAAGACATGCTGCCCTAGAGACCGACAGGGCTGGGGATGTGGGTTGATGACCACGCACCAGGAACTCGATGCCTCCCATCCCACAACTCCACAGTTTGACCTGCTGCTGCGCTAACACTGCCAGTGTAGCATGAGAATATAACATCAGGTCCACTGCGATTTAAACAATTCCATCACGGTCCTTATGGGAAAAGGCGATTGAGTTGAATGAAAGATGTGCGACCGTAACATCAGAAACTGATAGAACCCTTTCACATGCAGTCGCGCTTGATATCCTTCAGATTAAATGCAGTGATATTAAGCATGCACTGCAAAGGGGCTGACCAAAAGACTGGATTACGCTGCACGAAACGGAAATGAGGCTTCGAATGTAAAAGCCAGAGAAATGACCAGTTGAATACTGGGATTCTTTAGGAGCCACTTTGTCGTATAATTAGACGACCTGAATCGGCATGATCAGTTGTGGATATAAGATTAGCACAAGTTCCAAAGCATGTTGCTAAACGATAAAAGCATTAAATGCAAACAATTTTGACTTGTTCTAATAGCACACTGCATCATGACCGGAGTATCATTCATATTTGCTGACATTCTGCGCACTGAGGAACATTGCAATGCTATTTTTCTCTGTAAACTATGAGGTAAAGTCGCTTTGCGTCGAGGATGGACAAATTATGTGGGGCTCAGATTTGTGTCCTTGACTAGTTGTGACTATCTTTCTGTGTTGCGAGTTGAAAAAAATATGACAAGATGTTAAGGCGTGAAAATTGCTCACGGAAGAACCGGCCAAACTTATTAAACCTGAAAAAGAGTGCTGCAGGAAAGAAAACTGATTGGTGACTTTACACGGCATGGTGATGTCTGTTAAAGGGTAAGCTTTGAACAGCGTGTGAATCTGTCGACGATTGAGACAATGATATAATGTGAATTCTGCACAATCTATCAGCGGCTGAGCACATTCGCATAGCCTATGGTGCATCCGGATACACGGGACAATCCAACCAGTTAAGACATTCACCTTTGCCCTACGTATGGAAAAAGGCGTTTGCCGCTTGTGAAATAAAAAGATCTGGTTTCTCATAGAAGCTGGGGTATTGATAAAGCAAACTGATGCTACAGCTACCGAAAATCACATATTTGTAAAAATCACTACGTCGAGAAGAGTAAAAGCATTATCCGCAGCCCATTTTGAGTCAGGGAAAGTCGAAGTCGATTTAAGATGATTTTTATGTACTATCCTCTCCTACAGGTCGCAATATTAATAAATAGCAAACCAACCTTTTACCGAGTGCCCTCTTTTCTTCCTCATTTTCTCTTTCGATTTTTGCTAACCTTGTATCTGTCATTGTTGACTGAGCTTGCTAACCAATCAACCAATTTCGTACGTCGACTTTTCATGCCATCCGCGTTAATGATCGCAAAACAGACCATTGCAAACCGATCTGTACAAAGTCTGTCATTCTGCTCTTTGAGCATATTGTCCTACATTCCGTATGTCCCCACGTCAGCAAATGAAAGTCATTGTGCTTCACTTCGTCATCATTCAGTGGTTTAATTGGCTCTGAATTATATGCACTGAAAAATTTTTTTTTAAGAAATGTAAGAAGAGCCTTCTTAATCTTTGCTCACTCAAACAAAATGTTGAGTCTAATTTCGAGTTAGAAATGTGTTCAGCAATCACTGCTCTACGGCACTTGAGACGAAATGCTCCCACATAGATGCACACGAAACAGGACTCATCTCTCGGCTGAAGGGAGTCCGCTGAGCGGACTTCGCAATTAATTGAGCATCGGAAGAGATGGTAACTCCACTACTGATCGCAAAGGTGATTATCCTCAAACCGATTATCGGAAATAGCAACTTTGCACTTCTGTTAGCTTCCATGTTAATGCTTTTCCTAGTGCTTGCTGCAAACACTCGAGACTTCCCTAGCTTTCAGAGTTACTTCCGACTAAAAATACGTCGCTCTATCACTGCCAGTAGTGATAGTGGAAAAAAAACAGTTGTGCACCCAAATTTAGAGAAAGGATTGATGTGCGATTCGGAGAAAAGCCGTTTGGCATTCGTCTCTTCTACAAGAACGGAACCGCAAAATCACGTTATTGGGAAAGTGGATCGACTATTAAAGCTGAAGCACAATCATGTGTTCCCTTTCTTTTATCTAGTCATGAATTCGCTTAGGTATAAAGAAGGGAGAAACTCAAATGAACGAGGTACAGCTGTGCAATTGCCATGGTATTGCCATTTATGAGAAGGTAAGTACGTTAAATGACCAATCATCCAACATGGATCGACATGGAAACCTTTTATTACGTGCAAACGGACTTGTACAAGTCCCTAACAAAAAACTGGTTTTATTATTGACTGTACGTCATCGGAAAACTGCAGCTGCTAGTATAATCGACTAAAGAGGAAGTGTGCGAAGTGAGATGCTTTAGTTGACACCCTCTGGAGGCAAATAATCTTGAAGAGAAGCGCATTTTCTGAGGGCACACGACTAGCCTTTCAAGTAAAATTAAACTACCCTGAGACAATTTCAGGTATGTTAAGGAGACCAACAAAGTGCATGTTTAAGGATGCCATAGGTCACGACATCACTAAGTAGGATGCCAGTTATTGAAATCAAATCTGACCTCGTGATCTCTCCCACCAACGCCGCGAGCCCTAGTAAGAAGTAAGGACCATTGACAGGAAGGAATTACTTCCCTTCTCCATTATATCAGCACATCGAGCCCCTGCTTTTGCCGCAACATACCATTGCATTAGTTTTTGCAGCTACTTCTGGCACTTTGAGTACCATTGCCAGCTTCAGGCTCATTCTGAAGCAGCGCACAAGGACACGTACTTGCAAGTGCCCCGCACTACAACCCCTATTCTATTGGTCCACAACAATTTAGTTATTTTTTGGTGCATGTTGACAGGGTGACCATGTTCTTTACACCAAAATAGTACTAGGTGCCACGTCAAGTAAGTAATTGAAAAAGGTTTTATTTTTCCATGACAGCGACTGAATGATTTTCGTGCATTCTCTGCAGATGTGGCCACCGGTTACTCTCTTACTTCCAAGGCCGCAAAAATAGATTCAAACCTTCCCATTTTACGATAAAGGCTCTTCACTTATATAGCTATGCATTAAACTCTTTTTAGTTTGCCATCTCGTGCAGTAACCCGAAAGGTGTTTTATATTGTAAGATGAATAAGTTGCTCATCTGCTCGCTTTTTGCTGCCTAATAAATCGAATCGCTCAGCAGCACCCACTTCACAAAGCTAGGTGGAGGATTGAGAAGTGGTTAGTGAGTAATATGCCATCGAAAGAGGATCTAATACAGTGCAAAATTACGTGAGTCCCTTTAGCCATTCAAAAATTGACTTTACGGCAGCTGCGCGGATCTCTGTTGCTGCCATCCAGCCCACTTCTTTTCTAGCTTCTTTGGTAATTCTACACCGCATTAGCTAGCGCCATTAAGCCTTTATCCTGTCTTTATGCCTTAGCCTATGAACATCCTTGAAATTTAAAAGGACAAGATTATAGGAAAAAGTTGCAAGCTGCTAAAATAAACCAAAGCGAGGAAAGACTTTGAGGATGAAGTTGGGTGGGATATTATAGCATATAGTAATGTGACTTGTATCTACCGATGTTGATCGCAAGATCCAACGCGAACATTCTATTCTGATTTCGGTTTCGGTTTAACAAGAAAATATGAATTTGTCTCAAACCCTGCTGCGCCTTATTACATTTGATTAAACATCGCAAAAAATATTGATTAAAGTGAAAAATTGCAGGGTCGGAGGGGAAAGCAAGAACTATCCAAATAAGCACCTGCACCAACTTTAAGCCATAATCAAGGGCGTGAAGGGATTATCATCTTCAAGCCTATGCTTATATCAGCGGGCAAAACCACAAAAACCACATGTCTATAAAAGCCGTCGGATTAGAAGAAGGTTGAACATTTATTTCACCCGAGAGTTGCCACAAGTCCTCTGCGATGAGACTGAAAAATCACAATCTTTATTTGCACATTTTAGTGCCTTGCAAGTGCAGACTCTTCCCTGGGACGCTTTGGCGAATATTTTTTATATCCTGGCATTTATTCATGTAAGCAACTTTAATTTTATAATGTCAAATACTGTAATGAAATTCTAGTGCAGCAGAAAAAGAACGCATTTTTCACATTTCGTCTAAAACCCTACAATCATCGCAAAATGAGCCAAGAAGGTAACTGTTTAGGTATTTTGCGCTTTCCTAATTAAATCTAACAGGAATTTCCTTTGATAAAAAATGCGCGCTATTGGATGGACCGTATTCCAGTGCCGGTATCATGGCAGAAAATTGTTAGCGAACTTCTGGAATTAGTAGATTTAGTGGATAAATAGTACCAAAAATCACTTCAGCAAGCACATTATTGCTGAACGTGTGCTTAGACATGGTAGCCCAACTTTCCATTTCACTTCATACTTGCTCCAAAGTATATTGCCTCTGAGCGTCCAATATTGGCTGCTGCCACTGAAAATCAAGCGCTCAGCAGTTAGTGCCAGGCAAAAGAACACAGATCATAGTTTTTGGCAGGATATTGTAGAGACCGTGCATAAAATCTCATGATTGCGAGCAGCTCTTTCAAGGTCTCGGCAATTTTGCAAAAATAAATTATATAACTGACAATGACTTTGTATCGAACTTGTATGACCTTGACTTCAAAAGACGTACCTCTCATACATCAGAACAGGCGCGTTTCGTTAGAATTTCGGTTCAGAAAATTAACAAATACAATAAGTAAAAATAAGGAAATGCTAACATTTCCTGAGGTTCGGTGGGAGTCGACTTCTTTTTCTGTGCACCCGGTGACGAAATATGAAATTGGCCGTCGAGATGCTGACTAGACTGTTTATCGGCAATTTTAGCATGCACCTTGCTGAGGCGTACTACATATGGGGGAAAAGGAATAAGACACCTCAAAAGTGAATGCGCGTGCCAAGCAGCACGACAGCAAAGATGGTGTGCAAAGGCTACTTAGTTATTTACTGCTTCATAGCAGTGCAGTCACTGTCGATGATAGCCTCCTACTTATTTGTAGAAATTGGAGACCAAGTGTAAGATTGTTACTTCTTTTTACTTAAAGGAAAAATTCTAATCTTTAAAAGGGTGTGTATTTTGCATTATTTCTATTTACAGCCCTTATAAATGATGGCGCTGGCCTTGGAATTGGATCCAAACAACATTCGATTCATGAGGTGCACAATTGTGGACCTTAGCTATGGTCCAGTCTTATGCAAATGCCAGCTTCATTGCCATGTTGCCGGCTGTTGATAGACTCAGGACTAGCCACTCGCAAACTTCTCGGTTTCAACTAAGTTGTGTCCTCTTTTTCTCACTGTTATCCAAGCTCACTCATTAACTAAGCGCTGACTTCCCTTACCATTGATCCTACTGGCATGAAATTACAAAGACCAATTCCTAAAAAGGCTAACGTTCTGCTAGATAGGCACTTGCAATTTATTTGGTGTTTTTGCCTTGACTACAAGCAAAAATTTTTAGCAAAGCTCATTGTCGCCTAAATTTTAAACACATTTGTGGTGAGAATAGTTATCTCAGCTCTGCCGCACTTGAAGTTGACCTCAGAAAACAGAGAGTTGCTCATCAGGCACTGTTCCGTCGCACAAACGGCAAAGTGAGCTCTTATAAATGTTCATTTTGCTAAGCGAAATCCTTGGTCAAAATTAACTCACTGAGTGAGATTCAAGACTGAGTTTCTGGTGGAAGGGATGATAACTCCACTGCTAAAACCCGGTTTCCAACTTAAATTGCGAGCTAATCAACCATATCAGCGCCATATTTGTGGTGCACATACTACGTTCAATAATTTATGTTCACCTCATTATTTCTTTTAACTAAACCTGCCACTTTCCTGGCTCTAAGTTGACTTTGCTGCGTTCTCATCAATCAAATATGAGGATGCCCTTCGCTGGGGCTGCTCGTTTTCTTAAGCATAGCCATAAAATCCACTAGAAAGACTGCTTACCGTCAATTTTGACATGAAGTTTGTTGAAGTGGCACTGCATATGCAGGGAAGGAGAAAAAAAGGGATGTGCCATGGGCTTGAGTGTATGTGCTAAATGAGAGTTGATCAGAGCTTTTAAATTAACTGTTCTAGGTTCCAATACAAATTATGGATACTGACTACCTGATTTACTCGCTACTGTACAACACTGAAAGAACTTAAAGGCATTGCGACCGGTTTTACCACACCAGTTGCATCAGTATTTGTGGGTGGAGTGTGAGGTCGTGGCTCTGCGAAGGTATGCAAGTACGGAGACAGAGAAACGAATAAAAGAGAAGCGGATATTCCTTAGTGCTGCCAACTTCGTGATGTGATTTGTGCATCAGCCAGTTAAGTCGGGGCTGTTTTATTCTTTCTTTGGTAGCAGTGTGTAAATTCCCCATCCGCTGCACCCTTGGTGTAATCTAAAACAGCCACGGGTCAAACCGCTAGAGTACTATCGCCAAAGCTAAAGTCCATTTGGTGGTGCGGTACTGTTGGCTCATTTACTATTGCTGCAAGATGGCAATGGCCTGAATTACCATTTGGAAGTGTGAACAAGAGAAGAATAATTAGTAACATCGTCAAATCAGTTACGTAGCGCGATTTTAGTTTCTAGCGTGTAAGATGATTTCCTTTGCCTTCTAGCTCATTGATGACTCACGCTCTTCCCTTGCTCTTCCCATGCAGGCGCGTATGTTTAATGTTTGGTTAATTAGGATGATTCTCAGCGTGATAGCACCTAAAATTGGGTTAAGTTGACGCACTGCACCATCTATGTGACTTTGCAGCCAAAAATTTATCAAGCTCAAGTGGGTAATGAAGATTTACATGCGCCTTGTGGTATTGTGCAATTGCAGTTACTCCTCAGGCATTATAATGCGTCTTGCATACCGTTTTTGTTTAAAAACATCTTGTTCACTCATTTTATTCGCTATGGTACTTCTAAATGCATTAAAAATTTCGGTATTTTACCTCGATTTTCTAACTCTATATTAATAATCCACCCTCATGAGTTACACTTTGCAGGATAAAAACAACACCGGTAAAGGTAATTTTCTCCCTTTTTATTGAGCATAAGTTTACTAGCAAAACCCACAGCTGAGTGTCGAAACGGCTTGTTGGGTCGCACTGAAACAAGTAAATGGACGTGGTAAATTCGCAATGATATCCATTGTATTCACAAAACCGATGACTTTTATAATTACGTTCGACTATTGATCAGGCCGTCAATTACTACCTGGGCCACTGAGGATATTCGATGTTATGCAATGCCATGTATGCCTTGTCATAACAATTAAGCTACACCCAAATGACTTCGCATAGTCAGATCCCCTTACACAAGACCTAAGGTACAACTTTTGAGCACTTTACAAACAATTCGCCACTGCGTTTTCTTCTACCTTACGGAGATATTGGTTACCATTAAAATGGAAATGAATTTCTGTCATTATAACTACAACTTACCAATTTTTGCTGACGCAATAGTGTTTATCTGCATTCTAAGCAAATAATGCGAGGTAAGCGTCTGGAAGGTAGAAGAGGCTAAGAAAATAGTAAGCAAGCATTGCGAAATATGCCTAATGGATAAGGCGATACCTACAGTTGTGATGGCTATACACGTGTTCTTGCAATGCCTCTAGCGTCAAAAATTCGGTGTAGCACTCTGTGCAGTGAAGGCATATTCCCGAATTCTCCACTCTCGTGACTGCATTGTGGTACAATGAAGTATATGTTTAAGGGGAATCTGTGTGAGACGCAAATGCTATGGTTGAGGAGCAGAGCACACCAAATTCAATCAGAGGTCACTAGACCCAAACTCACAGATATGCGTTCCGATGAAGTGACGGTTAAGCGGATCAAAGTTATCGAATTCAGTGTTACAAACATAGCACGTACTGTGATTCCAAGCTATAATCAAGGTTCAAAAGAAAATACTTGTGTTGATTTGGATGCATATGATTGTCAAATAAACGCTATGGAAGCGCGTTTCGTAAGTTATACCTTTTTGATGAAGCAAGAGTGTTCCGAGGGACTCGCAACGCCTTGGGCATTTTGGACAATCATAAACGTTGCCTACTGAAACACAACAAACATGCACTGCGATTCACCTAATTTGATCCGTTCATTCAGAAGACCGAATCACTTGTATTACATCGTGTATTGTTCCGCTCAAGGTGATTTAAATTATCATGAGCTGCTCTTAAATCTCTTTGCTTTAAGACGCAAAACTTTATATGTTAACATGCTTGCACTTATGTATGCATTCATATGCACAATGATGTATGTGCACCTAAAGCGCATCTTAAAATTTGCAATCAATCTACCTTGGTGTGCGCGTTCCACGTGTCCAAAGCATTGAATGATGCTTCTGAACGATGCTGAGCACAAATTGCATGTGTGGACATCCATTATGGCCAAGAGTTACGCGAGTTGCACGACCTCCTGCAATGAAGCTTACAGCGGATATAATGAATGGGCAGGGGAACCTCCTGGATCAGCCCTCAACCAGACATGTGGTTACAACGCAGAGCAATGGTCGTCGCGTGTTTGGCCAAAACTTCGAGCACCAGAGATTTGTGGTTAAAGTCTACTGCACTCAGCCTGCTTCTTCCTTATGTGTTAAGCGATGAGATCTCAATTAAACTTAGTTCTTTCACCGTATGGAATGAGAAGACGCCTTAATGTACCGGGTAATTCAGGGAATTTCACCTTGGTATGTTCGAATCCACGCCCCATCAATGCTTAGCAGAAAGGCTGAAAAAGCTGTTCTACGAAGCCATATAGAATGAAATGTAAACAAATTTATGAGTTGTTGTTCTAAGTAACCCAAGGGATGAAAGCCGAATGGAGCGAGATCCTGCAGCAGAGCTTCTGGTAAAATTAAATGAGTACCTAATAGAACATTCTGTATCTTTTCTGAACCTATTAGCACTCAGAACAGCAAAGCATAGAATCTACTTCTAGAGTTCAAAGTCTTCTATGCAAACATTCAATATATTTGCTGCAACAGAATAGATGCTTGAGCTCGCTTTTAGTCACCAGGCGTCTCATGCCCTTAAAAATAACAGTGCGCGCTGCGAGTCGGAAACGCTCAAGGCGTTGCGAATCCCTCTGAACGCTCTTACTACACTAAAAAAGTAAAACTTACGAGACGCGCTTCCAAAGCTTCTATGTGACAATCATATGTACCAAAATCAACACAAGTAGTTTCTTTTGAACCTTGAAAATACCTTGGAATCACAGTACCTGCTATGTTTGTAACACTCAATTCGAGAACTTTGATCCACCCAAGAGCGTATTCTTTTTGGTAAAATAATGTTTGTATTAGTTAGACGTTGGCAAGCCTGCAGGGGATTTCCGAAGTGGATTGTCAGCTACGCATTGCGACGGTAAAACAAAGCCTTGACCCTCCATTCCCCAAATTCTGGCACTTTCCATGCCCAAAAGGAGCAATTTAGAGGAAGAATATGCAACTGTCACGACTCTCACTGAAGTTGAGAGATTAATGTCTACGAGTGGGTCCACCTTGTCAACAACGCTGAAATCTTGTACACTAGTTGTACGATTTGGTAGTGCATGAACCGATACTATAACTTTTATTTTCCAACGCACAGCCAACATCTTGTGCCATTTTATGGAGCGCACATTATGGTTATGGTCACTTATTTTCTAATGCGCAAAACTTATTGTATCGATAGTGTTTGAGCCTTAAAATGGGCTCTTATATGCGGCATTTTAACTGACCCGGGATTTTTAGATACAGTTGGTATAATTGGTTCATTTCGGATTTCATCGCAATGCTAATGTAGGGGCTAATTCAGTCTTATTCACACGTACAGCCATTGAAGCCGTTTCAGTCCCACATGAATGGGAAAGTATTATTTAATACATTCTTCATTTCGTTAGCCTTTTTTGAACAAGCCTTCTACTGAGGCACTAAATGCATGTATTTTACATTAGTTACCTGCCTTGCTTCCATTGGGCGAATTGGCAGTAAATGAGTTAACTATAGGTCATGCCATTCAACCACCTGCACACTTATCCACCATTTAATTGTTTCCTAATTAACCTGCCTATGTGTTTGCTCCTTCGATCCCTGATCATTCAGCTGATCAATCCTGCTCTAATTCACCCATCCAGTTTGCCGGTCGCTCCATAGTCTGACATTTCCATACCAAAAACTACCCCACCAGTCATCAAAACCAACTATTGCTTTATCCATCCAGTTGCAACTCGGCAGTCTGAACCAACAAATGTGTGTTTACTTGCAGTGCACGCCACTTCAACCTGCCCATCAAAAGCAATCGAGCGTGATCCGTGTCACAACACAGCAAAAATTTAAAACCTCCCACGCATTATGATGGATATCTACCGATTCCCTTCGAAGGACGAATTCGGTCAAAGCTATCTTTGGCTCTCACCAACCAATTTTAAAGAAGACGACGTTGAACTCCCACAAACATTCTGCTGACCCTCATCATTGCACAAATCCACCCTAAAGTGCGAAAAAACAACGTTCGGATTCACGATGACAATCTGCGTGGAGGTCGACGGTAATGATAGTGTAGGTTAGCAACCAAGCATCTAAAACTCGATTTCTACCATTCCATAGCACCCGAGTTGGATTCGCTGCCGCATATTTACTGTCGGTATTTATAGCTCGTGACATGGGTACGTAACATCACGTCGAATGTGATTTTAAGCAATGTCAGCGTGGTCTCTCCTAAATTTAAAGGTGTGAAAATGAATAAAAGATGTGAGATTGCAACGTCTGGTACAGTAGTGGCCTAATCAAACCAAAATTTATTTTCACAATTCCTTAAAACTTGCAATGATGTGCCCCCGAAAGTCCTGTGTGGCGGATCGGCGATTAAAGTGAATTAATTAACTGCTGCAGTCCTCACTTCGAACGGTCAAATATCTTTCTGTTAAATGCAGGGACACGGATATTGCAAAGACTAAATTATGGGACAAACTGCCCAGCATTGTGCTTACCTCTTTCCTGGAGGTCCCTTGTGCCGTATTTATCGCAAAGCGGGGAGTGCTACCCCGATGGTGTTTTGATGAAATGTCAAGAAAGGGCGTCCGCGAAGTGATGCAGACGATCTGTCTAACAGCCTGGTTGCGGCAAAAGCAGAAGATGGCCAAGTGATTGTCACATTCGAAAGCAAACCCATTAACCACCGTCGAAATCAGATGTGTACAATTGACTCCGGTGTACGAGAGCTTCCTTTTGTCTTTCTGCCAAACCCATAGCTGTAGTCCAAGACGCGTCCAGCAAGACGGTACGGCAGGTATGGCAACAACTGACAAAATCTACTCTAGAGAATGAATCTATAGAACATTACTAGGATGATGATCTTTCAAGTATCTGTCTACATCAGAGGCGTTAGTGCAAACGGTTATTCAATGGCGATACCAGTGACGGGGCGAAGTGAATTAGCGGAGGATGCTAGGTATTGCACGATGCTTGCCAAAACCTGTGGCACTATAAAGACCCATTTGGAAATCCTTACATCACAGTGACCGTGTCACTTTATTCTCTTCCTACAAGGCTGGCAGCAAAAGGGCATTTGTTCGCATCGCAGGTCATGCAGCACTCCTCCATGTGTCGTCCACATTGATTGGCATTTTTACAAAACATGCTGCCATTAAATAGCACTTAATGTCATTCTATTGGTGATTAGTTTTGCCCATGGAGCGAAACTTGTGACCAAACAAATGTGAAGGAGAATGTACTGACGCGTTTATTACCCACTTTGAGCCATCTAAGGCATTGGTTCACCAAACGTTCGAGAAAATCGTTCATTCGGGCTATGATAAATGATGAATCCACCCCATTGTTTTGCCAACTTGGGAGTGCGACTTGCGTGGGAGAGGCCATTGGACTGACAACCATCAAATTCTAGTGCCATGGCATGCAACTATCCAAGCGTTAGTCCATTTTTCGCATATGGTGCACAAAGGAACCTATTTCAATTTTATAATTAAGCTGAGATGGGGTGAAATGGATGTGCGACCAGTTCCATTTTCCTTGGTGATAGAGTGCTCGTTTGATAATTTGATGGTGTGTGCATGCATGTTGGTGCGTAAAGCAACACCGAGGGTAATGAGGAGAGTTAGAGGTAGAACAGTAAATTGTTGGCATAGCTGACTTCACTGTATAAACACATTGTCTGTGGAGCGATATATTCATCCCCTCGTGACTTACATTGAAGTGTACTCGAACCATGACTATAAAGTAGACCTAAGTGCGTAAAGCAAGCAGGGGAGAGAACAAGCTAGTGAGGTGGAGAGGCTTGTTTGAATGTGGATGAATAGGTTGGCTGACTGTCTCGAGGTATGAGAACCGTCGAATTCCAATGCTACGAAGAGAACCTTCCCACGAGGCAGTCCTCTCAACGCATCCACACACAAAAGCCACTCACCCTCCTCCTTCCAATCGCTAATCCCTTCCCATCTTTAAATTAATCGAGACATATTTTGTTTTAGATTCATGATGATTCCAAGTAAATTGACTGCGCAACAGGTTTTGTTCCGTTTCCTGTTGAAGCAGTCGTTTGATATTGTGTGCATCCCCCTGCGTTTCACTATTCATTACTTCCAAATCAATTTTACACATTCCAGTTAGCTTTCCTAGCTCTTATGTTTCAGCAGATGCTGGCAAGACAGAGTAAAGTAAGCCACTTTTATAACATCCGTTTGACATCAAAACCATCTTTCTCTAAACATTTTTAATCAATTAACTTATCTTGCATCATAATTTAGAAATGTAGCATGATACATATGCTTCCTGTGGCATTTTATCTCCAACTCTTAGCTTCTTCTGACACGGCATCGTTCTGCCAGTGGACGTCTTTCCCAAGTACATTTGGCTTGGGTTGGAGTAGAAGCTACGAATGCGCGGATGTAGACGAATCAGAGGTGTCACCAATGTGAGTGGGTGAGGGTGTGTAGGCAGCCAAGTAGACCATGCGATGTAGATTGTCGAAGCAATTAAGGAATAGCTTCCTTCTTACTATGCAAAGGCCTATTTTCCTATCATTTCATCTCACATCAGTGCGAAGGTGTGTGAGCCCACTTAGGAGCAATCACTTCTCGCTTACTTCATCTCCATGTGTGCGTCTCATCTGAGTAAAAACTCCCATATTTCTTGCTTACTTCGACGTCGCGCACTTGTAACGTGGGTTCATTGTTATGCGTTTGTAATAAAAGGGTGCGAAAGCATTTGTGAGGGATGGTAGCTTCTGAGACGTCAACGTGCTTCTACTACGCATTCCTTGAGGCTGGTGAGTGTTGAGGTCAAAGTTGGGCAAAAGTGCATGTGCTACGCATCCTACGACAAGTTAGACAACACTGTGAAGTGGTCCACTTTTTGGAGTACTGAATAACAGACTCCTTCTCAGCACATTCCTTCACTGTTTTGATGCATGTGTGCGGTAAGATTTGGCGACTTGTATCATCAGGAGGTTGATAAGTTGTCGCTTCGCCTTCCCATTATGCATTAATGGCGTGACTGTCACATCTAAGGGATTTAGCGATTGAATAAAGAGAGCAAGACCCTCATTTTGCCTAAGATGCATAAGTTCTCACTTTTAAGCATTTAGCAACGTTCAGAAATGGCTTTTTATATCCGCCACACTTTGCCGGATTTGGTATCAGAGAGAATAATTGAATCGGAGAAAGCCTTTGGTTAAAAGTCATCATACCGTGTCACATTTTTCCTTCAATTGGTCAAAATTTATGCATCGCTACTAGATGAAAGTAGCAGTGTCGTGACTTCCTTCATAGAAATGATGCCAGACTTCGCTTTAATCCCACAATATCAGCGCAAAGACCGCATACCAACAGTGTGCAGGCTCGTACTGTGATAAAAATATCCCAAACTTCTTGGTCTAAGGAGAACTGCGACAATCGCAATGGCTATTTCATTCACTTTACACACCTTTCTCCACAGCATTTGCGAATTCCACCGTCAAGTCATCGTGTCCTCCCTAAGTTTCAGTCCAAATTAACTTCTGATCTAGTTGGTAAAGCAAGGTTGCAGGTGAAACTGCATGTAAAGTACATGCCAACCGCCTTCACAGCACCGTGTCGCAATGTTCCTCATCAGTGCCACAAACAGGCACCAGAACTGTTAATGTTAATTGTAATACGGGATATGACAGATTGCGAAAGCCCTTCAAAGAGGACTGTAGATCGTTCTCCACTTTCCACTACTTGCGATTCTCAAACTCCACCTCTAGCCTTCTCCCCCACACATGTCTTTAGTTCGTGCGTCATTCTCCTCTTTCCGCCTTCTGGCCATCAGCATATAGCCTTTAACATACCTTTGCCAAATTCGCAATAAGAGATGTTAAATAAAAGCAAGTCTACACCTCTTGTGAGTGATTTATTTGTACACCTTCATTGAACTGAGTGGATTATGAGAAGTGCCACTTGATGCGAAATAAACACCACCTCAATGCCACTCCGGATTTGACTGCCTCACGACGAGATGATGCAACTCCATAGCACCTTTGTCCATTAAGAATGTAAATAGAGACGTAATCAAACGCATCAAAGGAAACCAGACCAAAAGTGGATAGTGAAAGTGGGAACAAATCTTAAGTGTAAGCGTGGAACGTATTGAGGCAGGTCAAACTCTACACAACACCCGCAGGTCTTCACTTCGAATCGCCTACATCTCCTAATCTACCACTTATTTTTCCATTAATCATTGAGCTGACTCCCATTGCACCAGCACCATCCGTAGAGCATTACCGATTGATTCCCAGAAGGCCATCAATGGAACTAGGATGCTTGGAATAATCGGATCTGTAGCCTTTGAGACAAAATGTTGTGAATTATGCGTATTCATTAAAAACGAACAATAAGACGCCTGAACACTGCCCACCAATAACTACTTCATCAGTCATTCAAACAACAGCAGCAACACCCTTATTAGCCATTAAGAAGCACCCAAATGCCTCTACCACCATCTGTGTCGTCTCCTGTTGTAAACCCTGTTTTTAGTCATCCAATGGAAAGTAGCCGAGCGAAGCAGCGATTCAAAGCATTCCACGCACTACCAGAGATTGCAGCTCATCGTATGAAGGAGAGCAAAAGATGCAAGCACGAATAGGATGTGTGCGATCGCAACGTCAGGAACTGATGGTTTCCTATTAAATACAATCGCGTTTCATATACGTCAGCTGGAAGGCAGTACAAAAAACCTGTGTGCCGGCAAGCTGACGAATTAATTGCATTTGATGAGAAAAACAAAAATGAGACTTTGAATGCGAAACCAAAGATATTACCAAGTGAATGCTGGCATTGCGACAACTGGATGTCGTGGGAAAAATAGCCAAATTGATATGACTTACTGTGCATATAATACCTCGGTCATGCCTCCTAGACAACAGTGCAAATCACAGAGCATGACGCTAAACAAACAGTGTCCTGTATATAAAGGATTTTAACTTCTCTCGATGCCGAACTGCATCCTGACCAAAGTAACACCCACCTCTTTTGACACTTGGACTCGCCTAGTGCCTCTGGAATCTAGCTATACAGAACGAAGAGCTAGTGACACACTACTTATAAACCAAACAACAAATCCCCACTTTTCCTTGACCTACGAGCTCACAAGGTTCTGCGATGCCTCCAGACACTCAGCAAATCGCATCAGAACGTGTCACTATTCTCATCTAGATCAAATGCAGCCTATGGGTCCCACCATTCCGTCCTCTCTCACCGCTTGCCGCTATGCTTGAGTCCACTTTATAGTCACGGTTCGAGTACACTTCAACAGAAGTCACGAGAGGAGTAAAAACATTGAATCAGCGATGATGTGGGTTCATACAATGAAGTCAGCTCTGCAAACACCTGATTTTCTTCACTCAAACTCCATTCCGTACCTTTTGATTTCCTCTACCTATTCCGCCATTTAATGCTGCTTTGGTGTTTGTTTGTCCATGCCACAAAGTGCACAAACTGATGCGAAAAACGCCCATCCCGAATTTCAAAAAGACCTCATTATTTACATAAATCTGATATCACTGAGCTGATTGTGCTCATGATTGTGTGCCACTCGTAACGAGGAACAATCGTCAGCAAAGTGATACAATCGCACTTTTAGCTGCGTTGATCGTGGCAGAAGCAGGCGATGGTGTAGCACGTGCAGCATTTCTACCGAAAGTCAAATTATGCGAAAAGGCTGAAGGCTGTGCAGAACTCGCCATCTGCCCTCACAGCACCATGTTGCATGTCCTCAACCCGTGTCACAAGCATGCATCACAACTGTGAATGGGTGTGTTGAAACGGAGAGTGTTATTTAGTGCGACACCAAAGTGAGCGGCTTCACCGTGTTGTTCCACTTGTCGTGGAATACAGGGTATTTGCAATTTTGCCCAAGCCTTATCTCAACAGTCACCTGTCTGAAAGAAATAGCAGTACCTTCACAGTGTTGTCCCAGGAGCTACCGTCCCTCCTAATGCTTTCACACGCTTTCATTACAAATGCATAACATTAAAAACACACTTTACACGTATGCGACGTCTAAGTAAGCAAGAGGCATTGAAGTGCTTGCCCACGTGTAACAAACATTCTGAGATGCAAGATGGGAGGAGTTGTTGCTCCTAAGTGGACCCACAAACCGTAGCACTGATGTAAGATGAAATAATAGGGAAATTGACTTTTGCATGGTAAGAAGACAGCTAGTTAAACCGACTTGCAGCCTATCCACAAATGCAGCCATCAGCTGCGTCGCATGGACAACTCGGCTGCCAACACACCCCAACCTACTTGCATTGGTGGCAATTCTGATGTATCTGCATCTACGCATCATCATCTTCTACACCCACTAAGGTCGAATGTACTTGGAGGAGATGTCTGGAGGTAGAACGAAGTCCTGTGGCTAGAAGCTCAAAGTCGTGGATAAAATGCTACAGGAAGCATTAGGATAAATGCTTGTGCTTTCACTAAGTGCAAGCTTGATATATCGCGTTCCTTTGCACACAGCTGGAGATTGTGGCATAAACAAACACTGTTAGATGGAAGGAACGGCAAGACCGCACCAAAGAAAGCGGTTGGATCAGGTGTTGGTGTGACCCACTTCACTGCCTACACCCACGTCTTCGCTGAAGCGATATTTTCACTCCTCTCGAGACTTTGGTTGAAGTGTGCTAGAAGTGAGGATATAAAATAGGTCCAAACATAACAACTAGCAATCAGATCTGACGCTTTGTGTAGATGAATGTGTTTTAGCTTCAATGCGATTCGCTGATTACCTCGAAGAATTGGAAGAACTTGTGCACACTTGTCACAATTAATGCGTCAGTTGCCCTCCCTTCTATTCTGCAGCTCGTAAAGAACCCATGTGCGCTATGTGCAAGTCCTGCTGTCACAACGCCAGCATCTACTTGGTCATTTATGTGGCATCCACAATCACAGTCTCATTATTTTTTTCCGACCAAATTCAATTCTTTGTCTCCTGACACAAATCAAGCGCTATTGCAATTGAAGAGGTGCTCTCAGTACACAACGTCGCCGTCGCACATTTTCGATTCATTTAACATTTTTCAATTCACAATGGACATGGTGTGGTGTACCTACTTTGCAGGGTATTCACATCCACAATAAAGGCGTGACAGCAAACCCAGCTATGAAGGTGTGCGATGGCAGGAAGCGATTATGTGGTGCGTGGTCGTCAACACACAAACCCACCAGCCTCGTCGGTCTCTAGGCATCATGTCGTTGTGGATTCAAGCGCCTTTTTGACTCATGTTATCGTCGGTTTCTACAATACCGAAGGTCAGTGAAAAGTTGGAAAGAATTCAACGTCGTCTCACCTCACATTGAAACGCAGCTTTGACCAAATTCATCCTGCTTTGAAATAAATCAATTAATATCCATTGAGTGCGTGGCAAGTTTTTAATCGTTGCTTCGTTGTGGCACAGATTAGGCTCGAGTCTTCCTCAATGGGCGGGTGGAAGTGGTGTGCACTACAAAGAAAGACATTTGGTGGTTCGGATCGTCGGGTTGATACTGGGTGGGTAATGCAATCCTAGATTGAGTGATTTATGAGCTGTTTGTGACGCAAAGCGTTCACTTATTGCTCTTGTCCTTTTTACTGAATGCCCATTGTCCACAACCAATTTTTAAGCTTGCAGGTTCAGTTAAAGAAAAATTTGAATTTTTTAGAATAACCCAATTTGGAGTCAAATAAGAATGCTGCATCAATGGCGTTGATGCGATTGGGATTAGTCCAAGAATTTTTGGAAACTCTAAGTTACAGAGGAGGAAGCGTAGGCAACTTGAAATGAAGTGATGCAGATGCTGTGTTGCATTTCACTTGCAGCAATAATTCCCACGTCTACACATACAACTGAACTTCCTTTACTGCAAGCACTTCTGGTTTGATTATACCGCCATATGCATTCTTCGTTGCTATGCAGACTCGTCACCTCGGCGTGGGGCAGTCCAAACCAGTGTGGCACATGCGTGTTGCCTCCTTCTCATCAAATGGCACTTCACTCACTCAGTTGATTCAAGGGAGGTACAAATGCACTCATTCAGAAGAGGTGTAGATCTACTTCAGCTTCAAATTCCTGGTTGTAATATTCGGCAGGAAGGCTGTAGGTGGCACCAATTTGACTGCTAGAGGGCGAAAGAGGGACTCACGAAATTAGGTAATAGTTTGCGGAAGATGTAAGTTGTAGGGCGCTGAAGATGATCCACAATCTACATTCAAAGGGTTTCGTCACTTTAAGTTGTACAGAAAGTTAGGGAGTAAAACGCTGTTTTGTGCGCTCTACACTGCCTCTGCTACAACTGAGGGTTCTGCTCATCGACTGAGAATGTGAGACTTTCATCTTACCTAGACAGGCGGCGGTGATATCGAATGGATGCATTAACTTTTACTTGGAGATATTTAACTGCCATTACAAACGGCTTTTTCTACTATGAATGCAAGTTTATGAGGAAAAGTCGTTATTTTGTGTTCTGTCAAGTTAAGGGACTTCAACGTGTTGTCTTACTTGTTAAGTATACAGGGAACCTGTACTTTTGCCCTACCGTGCTATGAACACTCACCTGCCTTAAGCAAACCCTAATGGCGCCACTCTGCCAACTCGGAGGTTGTAGAAATATGCGACTTCTGTGCGGGCGAGAGACGAGGCAATTTAACAGGCAGCGTATGATCAGGCGTATGAAGCGATACCGAGTCCACATAGCACCTTTACCATCAAAGAATGCCGGCGAGTAATGCCTGAAGGGAACAAAGGCAAGTGCTTTGGAGCCTCAAAGTGGCTAAGGAGGTGGACGATGGGTTACGTAATTGGAGTCGCTTGTAAATCAGTCGCAGGAGCCTGCATCCATTTGACTTCACCCCGGAATTTAATGTCACACCAGAAGTTGGGTGCAATAAAACCGCATCCTCGATGTTAAGGAAGGTACACAAAGTTGGTACCGTTTCGATGTTCCAGCAGCTGAGGTTCTCTGTCTCCTCTTTTCGTGCTTTTATAAAAGTAGACGCTGCAGGTCAAAGGTACTTGACATGAAGTGAAAATGGGTGCAAGTTGAAGACGGTGGGACACCTATTGCGCAATGACAGAATATGGCACCTTCTTTGCCAAGTGCAGGTGGTGGCTATCCAAAATGAAATCTTCAACTCAGTTATCCCACCCATCGTCACTTCTTTAACTTCCACATATTTTTCTCACACCGAAATTACTACTTTAAATGCGGTCTACGGTCGCAAAAGTGCAAGAGTTCGTCTAATGCTAATGAACTTTAGTTGCCTTTTATGATAATAACATTGCTAAACAGAAGCATGAGTCAAGAATATTGATGGATTTATATGCTGGGATGACTTTGTTTTATGCTGCGCACAGACCTTTTGCGTATTTGTACAGATAACTCAACGTTGACATATGAAGCGAAATGAATGGACATCTTTTTCGCACAGTGGATAACCGTCGAAGCATAAGTCATTGCAGGAGACAAACTGAATGCTAAGTGAACTCACGGAGGGATGCCGACGCAAGTGCCAAGGGCTGTATCAGGGTTGTATCAATAAGCATGCCTAACCGCACTTTGCTGTAACCAATCGTCTGTTCACCGGAAGTGGTGCATCCAAACCCACTTTATGGGTGAATTTCATTATTCGGTCGCATAATCGAGACAAGTTGTGATGCCTATTTGTAGTCATTTGCATACGCAGTTTCGACGGAGTGGGTGGCAGACCACCACCACCACCACCACCACCACCACCACCACCACCACCACCACCACCACCACCACCACCACCACCACCACCACCACCACCACCACCACCACCACCACCACCACCACCACCACCACCACCACCACCACCACCACCACCACCACCACCACGTCGAGTTAGAACATGAAATTTATACGACTGCATCGCTTCAAAAAGGGGACAATAAGAATGCTTTGTTCCATAATTTGCATTTTTGCCATTATTTGAAATTATATGGACAAAGGATCCATACACATGCACCATTAGTGTGATAAGACAATACGAAGTTAAATGATTTGTGTACTCTGGTCAGAATGGTATGATTTAGGTTTCGCCATTGCGTTGTTAAGGTGTGAGTGACGCCAAGTTACACAAATTGTAGCCTACAGACATTTCATGCATTGTTTGCACAACTTAGGTTGGCATGTGGTCCACGAGCAGTTAGCGGAACCGAAGCAAGTCTCGGTTGTGGATGGACGGGGTGACGTGGTCAGGTGGTGCTAACTCTCCACCGAAGTGTGGGATGGCTCATCGACTCAACTGGAAGGCAGTCATGCTGCAGGAACAGCCACATCTCACCTACGGCAACCTTCAGGTGAGCTTTACCTCATTCTCATGCCTAAACATACAGAAATGACAGAAGTAAGATTGCTTACAGACCCGACATTTAAAAGTTACTTGTGCTCGAACGGTTAGAACTACTGCGCTCAGAAGTCCTAAAATGCGTCGGTCGTTGACATTTGTTACCTTTCCATATGTCTTGCAACTTCCATGCCAGGCTTCGAAGGCGAATCCGACCAGTAGAATGGGAAATCCCAGTGTTTGATTCCACTGTGCGATGAAGAATTTGTGCACAGAGGCTTTTCATTTGCAGCATCTTGTGGGCTGTGTGATGTTGAAGGACACCAACAAGCGTAGCTGCCCATAGACACGTCCAATTTCGTGGGAAAATATCCACGTCAGTGTGGCATAATTAACACAGAAAATTAGCCATGGAAGCCTTATATTACCAATCACAGTGCAATTCAATCCAAATCCACAGATAAATGCGACAGATCAGTGAAAAGTGGGCAACTTGTAAGAAAAGTGACCACAGTAAATAGGTTTATTGTGCAATAACAGCACAAAGCACAAATGTGCATGATCCTCCCAGCAGGATGAACTTCATTGCGCTCTTGGGTAGTCGTCTCTTAATTGGAGTCCTAATTGAATGGCAAGCGAACCCAATGGATGCGACATGGGTTTACCCACATCGAATGAGGGTTTTATTGTGCATTCACGGCTGCAATGGTCCCTTGCTGATATGTTGCCTGGACCTGTAAACAACTGCGACAACTGAAAGTGCCGCTTGAAAATCACCTTAAAATTAGGCTCGGCTGATGAATTGCTTTAACGCTACGCAGGAAGATGTGCAAAGAAGCGAAACGGATAGGAGAGAGGCGAGTGCTTCACCTAGCAAGTATTTTTCTTGATCCCCTGATTTGTGGTTTTCCATGTGTTGGTCTTTGCTCATTTCGGCATTAGTCTTGTAAATCGAAAGGTGAGCAAGGTGGGTGAAAATGCATGAGATGGAAACGAAGGTAAAAAAGAACTGTGTTGATATTCACAAACAGTAAATATTTCCAGCATGGCGATGGATCCATTTGATCAAGCTGTCTCTTTAAATGTTAAGAATGGGTAAAAGATGAAAAACCCCAACCAAATATTTGGTTATATCGAAAAGGAAATGCTCTACAATTATTTAGGGAACAAAGTATTCTCTTTGACAAATGATCGTGCGAATCAACACATTCGCAATCAGGCTTTGGCTTCGCTAATTTTTTAGCATTAGTAAGTTTATTTCCAGCCCACCATCCTGATTGTCGTTAGTATGACAGTTCACTAAGACTTTAAACACCCTTTGGTTACGCTTTAGACCTATTTGCCACAAGGCCACGTAGTAGGCACCAGAGCATTCTGGCGCCCATTGTTTGCTGATTACTGTCCATTGCCATGCACTTCATGCATTGGCAAGTGAAGATAGTCCTCCATGTGAGGAAAGCCCAAAGATACACTTTGCCTTCAGTGCTTTGCAGGCGACCGTTCCACCTTCATTGTTCCTCTCCCCTCTTTATGATGCTACGCGTGATAGCAGCGCGTCAAGCATTCCTTAAACTTGTCAGTCCAAAGAATCCAAATAAAGCACACCAATGTGAGCTCCTTGCAAATGATCCATCTTGCTCGGTAACAGAACCTGTTTATTCGAGTTCACTTACCAGCCACATAAGGCATTCCTTTAACCTGACGCTATGCACCGTCGACTGAAGAGCAATTGATGGCCGAATGACCGATGTTAGTCACTGCTCTTACACAAATTTGGAGTTTGCCTGCATGGGTGGGATGACTGGGGATCACGACAGGACGAGGATCAGTAGATCCAGAAGCGAATGTGCCTAAAGGTAAAATGGGAGTTGCTACTATTAAGTCTAACATTCCTGTGAGATTTCTATGTAGTCCAAATGACTGAAGGTTTCTTTGCCTATAATTACTCATAGAATGCCCTAAAGAAGTAAATATTATCAATTTCTGTAGTGTTAAGCACTTTGGAATGCTATCTATTATACTACCTCACATTTACCAAATCCACTTTTGCAAGTGACACTCCTCGATTCCAAAGCAAACGTTCGCCAGATATATGAGCGCTAGAGATCGAGAAATAAAAGTTAAGAACAGTTTCTCGAAATCAACAGAGACAGCCTATGCCTATTTCGTTGACAGGTTAAGAGCAACTCTTTGGTAAAGCGCGACGAAGAGGAGAATGCAATCAAGTAGTCGCTCAAAAGCAGCAACTATGAACGGCTCTGAACGTCTGCATGTAGACGTTTCTGCACTACACTTTTGTTAAGATAATTAGGTGGACAGTGAGGGCCTTTGGCCAGAAATGTACTTCCATTTGCAAAGACGGTGGCAAATCTTCATCACACAGTTTACTGCGCATTTCAACACCATGCAATTAACTTAAAAATGAATGGCGGGTCGGGTAACAAAGATAGTCTGTGCATAAATTGCAAAAGTTAATCGAAATGCCGCAATACATTCTCGACAATGTAGAGGTTCAGATTAGTTAGCTGCATGCAAACTTTGATGAATTCGCTGACTTATTGCGATTTAATAGGAATTGTACATGGGTTTCCTGCTTCTCATTCCTCACCTCCTTTATAGTATTCTACTACCTCACTCAAATTTTTCTCACTGAATCCATTGCCATGCTGGAAACATTTACTGTTTGTGAATGCCAACACAGTTTTTTTTACCTTCTTTTCCATCTCCTGCATTTTCACCCATCTTGCTCACCTTTTGATTTGTGAGACTAATGCCAAAATGAGCGAAGACCAACACATGGAAAACCACAAATCAGGCGACCAGGAAGAATACTTGCTAGGTGAAGCATTCGCCTGTCTCCTCTCCGTTTCGTTTCATCGCACGTCCTCCTGCGTAGCGTTAGAGCACTTCATCAGCTGAGCCTAATTTTAGGGTGATTTGCAAGCGGCACTTTCAGTTGTTGCAGTTATTTACAAGTCCAGGCAACATATTAGCAAGGGACCAGTGCAGCCGTGAATGCACAATAAAACCCTCATTCCTTGTGGGCAAGCCTGTGTCGAATCCATTGGGTTCGCTTGCCATTCAATTAGGACTCCAAGTAAGAGACAACAACCCAAGAGCACAATGCATTTCAGCCTGCTGGGAGGATCATGCACATTTGTGCCTTGTGCTGTTAATGCACAGTAAACCTATTTACTGAGGTCACTTTTCTTACAAGTTGCCCACCCTTCACTGATCTGTCGCATTTATCTGTGGATTTGGAGTAAACCGCAATAAGATTGGCACATAAGGCTCCCATGGCTGATTCTCAGTGTTAATTATACCACACTGACGTAAAGAGATATTATTGCTCAAAAGGAACAAGGACTTTGGAATTGAAATTTTGTCAGACTGATTTCACTTATTAACTAACGGTAGCCGGTGAGTTGCTGAATTTATGTCAGGACTAAGTGAAGCAGATTTTAGGACAAACAACTTTATTCACCCCATGTAATGTGTAACACCTCCGAATGCTTATCGAGTAAGGGAACATGAACTCAAGTGTCGTGAGCACTACGGTATCGTTTTGCTAAACTCTTGCTTGGTCATTTAAATGGACTAGGGCGGAATCATCGATACCCTGAAATATGGGCAATGAGATCGATCAGTTTCCTTCTCAATCGCCTACTTGTCGGTATTTGATGTGCGAACTAATTACAATTAGGCACATCAATCAATCACATCAATTGATCAGCTCGAATACAATATTCGCCAGAAGCAATGCCTCAGAGGTGAAGCGGTAAGAACAATCATTCACTCATTCCGTACTTTGAATTGTACCAACATTTAGCACCTCATTCGTAAGCTATGCACTAACGAGTAGTACCCACATCCGAGGGCCGGCTTTACTTGTTTGAGTGCCGTAGAATATGCAGGCTAGATGATAAGGAACCGATTCCACTCTCCTTCTCTGATATGCCAGCAAATCATTGTCTGTCATTGGACATTCCCACCGAGTGACTTCTGTAATGCCAAAGGTTGAGGGAAGCAAAAACACGTGATGCAGTAAATGAAGTGAGCTGAGGCAACACAAATGTAGAATGAGCATAAATTAAGTGTGATTTCTAGCTCCTAGCATAATGCGATCGCTGGAAATAAACTTGGAGTGCAACACCAACCAGTTCCTTGCCCACTAAACGTTTCGATGTGTCCAAATCCCCGCATTCCGATTCCGGATCCTCCAGTGGTCGGATAAATTGGTTCAAGGTCATTTCTACCCCATGCACTTGTTCCAATTTATTCACTGGGGCAGTTACTTCCTTGTCTGCCTTGCAACTTTCCTTTTTAAAACTGCCTTGCTCCGTAATTTGCATTTTTGCCATTATTTGAAATTATATGGACAAAGAATCCACACACATGCGCCGTTAGGGTGATAGGACAGAAAGAAGTCAAATGATTAGCGTACTCTGTTCAGAATGGTATGATTGGATTTCGCCATTGCGTTATGGTGTGAGTGACTCCAAGTTACATACTTGCAGCCTACGGACCTTTCATGCATTGTTTGCACAACTCAGGTTGGCACGTGGTCCACGAGCAGTAAGTGGGTCCGAGGCATGTCTCGGTTGTGAATGGACGGGACGACGTGGCTAGACGGTGCTAACTCGCCACCGAAGGGTGGAACGGCTCAATGACTCAACTTGAAGGCAGTCATTCTGCAGGAATAGCCACTTCTCACCTACGGTAACCTTCAGGTGCGCTTTACCTCATTCTCACGCCTAAGCATAAGGAAATGACAGAGGTAAGAATGCTTGCAGATTTGCATTTAAAAGTTATTTGTGTGCAAAGGAACGCGATATATCAAGCTTGCACCTAGTGAAAGCACAAATATTTATCCTGAAATTGAATGGATGCCTCCTAGAAAATATGTTTACATTAAAGCATATGGCAACTGCTTCGTTACCATTGGCGGATAGAGGGCTGGTAGTTTCTGAGGAAAGCATGCATTCCAATTCCCAACAAAACTTCACTGTTTGCATTAACCGGATTCCTCAGTTCTTTCTTACATCCCTTAGGAGCCAGCTTCATAAAAAGGAGGCTGAGGGGGGTGTACTCAAAGCAGAGATGATCCTGATTGCCGTGCCTTCTGACAAGACTCGAGACAGTTGATTAAATTTATCCCAGGGGCAATTCCATTAGCCAAGTGAAAAACCGACTTTGCAATGTTTTACTTAGAAAATGTTGCAAATGTTTGATTGCACCAGATGTTAAAGGAAAGTTGCAGTGCTGGCTCTAGAGAACGACATTCTGCGGTGATGAATTCTTGCGTGTCCTTAAACGCTGCATCGGTAAGTCGTCATCGGCATGTGGGGATTTCTGCGAGTCATGTGCTTTCCCTCTCTGGATTAATTTGGTCAACTACCAAATGCCTTCTCAATTCAACGGTATATACGCCTCTTCAGCAAATAAAAAGGCATTGGCATTGTCGAGAGCTGTCTTCTTTTTACTCTGCAGTGTTAGTATCTTGTCGCTGTCATTCAGCTGACGCAAGTCAAAAGCTGTGGTAATTGAAAGGATGCCATCAGTACCCGACGTTGCGATAGCACATCCTTCATTAATTTTGACTGACTTTTTCAAGGGGCCACGCTGACATCGTTGAAACCACAAGGGACGTGATGTGATGGAATCACGTCACCAGGTATTCACGGCAACAGCAAACGCGTGGAGTTATGGAATGAGAAAAAGCGAGTTTTGGACTCCCTGCGCTAAAATATGCTGCAAATTCTGTTGGTCTCTATGCAGCGAAGGCCAGCAGGAATTTTGCAGTGCTTCGACACCGTCTTCTCTAACATTGGCGCGCACAATTCCAAAGCCGCTTTGGCGGGATTCGTCCCCTTTCGAATTAATTGCCCACAACTGATTGTTCCGAAGGCTGAGGGTCTGATTTTGCTGGCAACTCTAAGTTCTATGAGCAGCCAGCTTGGAAACGAACAGCAGTGCTCTGCCAATGGTACTAATGTGATGGAAATTGGGTCAAGAAATTTCACTAGCACTGAGTGGCAGAGAGGAGGTGGTGTAGGTGGTCTAAAATGAATTAATTAAGGTGCTGTGTGAGATGTGTTTTGGATCACAAGTGATGCGCCAGCTGACCTCCGTTCAGATATGCTTGATTCGAATACCACGATGTGTGCCAAATTGTCAATGAAAACGGGTGTTGCCCCGATCAAGTGCGGCTCGTTGCTGAAAAAGGTCAAAATCATTCGTTGACATGTTTTGGAATCCTCAATGCCGTCTAGGATAAACGAGAAAGTTGCCATGTCTCAGTTGTTTCTCCCATGGCAAATTAGATTGTAAAAATCCCAATTTCGCCGTGCGCAATTCCTGTTCTCCCAGTGACAGCATACACTTGGTCACCTCTGTGAGTCCCACATTCAAAGCCTCATTGTTGCTTGTTTTAACCACATCCAGTATTGTCGTCAGCTCTTCTGCAGTGCAGACTTCGTGTCACTGCTTTTCGACTGACAGACATTAAATGCGATTGCAAATAAAAGGCTGTTGTCAGTACCAGACATTGCAATCCCTAATCTTTTATTCAATTCTACACCTTTGAATCCAGAAGAGACCACGCTGACATTGTTTACGATCATAATGGACGTGATGCTACGTGCTCATGTCACGAGCCATTAATACTGACAGTAAATGCGTGGCAGGAAATCCAACTGGGGTGCTATGGAATGGTAGAAATCTAATTTTCGATGCATGGTCGCTAACCTACACTGTCATTACCGTCGACCTCTACGCGGATTATCATCGTGAATCCGAGCGTTGCTTTTGCTTACTTTAGGGTGGATTTGTGCAATGATGAAGGTCAGCGGGATGTTGGTAGGAGTTCAACGTCGTCTTCTTTATCATTGATAGGTGAGAGCCAAAGATAGCTTTGACCGAATTCGTCGTTCGAAGGGAATTGGTTGATATCCATCATAAGGCGTAAGATGTTTTGAATCTTTGCTGTGTTGTGGCACAGATCACACATTTCAGTGAGCTTTCCTTACTCTTGTGTTTTAGCAGATGCTGGCAGGACAGAGTAAAATAAGCTTTTTTATTGCATCCATTTGACATCAAAGCTATCCTTCTCTCAACTTTTCAAATCAGCTAATTCACCTTCTTAATGGCCGAACATGACATTAAATCTTGTATCGTACATCAGAAATGCGAACTTGCTCAACTCCTCTCTTTTGGCAGATGCTGGCAGGTGAAGGCAAAATTTCTTTCACTTTCATTAATTTTATTTGACAGCAAAGCTATCTTACTCTAAACGCTTCAATTAAAATAATTCACTTTCGTAAGGCAGAACATGACACCATAGTTTGCTTTCTAAATGAGTAACTTCTTTTGGCACAGATGCTTCATGTATTATTTTATCTACGACTTTGAGCGTCTTGCCACAGGACTTCGTTCGACCTCCAGACATCGCCTCCAAGTACATTTGACTTTAGTATGTGTAGAAGATGATGATGCGTAGATGCAGATACATCAGAATTGCCACCAATGCAAGTAGGTTCGGGTGTGTTGGCAGTCGAGTTGTCCATGCAACGCAGCTGATGGTTGCAATTGTGGGAAGGCTTTAAGTCGGTTCAACTAGCTGTCTTCTTCCCATGCAAAGGCCTATTTTCCTATCACTTCGTCTCGCATCAGTGCTACGGTTTGTAAGTCTACTTAGGCGCAACAACGCCTACCATCTTACATCTCAGAGTGTTTATTACACGTGGGTAAGTACTTCAATGCCTCATGCTTACTTAGACGTCGCATGCTTGTAAAATGCGTTTTTAATGTTATGCATTTGTAATAAAAGGGTGTGAAAGCATTAGGAGGGATGGTAACTTCTGGGACGACACTGTTGAGCTACTACGATTTCTTTGAGACAAGTGAGTGTTGAGGTAAGGTTTTTCGTGCTGCCTTCCAGCTGACCTATATGAAACGCGATTGTATTTAATAGGAACCCATCAGTTCCCGACGTTGCGATCGCACACCTCCTATTCATGCTTGCATCTTTTTTGAAACAACCTGCAGTGTAACTGTTCAACTGACAAGAAGGAAACGGTGACGTTGTATCAACAATGCTAATGCAACAAAAATCAGATTAAGAATTTTGGAAGAACTTGAGTGGCAGATGGGAGACGTAGGTGGTGGGAAAGAATGCCATTCAGGCGCTGAGTAGGACTTGAATTGCCTCAAGAGTTTCTGCGGATTGTGTGTGGCTGAATATTGTTATCGGCATCCACTTCTGGTTTGATTGCACCTTCATTTGCGTTCTTCGTCGATAAAGACGCAATGCAGACTCGTCATCTCGTTCTAGGGCAGTCAAAGCCGGAGCGGCACTGGATTACTGCTTCATCCGCATCAGCTGACCATCCCTGACCTCTAAAAGGTCGGACATCATGAACGCAAGCATGCATCGTCCTCCTGGTGTAGTCGTGTGATTGACCTCAACAATGTCCGCACGTAAGCCACCATTTCTTTGGTGCACGTTATTCAACCGTTCTGTGTACACGTTTCTGTGTGCGTGTGCTGGTGTTAAAATTAACTGCGCTGACCTTATGCTGGCAATAACTGAATTTCTACTCCATTCTGCGACTTCTACTTCGTACTTCGACTTTACAGATCTCCTTTATGAACCGTTAGACATGGATGCAAAGGACTAACACCGGCTACCCAGGGTTCCTCTCTTGCTCGAAGGAGACCTGCAAACACATTCGAGATATCATAAGTTTATCTTTACCCAACGCTTTTGTTTATCGTGTAGCATTTTGATGCACTGCTCCTTTTATAAAAATAATAATCAAACCATTCGAGCAGAGGTTTCACTTTAGGCGTTTGGTGACCGTATTACCATCATTCAGGGTGATCATCAAAAACACTTGCCTAATTAAATAATCAAGTTTTCACAAACTCGACGTTCGGACCTTCGGCAGACCAGATAAACTGGCAAACGTTTGAACCACATGATGAAAAACTTGCCTGGATTGCCTTCATAAGATTGGTAGGGTTGCGAATGCCTAAACAACGGTGGAATTTGAGAATCAGTCAACTGCATTACTCGAGCCATTGGCTCTGCCCATCTGTTTGGAGACCAGAAGGGTTGGCGGTGTTGGATGGAGGACGAGAACCAAACCATTCTGGCCTTCATCCATACCACACTGCATCATGATCGCGACAACATCCGCCTTTACCATCATTTTGTCTTGTCCCTTGCCTTTCGAATCAAGCACGTCAGAATAGAGAACAATTGACGCATTACTTGTAACCAGAAACACATTTTCTCACTTTCACTTGACTTAGGTGCCTACAGTTGTTAGTCCGATGCATCAAGGTATTAAGCGGACTGCATCAAAACATAACATCATAATCATTAACATCATAAATAGCCTCTCAATTTACTCTCTCATCCACTCTCACTGCCAGACGCTGTTCTTGGGCTCGTTTTATGGTCTCACTTGGAGCACACTTTAGCAGAAGTCACGGGAGAAGTAAAAATATCGCTTCTGCAACGATGTGAGCTCATGCGGTGAGGCCAGCTATGCCAATATCAAACTCGCCTCCTTCCAACTTCGCATCGCTTTATGAACCCACATCGTCGTTTAAGCGATATTTTCCCTTTTCTCGTGACTTCTGTTGAAGTGAGTCCAAAATGAGACTATTGGTCCGATACCTTGGAAGACATGATTATTTTAATTGCCATCTTTGGAAAAAGAATAATGGTGTGCCAAATGTACTTATGAAGTGAAGGGCAGCTCGTAAATTTCTGAAAGCTCTGGATGGCAGAACAGCATGTAGTGTGTAAAACAACAAGGCAAAGTTGTCTACCTCGGTAAAGTGAAAGGCCACAAATTCTTTTATAACACACTCATCCACAGTTTAGCTGCGTGTCATACAGCCATTTCCTTCGGCTTCCAATCCCTGGGCTGAAGTGTCAATGAGGGGAAGGTTCACTCGAAGCAGCGACAACACTGATGACCATGCCAACCGACAGGACTCAGGACAGTTCAGTGAATTGCTTCCGAAGTTCATCGTTTTTGCTAGTAGCTACCTTTTATCCGTGACGCAGCCATTGTAAGCAGCCTACTGCCAAAGCCAAAGTACTTGCGCGCATGTTACTCTTTTTCAGACAAACCAAGTTTGTGGTTCACCAAACAAACTGCAAATTCATTCGTTTGGTCCTTAATAAACTATCAATCTTCCCATGGTTTTGTCGTTGATTACACAGGAAGGAGTGGCAATTTGAGATTGTTGCTTGCGTGCGCGAAGCCAATCGACTGAGAACCGTCAAATTGCAGCGCTGTGACGAGAACATTACCACGTGACAGACGTCTCCACGCAAACGCACACAGGAGCTACTCACCCTTCTCCTTCCGATCCCTCACCTTTTGCTATCTCTGCATTTAGGAAGACATATTTTGGCTTACAATCATGATGATGCTAAGCAAACTGACTTTGCGACAAGTTTCGTTCCTTTCCTGATGAGGCAGCCGTTTGATTTTGTGTGTATCTCACTGCCAGCCACTACTCAATGCCTCCGGAGCAATTTTACCTCTCTGAATGGTCCTATTCAAATGCTATGCTAAGAGGACAGGACGAACTTGGCTTCCATCATTATGTCCATTTGATAGCAAATCTATTAAGCTCTAAGCTCTTCAATTTGACTAATCAACTTCTTAGTGGCAATTTATGACACCAAATTTTGCTTCGCGAACCACTATTTGACTTGATGCAGATGCATCGCGTAGCAGTTTACCTACAACTTTGAGATTCTTTGCACAGGACGTTGCTCTGGCAATATACATCTTCTTTTAAGTACATTGGGCTTTGGTTGGTGTAAGAGATAACAATACGTAGACATAGACAAGTCGGAATCACCACCGATGCAAGTGGGTGAGAGTTAGTGCAGGCAGTCAAGCAGGCCATGCAAAGCAGCTTATAGATGCGGTTGAGGAAAAGCTGCATGTTGATTCAGTTGGACGCCTTCTTCCTACGCAAAGACCTACTTCCCCACCATTTCATATGAATTCAGGCCAGATGGCGAGTTATTATTTACACCCTTCAGCCATTTTGCATAGTGTTTAATGTTGTCAAACAATGCCGCACACTCTACACCATCGCCTGCCTCTGCCACGACTTTTCTGATTGGAAGCGCGACCATCATCTTACGGACGACTTTTCTCATTACGACTGGCACACCATTAAGGGCACAATTAGTTTTCTATGGAGCACGACGAAAATGGGAACCCTGTAAAAGGCGGCTCATCAAACATTGATCACGATGCTGGGCATTTTGTCTCATACTGCCATTAACACGAAGAACAGCCTTAGACAACGCCACTGTCTCCCTATGCAGTAGAGAGACCCTCTTCGCCATCCAACGAAGGGACTAACAGTAGCGCTTGAATCCACTCGCCGATATCTCTTCGTGCCTTTGCGTGACGCATCGATGCAGCGGTTGTGGGCACGCAAAATTAGTCCGTGCAAATTGTGAGCAAGTGGAGTGAGCACTGCAACTCAGCTTCCCACATTGTCGTCGACAAATGGTGCCTCAAAACATTCGTAACAGATCTTAATGGAACTGCCAAAAAGTCAACTTTTGCACCAGGCCAAGAGGAATAGTCCTCGTTGGCAATTGAATTAACTCTCTTAAGTGGTTTTCGCAGGCCTGTTCAGCCAGAAGTTTGGGTAGGCATTAGGAGCCACAGCGACCAGGGATGTCGCTTCTTCGAGTACACCTCCATTAACTTCCATTCGTAAATTGTTTAAGGAACTTCTTTTTCTCTGGGCACTTCAAATTAGTACATCGGCTCAGGGCTTCGAAGCCAAGAGAAAGAGTTGTGATAGGGGAGGGTGTTTAGGTTAGTGCAAGTAATGCGGTTTTGTTGGAATTTGGGATTTGTGTTCTCCTGTGAGTCTGTCAGCCTTAACTCAGCCTATAGGCGTGCAACAGTTGCACTGCTTCATTTCTATTTGAAGTACATGTCTTTTGGAATTGGCCTAATTTACAAGGAAATACGCATTTCATTTGAGAGCAAAAGGCCAGAATTGTAGAGTATGTGCCGATCCTTCATTCATTGTGCTTTCACTATGCGCCTGCTTAATATCTTGCGTTCCTTTGTACACAATTTTAGACTGCAAATTCGATATCTTTCCACCTCCATTGAGTCAGATCCAATTATAAGGACACAAGAACATACATTTGTGGCACAAACAAGCAAGTGCTAAAGCAGTCTTAGGTAGATTAGAGGTAAGGAACACCAAAGAGATGGAATGGAGTGGGAGCAAAGACAGTGAGGCGTTGGCATATCTGACTTCACTGTATGAACACACATTGCCACTGGAGCGAGGTTTCCACTGCTCTCGTAACTTCTGTTGAAGTGTACTCGAAGCGTGACTGCAAAGTAGGCCCCAGCACAGCGGATGGCAGTGAGTGGGGACGGAGGATGAAAGTGGACAGGCTGTTTTCGATGTGGATGCACATGTTTGTACCTTCTAATGCGATTCGCTGACTGCCCGAGGAATCGGAGAAATAATTGTGTTCGTTTAAGTGAAGTAGAAATGAGGTTGTGTATTCTGGGTCGCAAGACTTATTGCATCAGTTGTTACCCACTCGGATATGCTTGATTCGAAAGGCAAGGTGCGAGCCAGAATGTTGGTGAAGACTGATGGACGGATGTATTGTGGTGTGCAGGGAAGTGAAAGTCGTTTGCATACAAGGCTTCGTTGGTTCAGCGCACCCCATGTCTTATGTTCCTTGTTAATCATGCCGATCGCGGTCGCTTTCCTTACGATAAATTTGGTAGCTACGAATTCCACATTCGCTGTCCTTCCTTTCCTGCTGTCACAATGTCAGCATCCACTTGGCTATTTCCATAATTTTTACATTTACTGCCTCATTTTTGTTTGTTTCAACCAAATCCAGTCTTTTCGTCAGCGACTTTGCAGTACCGGTTTTGTGCCACTGTCATCTGCTGACGAACATCAAACGCGATTGTAATTGAAAGGGTGTTATCAGTACCCAATTTTGCAATCACGCATCTTTTAATCGTCCTTCATTGATTTCTTCACTGCCATTGCTCAGAGCCACAATGGACGTGACGTCATGTGCTTGCGTCATGAGGTATTCACTCCGAAAGTAAATGCGTGGTCGCAAGTCGGACTGTGAAGTTTTGGAGCGGGATGAATCGAGTTCTTGGTTCGCATTCACCAACCACGACCACCAGACCTGTCGGCCTTCAAGCAGCACGTCGTTGTGAAGAATGGCTTTGATTGAACCCACTCTCCTTCAAACAAATTAGCTGCCATCTGCGGTAGTGCGTGGAATGCTTCGAATCGTAGCATTGCTTGGTCACCTTGGATTAGGCAGGTGAAGTAGATATGTTGTAAGAAACGATGGAGGTGGTGGTTGAGGCAGTCGAACTGACATTCAGTGGTCACTAAGGTCGTTGATTGAATGACTGTTAAGCTAATTAATGGTGATGAGTATTTAGACATTGTGCTTATCCATTTTACTGAATGCGAATCGTCCCAAACTAATTGTCTCCAATGCTGCCAACGCTCTGAACAACAAACGTTGCTCTGTAGGATCTGACCAACCTGAATGAGTTCCGCGTCAATATTAAAGATTGGATCCCATTTTCATCATCCACTTGGTGTGATTGATTATGCCTTCATTTGCTTTCTTCGTTGGCAAAGATGCCATTGGGAAGCGTCATCTCGTCCTATGACAGGCAAAGCAGGCACAACACTTGGAAGTAGTTGCATTCTCATTAATTGGCGCTTCTCATGGACCACTCAGTAGATAAAAGCAGTAGATTTGCTGTGATCCCACGTTCCTAATTGTAGTCCGGACAGGAAACAGGGGGAGAGGGAGCCATCGACTAAAGTAGTAAGTTCATTTATTCCCAATCGCCACTATTCCCACAAATCGTATGAGGCGATCCAGGCAAAGTTGCCATAATGAGGCACAAATGTTCGCTTCTTTTTGGTCAGTCCACGGCACAAATAACGAATTTGTAAAAAGCTTGATTACTTAATTAAGAAAGTATTTTTGATGCTTATCCTGGATGTTAGCATTAATAGTTTATATCAACGAAATTGCTAAGTTTGCTAAAGATGGTCTCTGCAGTGTCTTACAATAAAAAGCCCTAAAGTATTTTACCAACCAAGACCGCTAGTCGTAATGTTGAATTTGAGCGAAAGAGGAATCCAGGGCAGTAGAAATCAGGCCTTTGTGTCCTTGTGGCATGGTTCATGCATGAGTTGTGCGAAGTTGACTGCCGAAAGGCCTGCGGAACAAAGTCGACATTCAGTTGCGGTCAGCACGACTTCAGCACAGTCCATTTAAACACAAACACACACGGAATTGCACACAAGAAGGTAGAATAATGTGCAGCAAAGAAACGGTGACTTCAATTGGGAGATTTTTAAGCCAAACACACAAGCACAGCAGGAGAGTGGTTCGTGCGTACGTGCAAGTTGCCTGACCTTATGAAGGAGGTCAGGGATGGTCTCCAACCTCAGGTATATCATTTCATATCATAACTGTACACAGACGTTGCTAATTGGGGCGTCTACTACAACAACAACTCACATTCATCTTTAATACGTTTGAGAAGCTTTCTTGTCAAATCTATTTTCGTAAGCTACTTTATGTCATATTAATTTGATAATCGCAAATAACATCAATTTGCAGCAGGTAATCATAAGACACTATGCTACTTATTTCATGGAATGAGTAGTATGCGTGCATTTGAAGCAGCACTTATGCATAGTGAGGTGGGTTTCAGTTGGAGCAATGCCACACTTACAAGTGTCAGCAATCATAGCTGGGATGTGACTCGTCGGCCATAACGTAGCATCAAAGTGCATGAAGAAAACAAAGAGGACAACTTTCTCACGAGTGTTTCTCGCTTTCCACCAACAAATGCAACACAATTTATTCAAAACATCAACATTGCATGTGAATGGCCTATAAAAACAATAAAACAGACATGCTCTTTGGATGTATATGCTTAGATCTTGAGAAATCAGTGTCTCGTTGTAGACTTTTTGAGTTTATCTAATCTAAAAAGGAATTTAAGTGCATGTGGTTGTGTGTTCATCATTTCCTTGGAGCACATTTCTCTCTTCGATCAAAAAGAGCTGCATGTGTGCCCTGATTAGCGAAGAAAGCCTTTAAACACAATACGTTTGGTTTGAAAAAGGCCACGAGCAATCTCTGATTAATAAATGAAAGCCACAATTGTTGTTGACTCGAAATATCTAAGAATGCGGATGGCATGATTGGAGCTGTTTATATTTCAATGCAAGCCAAGATGCAGTAGACTGTAGATCCGCAATCGCCATTAAAGCTATTTCACATCCACATCCTCGACATTCAGGCATGGTATACAAAGTTGGCAGTGCAACTCTGTTTTAACGGCGAAGCTCCTCCCACTCCTCTTTCGTGCTTCCTCAAGAGTAGGTCTCAATACCAGATTAAGTCGCATCAATTAATCAGCTCAAATGCATCATTCGCCAGAGGCAATGCCTCAGAAGTGAAGCGGTAAGAACAATTTTACACTCATCTGGTACTTTGAACAGTACCAACATTTAGCACCTCATTCGTAAGCTATGCACTAACGAGTAATACCGACATCCGAAGGCCTGCTTTACTTGTTTGAGTGGCGTAAAATATGCGAGCTAGATGAAGAGGACCTGATTCCACTCTCCTCCTCTGATATGCCAGCAAATCATGGTGTGTCATTGGACATTCCAACCGAGTGACTTCTGTAATGCCTAAGCTTTGCCATGATTTGCAATTATATGGACAAATAATGCATACACATGCACCATTGGTGTGATGAGACAACAAGAAGTAATTTGCGTACTCTGGTCAGAATGGTATGGCTTGGATTTCGCCATTGCGATGTTAAGGTGTGAGTGACGCCAAGTTACACAAATTGCATCCCACGGACATTTCATGCATTGTTTGCACAACTCAGGTTGGCACGTGGTCCATGAGCAGTTAGCGGAACCGAAACATGTCTCGGTTGTGGATCGACGGGGTGACGTGTCCAGGTGGTGCTAACTCGCCACCGAAGGGTGGGACGGTCCATCGACTCAACTTGAAGGCAGTCATGCTGCAGGAACAGCCACTTCTCACCTATGGCAACCTTCGGGTGCGCTTTACCCGATTCTCATGCCTGAGCATGCAGAAATGACAGAGGTAAGAACGCTTACAGATCTGACATTTAGAAGTTACTTCTGCTGTGCCCAAAAGTCCTCAAACCCATCAGGTGGTGAAATCCGTTACCTTTCCATTTGTCGTCTACCTTCCATGCCAGGCTTCGAAGGCGATTTTGACCAGTAGAATAAGAAATCCCAGTGTTTTGATTCAACTGTGCGATGAAGAATTTGTGCACAGAGGCTTTTCATTTGCAGCATCTTGTGAGCTGTTTGATGTTAAAGGACACCAACAAGCGTAGCTGTCCATTGACACGTCCTATTTCGTGGGAAAATCTCCACGTCAGTGTGGTATAATTAACACTGAGAATCAGCCATGGTAGCCTTATATTACCAATCTCAGTGCAATTCATTCCGAATCCACAGATAAATGCGACGGATCAGTGAAAAGTGGGCAACTTGTAAGAAAAGTGATCTCAGTAAATAGATTTATTGTGCAATAACAGCACAAAGCACAAATGTGCCTGATCCTCCCAGCAGGATGAACTTCATTGCGCTCTTGGGTTGTTGTCTTTTACTTGTAGCCCTAATTGAATGGCAAGCGAACCCAATGGATTGGACATGGGCTTACCCACATGGAATGAGGGTTTTTTGTGCATTCACGATTGCAATGGTGCCTTGCAAAAATGTTGCCTGGACTTGTAAATAACTGCGACAACTGAAAGTGCCGCTTGAAAATCACCTTAACATTAGGCTCGGCTGATGAATTGCTCTAACGCTACGCAGGAGGACGTGCGATGAAACGAAACGGAGAGGAGACAGGCGAATGCTTCACCTAGCAAGTACTCTTCTTGATCCCCTGATTTGTGGTTTTCCGTGTGTTGGTCTTTGCTCATCTCGGCATTAGTCTTTCAAATCGAAAGGTGAGCAAGATGGGTGAAAATGCAGGAGATGGAAACGAAGGTAAAAGAAAGAACTGTGTTGGTATTCACAAACAGTAAATCTATCCAGCATGGCCATGGTATCAGCCAAAAAAAATTTGAGCTCAGTAGTTGAATAGTGTAAAGGAGGTGAGGAATGAGAAGCAGGAAACACATGCACAATTCTCATTAGATCGCAATAAGTCAACGAATACATCAATGTTTGCATGCAGCTAACTAATCTGAACCTCTACATTGTCGAGAATGTATTGCGGCATTTCGATTAATTGTTGCAATTTATGCACAGACTATCTTTGTTGCCCTACCCGCCAGTCATTTTTAAGCTAATTGCATGGTATTGAAATGCGCAGTAAACTGTGTGATGAAGATTTGTTACCGTCTTGCAAGTGAAAGTACATTTCTGGCCAAAGGCCCTAACTGTCCACCTAATTATCTTAACAAATGTGTAGTGCAGCACTGTCTACATGCAGACGTTCAGAACCGTTCATAGTTGCTGCTTTTAAGCGACTACTTGATTGCATTCTCTGTCTCTGTTGATTTCGAGAAACTGTTCTTAGCTGTTCTTTCTCGATCTCTAGCGCTCACATATCTGGCGAACGTTTGCTTTGGAATCAAGGAGTGCCACTCGCAAAAGTGGAGTTGGCAAATGTGAAGTAGTATATTAGGTAGCATTTCAAAGTGCTTGACACTACAGAAATTGAAAATATTTAATTCTTTTGAGCATTCTATGAGTAATTTTAGACAAAGAAACATTCAGTCATTTAGACTACATAGAAATCTCACAGGAATGTTAGACTTAATAGTAGCAACTCCCATTTTACCTTTAGGCACATTCGCTTCTGGATCTACTGATCCTCGTCCTGTCGTGATCCCCAGTCATCCCACCCATGCAGGCAAACTCCAAATTTGTGTAAGAGCAGTGACTAACATCGGTCATTCGGCCATCAATTGCTCTTCAGTCGACGGTGCATAGCGTCAGGTTAAAGGAATGCCTTATGTGGCTGGTAAGTGAACTCGAATAAACAGGTTCTGTTACCGAGCAAGATGGATCATTTGCAAGGAGCTCACATTGGTGTGCTTTATTTGGATTCTTTGGACTGACAAGTGTAAGGAATGCTTGACGCGCTGCTATCACGAGTAGCATCATAAAGAGGGAAGAGGAACAATGGAGGCGGAACGGTCGCTTGCAAAGCACTGAAGGCAAAGTGTATCTTTGGGCTTTCCTCACATGGAGGACTCTCTTCACTTGCCAATGCATGAAGTGCATGGCAATGGATAGTAATCAGCAAACAATGGGCGCCAGAATGCTCTGGTGCCTACTACGTGGCCTTGTGGCAAATAGGTCTAAAGCGTAACCAAAGGGTATTTAAGGTCTTAGTGAACTGTCATACTAACGACAATCAGGATGGTGGGCTGGAAATAAACTTACTAATGCTAATAAAATAGCGAAGCCTAAAGCCTGATTGCGAATGTGTCGGTTTGCACGATCATTTGTCAAAGGGAATATTTTGTTTCTCAATAATTGTAGAGCACTTTCCCTTCGATAAGACCAAGATATTTGGTTTGGGTTTTTCAGCATTTGTCCATTTTGCAACATTTGAAAAGACAGCATGATCAAATGGATAGTTTTGGTTTGAGACACTGGACAAATTGATCCAGCCTTTTTCATGGCAGTTGGAAAGTAGAAGTTAGGAGGCGGAATAATTTGCAAATGACGCGACGCTTCGTACAGTCCGCAGCTGGGTACAGAACCATAAACTGAATGCATCGAGTGCAGTAAATCTCTCCCGCGATCCACGGACGGTGTTTGGACAATAATAATAATAATATTAATAATAAGAGTAATCAAAATGACAAAGACCTTTGGTAAGATTTGTAGCACAGGCTATGAGGAACTGTATCGTGGTCTTAAGGGCATCATTAAGTCAATTAAACGAAGTCTGTCTCGTTTGGATTCCTTCGATGCTGTTATACACGACAGTGGAAAACTCAGCAGCGCTTACTTGAATGTGCTGATTAACCTCAAGGTTGAGAGTGATTATGCCTGATGGCATGCCGGTACCAAACAGACCCAAATAAACTGTGACTCAGTGACTGCGACTAGCGGACTCGACAGTTTGCAGTGACTCGCAACTTTGGGCACACTTGGTCACTTCCTACATGGCGGGACAACCTGCGGCTAACACGCATTTGTCTTTGTCTTGGTTGGTACAACAACCCTTACCAAGTCACCAGAATTGAACTCATTCCTTGACCAGACTGTAGTCATTCTGCTACAAATCCATCCACACAGCAAAGCTTACTCCTCATGGAATCGGTCATTCAATAAACGCAAAAAGTAGTCGCTCTTCTGAAGTAGCATGCTCAGCAATCAACTGCTGTCTCAGTGTTAAGTAACTTCCGTATTTCAGTAGTAATAGGAATTGAACTGGCGAGTTTCATGAAAGGGTGAAGTTGATCCCTCGCACTTTGCCACAGGCTTGATAAAGTGGAAAAGCAAGCAACGTGGCCGTAGGTTGAGGGCGGGCGAAGTGCTTTGTGTGGTTAACCTATGCTGCAACAGTGGCCTTCTGGGCGTATTTGTGTCCTCTAATAAACACATTTGGACAGCGAGATCTTCGAGATTTGATGTGTGGATACATTGTGGGACATGATACGATAAATTGGGAGCTCAGTTGTGGGACAAAATCTAAGGGTCTCGATGAATGCAGGGCGATTAATGTCCATCGCACCACCAACAGCTTGGCAGTTAGGACTTTGGGTACTCAACTTCTCCACAATTTCCTTCGTTACAAGTCATTCAACAGCGATTAACTCAGTTGGTGAAGGCTTGCGATTTTGGGATGACCTGATCCTTTAACGTGCTAGGTAAATGCAATCACACGAGGCACGTAGCTTCGAGGAACATGATAAAGCTTGCCACACATTTGCTCACTTTTAATCTTATTATTAAGGTGCAGATATTCTCAAGATGTTTGGACATATATGAGAGACTAAACACCAAGACTACCCCTGGGATGTGTACCATGGCTTCGCTCCAAGTTAACTCATATCAGGTAGACTCAAACCCATTTATTAACGTGTTCTATGAGCTCGTTTTGGTGTCTAAGTATTAGTTCATGAGCTTCAACCAGCGTCCGTGATGAAACATTCATCTCCTTTGAATTTGAGTGCAGAGCTACAGGGGAAAAAGGGTTGTGAACCTCCTGTCGTTACACTGTGATGTCTAAGCATGACTGAGACTTGTTAATTTCATTCACCATAGCCATTGACTTCTATTGCACCATAGTCATGCAATTAATCCCCAAGTTGTACTCTCCGCTTTCGTGCACGCAGAAAACTACCCTTTTTGGATGTCAGTTTGGTGACAAAAGGTCCCATCAATGCCATTGCTACACTTAATAAACAATTGCAAAGTACATCCACGGCAAATTCAATTAATCACGCCACCACTGAGAACATGAATACACCGCAATCTCAGTCAGGGTGATTTCTAGTGGCATTCATCTTCAACCTAATTCATGTGGCCTAATCTGCTCTCTCTTACCAAACTGATCCATCTTACTCGTTAAGTGATAGGTAATCGCACAAGCTGCCAACACAGGATACATGATGCTTAGTCATTTAATACAGTTATTTGCATTTCCCTATTGCTAATTGCAAAACCACTCGAGCACAACGATCAAAACTCCCAGAACTCAGGAAATAGGCAATTTGCAATGTTAAAGCAGTTCCTGCAGACATCTTGCCACAACGTTGCTAGAGCCGTTTATAAACTGGTATTTGCATGAGCTTTCAAAGTCATTCTTATCAAATCACCCAACCAAAAGTATCGAAACGAGGGTATAAAGCATATCATCAGTGTTGCATACATGGAGGATCCAATTACATGGGGTGCGTAGAGTCATCAACTTGAGCATCTCAATTCTTTTAGAGAGCACGTCGTAGAGACCCCAATTCAACACATTGCTCCAGTCGGTATAGGTTGGATTAAAGTTCTTGATACAACATAGCCGCCATTTGGTTTGCATGGTAGCCAGGAGATGGCTGTTGTGTTGTTCAAGGTTCTGGTGAAATTTCATGAGACAACTCATCTCACTTGACTTATCCACGTGCCCATTGACGAACACTACGATAAGTAGCGTCTGATGGGGTTCGAGTGATGCTAGAGTGATAGTAAGATCATGGTTGGAAAAGTGCGAGAGATCCACCGCATATATGAGGCAGTCGCAGTAGTCAGGCGCATCCATATGCTCGAAGAAGGAAATGCATCGGTCCATAGTATGAATGCTGCCTTCGACACAAGTTGTTACAAAGATAAGCCTGCCGTTTGCAACACTATTTGTGCTCTTTAAAAAACTTATAGATGAATGACGGCTAAAAAGGAATAGCTTTGGCGGATGTAGGCAAATTGTGAATTCACGTGGCGACAGCCAAGCCAGGTGTGGGTCTCTAAACAGCCAAAGGTGTACAGGTCTTTGGTCTCGCATCTGTGGCAGCTCTGTGAAAGTGCGTTGGAGGGATTCAAGCTGGGCATTGTAATACATAATAGCTTGTAGTGCGTTTTGATGAGAATTTGGCGCAGGTTGAGGAGAAAGCTTTTGGAGAAGACATTTGTCAAGCCAGGTGCACATGTTAATCTGCTGATGTAGGACAGTGGAGAACTTCGGCATTGAAGGTATTGCCCTCCATCTTGGAATAGCCATACAACAATTGACCAGATCACAACCGTCGAGATATTGGCAAATTTGTAACGCCAATTCAAAGGGAAGTTCGGTAATTTTGCGACGTGAGCTGTTTTGAGCCTATGTTTTCAAGAAAGAATGCCATTTCTGCTTATATAAGGTTCGAATAGGCGAAATATAATAGTGCGAAATAGCCAAATTACTAAAGAGTTGTAAACAATAATAATTAATGAAAAGCAAATGTTGGCCTTTAGGACCTACCATTGGCGCGAGACGCTAGCGTAGATTGATGGCGTGGTAGATGCGCCGAGGCTTAAATACATTGCGCCTTGGAGGGGGTGTCCGAGTGACCCCACTGAGATGACAGCTCATTGGTTCTCGCCGTATCACCTGGTCTGACATTCGCGCATCAGCAACACCCATCTGACTCCCCTTTATCCGACTATAGGGGCTGCAATCCAATAACATGGAAACTTATAATCCTGTGCGCAGAGTAGTGCCTTGCGGCAACTATGGCATCAATACCGCTGCCTATTTCACCGCTACGAGCCATTAACTTGATAAGACAGAAGGCCATTCCCTAGGCAGTCCTTGCGTGTTTGCAGTTGGCATTGTCCACGCAGGTGCCATGGTGTATTTAGGCTAATGTAGATATAGGGCCGTGAAACAACAATGCCTTTATCTGCCAAATAATCCCCAAGTGTCGACTTTAACACAACCTGTCCTTATCAGCATCGACACTACAACTCCTCATAACGAGTGAGGAAATTAAACTAACGTAGACTAGCTCTGATTTATTTACGAATTTCTAAATTTGACGATGGCTGCGTCACGGACAAAAGGTAGCGACTAGCAAAACGATGATCCTGGGGTGCATTTTACTGAACTGTCCTGAGTTCTGTCGGATGGCACGGTCATCAGTGTTGTCGCTGCTTCGAGTGAACCTCCTCCTCAGTGACACTTCAGCTGTATGGCACGCAGCAAAACTGTGGATGAGTGTGTTGTCGAAGAATTTCTAGTTTATTTCTTTACAGAGGTAGACAACTTTGCCTTGTTGTGTAAAATGCTATTGAGAATGGAGAGGTCCTACATTTGCTTAGTTGTGATCTGAGAATCTCCCGCCTCAAGCAAATTTTATTAGCTTCACTCTGCCAACTCAGGAGTTGCCGTCCATTCTAAAGCTTTTGCAGAATCAAACAACGTCTCAGCGAGCAAGAAACAAGAAGATTTGGTAAGTATCGTGTTGATGGTTGACAACCAAGCGCCAAAATCTCCATGCCTCTCATTCCACAATTCCATACTTTCATTTGCTACCACGCATTTAGTGTCGGTTTATACAGCTAGTGACGTGAGCAACTAACATCACGTCTATGGTGGTGCCGAACAATGTCAGCGCAAGCTTTCAAGGAAATAGCGGTAAAGACGAATGAATAGGATGTGCGATCGCAAATCCGAGTACAGATTGCAGCCTTGAATTGCAGTCGCAATTTATATCCGTCAGCCGAGGAGCAGTGACACGAAGGCAGAACTGCTATTGAACTGACGAATCGACGGGAAACAGTTGCTAAGAACGGAAACGAGGCTTCCAATGTGGAACCCACAGAAATGATCAAGTGGGTGCCGAACTTAAAGTAACAGAAATTGAACACGGTGACTGTGAGACCCTGATGATCCCTTTTGTCGTAGGAAAGAGGAGCGAGATAGGCATAACCGACTGTGGACATAACACCTTGCTCATGTCTCCTAGATGGCAGTGCAAATTACAGAGCTTGTCGCCGAGCCAACACAACCTTGCATACAAACGCTGCTGACTTCGTTCATCACCACACCACATCATGACCGGCATATCATCCACCTCCACTCACATTCTGCCACGCATCCTGCTTTTCGAATTAAGCACATCAGAATGGAGTGCCACTGACGCATTGACTGTGACCCAAGAAGCGAATCGCCATTTCCACTCATCTTATTTGTCCCATACCTCCAAACGCTGCACTAGCTTGCTCTCTCACTGCTTGTTCGATGCGCTCATGCCAACTTTATAGTCTCGGTTCGAGGACACTTCAACAGGAATCACGAGACGGGTGATATATCGCACCAGCGACGATGTGAGTTTATACAGTGGGGTCAGCTATGCCAACGCCTGACAGTCGGCGCTCCAACTCCATTCTTTCCTTTGGTGCTGCCTCACCTCTTCACCCGTCAAACACTGCTTTCGTGACTGTTTCTTCATGCCACAAAGTGCACAATCCGATGTCCTTGCCATTGGAACGTACAATTTAGGAATGGTTTTGCTGAATGGAGGAAGAAAAAACGCTTTATTTGCGACCTTTAAGTGTGTGCAAAGGAACGCAATACATCAAGATGGCACAGAGTGGAAGCACAATGAAAGGAGGGATCTCCACGCCCCTCTACTTGACCTAGTTGGATGAGACTCTGGCGGATAAGGCCTTTTATAGCTTAAAACAATCATGACAATCCATGGTCCATTGCATTCTAATGTACACTCAGCGACAGAGCCTCCTTGACTTTGGGCGCTGCTCAAGACGCTCCAATGATTGCTTAGGTCAAATCCGGTCACTTCCATTGATGGTGTAGCTAAAAATACCGACCCTCATTGCACACATTAAGCTCACTTTCTATCGCTTACGTCCAAAGTGGTTTAGCATGTCGAAGTCAATCCGCAAATACTTTGCAAGCTGACATTCATATTGAGGAATGCCAACTTTGCCGTGCAATGACATAACTTGCAATCGCTTTAAGATGCTGTGATTTGAAGAATCGTAGGTCTTGCAGGTGATGTGAGTTCTGAGTAGAGAGCACCAAAATCCGTTGTTAAATGACATTAAATTTTCTAATTTGGTGACTAAAACATTCAATTGTTTTACATTTTGCAGAATAAATGTGTCCGAGTGGAAGGAATGAAAGTAGAATTTGGATTCAGGCTCTTCACTTCCGAAATGGAACCTAGCTCTTGATGATTTGCACTAAGAAGTGGGACATCAGACCGAAGTAGAGTGCAGCCGCGGTTGTCCAGCTCTTGGTGCCTATGTCTGGAGTGAATGAATGGACGGTTTGTACTTAGTCACTCTAGTATGAGTTAGACTTGCCTGCAGTTGGGCGATAAGTCATGTTTGGAGTTATTTAGCAAGCATTAACAAGGCGGTTGATAAATAAGAAGTGAAATAATCGGATTTGCGAAATTAAGGCTGAAAAGCACATGACAGTCTATTTAAGCATGCCTAAATCGCATTCCTGTTTCCTGTCGTATATCTCTTTCCTTTCGATCAGATAATATACTTAGATGTTATTTGTAGACCAGAGGTGGGACGACAATTTGAACCTGGTTGCAGAGCAGGGCGGTCACTCCCATGAGCGCGACACACATTTCCATCATGAACTCTTTCTCTCTACCCTCTCTTACCCATAATGAAGATGTCAAAGCATAATCAGATTTCGACTAGCAAGTGCGGAAGTAGGGAAGAGGAGGAATTCGCCACACCAGAGTCCTTGAACCGAAGCATAAATCAAAATTCCCCAGAAGCAGAGCTTTACCCTTTAATTTATTGTAAGAAAGATGTTACAGGAGGTGTGCTCGAAGCAGGGATAATCCTGACCACCGCTACTTCCGACATGACTTGAGAAAACAAATTTACTTGCAGCCAGGAAGCATTTCGTTTGGCTTAGGGCAAAGGTGGTCTTTTAGTTATTCACACAGAACCTGTTGCGAATGTGCAGTGTGGCAGTGCTGACCTATTTGAACTAAAATTATTCTTGCGCGTCCCTACACGCTGCATCGATGTGTCGCCAGAAGACCTGTGCGGCAGACCGGCGATTAAAGTGAATTCAATTAATTGCTGCAGTCGTCACTTTGAACAGTCAAATGTCTTTCCATTGAATGCAGGGACATGGGCATTGTCGAGGACTAAATTATGAAACAAACTGTCCAGCATTGTGTTCATCGTTTATTAAGAAGCCTTTTCGGAGGTCACTCGTGACGCAACGCCACAGTTGGACTTGCTACCACACATTTACCTCCGGCGTGAATAACTCGTGACGTAAGCATATACATCAAAATTCACAAAATCCTTCTGCTAAATTTTGGTAATGTGTACCCTCACTCCAAAAGCAAAGCAAAATTATGCTTCTTGAGTCAGAATTAATATGCCAGATGGTCTCCAATCTGATATGCTTAATTGAAAATACCGGATGTGTGCCAGAATGTCGACGAATCATGCCGATTCAGGTCGTCTAATTATACGACAAAGTAGCTTGTAAAGAATACACGTTTGCTATGTCCAATTTGCTGTTGTCACAACCCCAGTATCCAACTAGTCATTTCTCTGCCTTTTACATTTAAAGCCTCATTTTTGTTTCTTCCAGCGTAATCCAGTCTTTACGTCAGCTCCTTTGCAGTGCATGCTTAATATCACTGCATTTAATCTGATGGATATCAAGCGCGGCTGCAAGTGAAAGGCTTCCATCAGTTTCTGACGTTACGGTCGCACATCTTTCATTCAACCTAATCACGCTTTCCTATAAAGAGCGTGATGAAATTGTGTAAATCTCAGTGGACCTGATTATATATTCGCATGCTACAAGCCATTCACACTGGCAGTGAATGCGCGGCAGCACGTCAAACTGTGGAGTTGTGGGAAGGGAGGCATCGAGTTCCTGGTGCGAGGTCATCAACCGACATCACCAGCCCTGTCGGCCTCTAGGGCTGCATGTTTTTTGAATGGAAAAAGCCTGCTTGTCTCACTTCCATCACAGGTGTCACCAATAGCGAAGATCAGCGATAGGTTGTAGGAGCTTAACATAATCTCTTTAACATTGACACAAACAAGTCGAATACAAATTAAAAGGAACTCGTCCTCCTCAAATAAAAATTGGTTGCTTCGTGAGGGCACAGGTCTAGGTCGGTATGATCGCATAAGACGGGTGGAAGGAACCAGAGAGATGGGGATTCAGACAGTTCACCCGAAATGTTGCTCAAGAAGAGTGCCATAGATGCACAACGCCTTTGAAGCAGACATCTGAGCTTAGATGCACCTCTCGTATTACGCCGTCGACGCAGACGGCATGGCTTTCCTTCCTCCTTCCCCTTCATCTCTTTGCCCCTCTGTGACACCTCACTTTTAACTCCTTCTTTGCAGCCCTACCGACCGATGCCACGGATATCATAACAGCCTTTTCTCATCAAAGTGCTCAGCACCACCTTCTCCATACCTATTTACTTGCAACCCTTCCCCCACCTTCACATGCAAAGTTTGCGTCGCCAATGGCGTAGGCGTTAGTCAACTACAGCTACCACAGTTGGACGCAGTAGCAGCCTGTACCATTATTCAGCTGTGCGCCAGTGGCACCTTTGCATCAGCTAGTCACCGCTTTCCTCCAATTGGTGCAAACTTTCCTTGTATCTTACTTCCCAATTTCATTGCAACTCAATAGGTCGTGTCTGCTCAAATTAAGACAGTAAATAGGGAAAGAGCTTTCTGCTGTTAGCGCATGTGCGATCGACCCATTCATCGCCTAAACATTTCAGTCTCACTTTCATAAGCAAACATTGTTTCAATTTGGATCACATTAATTTACATTTACCTGTCTTCTAAAATTTAATTGGATTTAGCTATGCCGATTCAATTGTAATGATTGCATGTCACTGATGTGCAGCCTTCACTTGTGTGTGGGCGTCAATCAAAAGCTTTACCAAAGCATGCCTTTCATTGGCATCATGGATAGCGTAAAGCATTTTTGTTGCCATTCAAAGAAAGAGCGATAGCTTTGTTCAAGCATTCACTTCTTTTTATTTGTGCACGTTAATTTTACTTTATTAAGCAAGGACATTTTCCTCTAAAATTATTATTTTGATCTGCATCATACAATGATACAATGCTTAAGATAATTGCGAAGCACCATATTAATGGTGCTTACCGAGTCCGCGCAGACCCTCAGATCTCGTTGCAGTTATCAAGGCTACCCAATAGCATTGGTAAGTCAACAGAGGCAGCAAGGAGCTGGCTAGCTAGCCTTGAAGCGTTTGTCAGGGTGCCAAGGACGTAAATGTGGCACATGACAACCGTTGCAACGGAATCATCCTTGTCATCGGATCGTATTCTTCACCATATATAGTGACTAGTTTAACATCAGCTCCTCACGTATACCGAAAAGTCCTTTTCACGCAGTTGCGTCACTTCGTACGAAGTGCTTCAGTAACGTCCCTTTGAACGCAGCTCACTTCGTCATTTGATTACTGATGACAGATGAGTTTACTGATAACAGCTCACCCTCCTCCACAAGCACTGAGTAGTCACACTTAGTGATCACGCATGGCCGTAATGATGTTGTTGCCCTTTTTAATTAGATAAGGACATTTGCCTTCCTCATCATCCTGACCACAATTTCTACTAGAGCCAGCTAAAATGTCACTTGTGGTCAGCACATCCCAAATCCATGCGGTGTGACCTACCAGACAGAACCAAGCAGCAAAGAATGACAGCTTCATCAGAGTTCTCCTTCTAGAGACGTTCCAGCTTATAGAGCTGCTCCCGGAATCTAACAGCGCGTGCCAAATAAGAAAAAGTGGGCAGCATTGCAGCATGCATTTAAGAAACACGGCTGCGAACAGAGCAAAATTTAGTGATAGTAGGGACAACTGATACGCTGAGTTGTAAAGAAAAGAAGTTTAAAAAAGTCGAAACATGGGGGAGCTCTTCATAATCGAATGGAGATGCGCTAAAAAGCATAGGCCATTTTAAGCAGCTGTGTGACATTAAAGTGCGTATTTAGTCGAGTTGATTTGTTGACAAAGACAAAGTTGACAGCACAAGTTTCTCAACTAATCACAGCTAACCGCAATGTGGAACCTAAGCTGATAATACGTTTGCTCTTGCAACGTTTTCAATTAAAGCAGCCAACCAGCACATTTGAGACTCTTGGTCAACCAGATAACTCTAAGCTGCAAAGGGCTCATAAGGTAGCACGCTGTAAATTGGTAGTGATTTAAAGGCTAGTAGTAACTCAGACATTTGACCTCACAATACCATGTCATCATTTACATGAATAAGAGGTTCATCACTCAGCCTCTGACAAATGATTCATCTCAGTTACAGAATAGCCTCATCGAAGACATAATGAAGGGCATGTCATGTATTAGCAAACGGGCGCAGCTGTAGCAAACTACTCTCATTGTAGGTGGTGTGCAGCGCACGTGGATCTCTTCATTCATCTGACCGTGCTAATCACCGTGGCGAGTGCCAGTTTTGGTGCACGCATGAAGAGTGGAGATGGGTGGAGGTAACCACTCATGCACTTTCCCATTTTATTAACCTATGCACCAATTAAATCGGACACACTTCTAAGCATTGTGTATAGTTTGCTAGAAATTATCTCAACTTTGGTTTTGTTTGGATTTACCACTTCTTTCTGCATCAAATGCACTTACTCCATCCGCATGAGCACATCATTCTGTGCCATCAAAACGCAAAATATATTTATTAACATTCCTGCAGTTGAGCAGATCCTCTGGCTCCTAGACCAATAACATGCAAAAGACACTTTTGCACTTTCACCGGGTTTCCGCTTCAATAGAGGTGAGTGTTTAATGGACCAACAATTTTGGGATTTCAAAATTCTTGAATAAATCAGTGTTAGTCTACGTTAGTTTAATTTCATCACTCGTTATGAGGAGTTGTAGTGTCGATGCTGATAAGGACAGGTTGTGTTAAAGTCGACACTTGGGGATTATTTGGCAGATAAAGGCATTGTTGTTTCACGGCCCTATATCTACATTAGCCTAAATACACCATGGCACCTGCGTGGACAATGCCAACTGCAAACACGCAAGGACTGCCTAGGGAATGGCCTTCTGTCTTATCAAGTTAATGGCTCGTAGCGGTGAAATAGGCAGCGGTATTGATGCCATAGTTGCCGCAAGGCACTACTCTGCGCACAGGATTATAAGTTTCCATGTTATTGGATTGCAGCCCCTATAGTCGGATAAAGGGGAGTCAGATGGGTGTTGCTGATGCGCGAATGTCAGACCAGGTGATACGGCGAGAACCAATGAGCTGTCATCTCAGTGGGGTCACTCGGACACCCCCTCCAAGGCGCAATGTATTTAAGCCTCGGCGCATCTACCACGCCATCAATCTACGCTAGCGTCTCGCGCCAATGGTAGGTCCTAAAGGCCAACTTTTCTTTTTCATTAATTATTATTGTCTACAAATCCTTAGTAATTTGGCTATTTCGCACTATTATATTTCGCCTATTTGAACCTTATATAACCGGAAATGTCATTCTTTCTTGAAAACATAGGCTCAAAACAGCTCACGTCGCAAAATTACCGAACTTCCCTTTGAATTGGCGTTACAAATTTGCCAATATCTCAACGGTTGTGATCTGGTCAATTGTTGCATGGCTATTCCAAGATGGAGGGCAATACCTTCAATGCCGAAGTTCTCCACTGTCCTACATCAGCAGATTAACATGTGCACCTGGCTTGACAAATGTCTTCTCCAAAAGCTTTCTCCTCAACCTGCGCCAAATTCTCATCAAAACGCACTGCAAGCTATTATGTATTACAATGCCCAGCTTGAATCCCTCCAACGCACTTTAACAGAGCTGCAGCAGATGCGAGACCAAAGGCCTGTACACCTTTGGCTTTTCAGAGACCCACACCTGGCTTGGCTGTCGCCACGTGAATTCACAATTTGCCTACATCCTCCAGAGCTATACCTCCTCAGCCGTCATTCATCTATAAGTTCTTTAATGAGCACAAATGGTGTTGCGAACGGCAGGCCTATCTTTGCAACAACTTGTGTCGAAGGCAGCATGCATACTATGGACCGATGCATTTCTCCCTTCGAGTATATGGATGCGCCTGACTACTGCGACTGCTTAATATATGCGGTGGATCTCTCGCACTTCTCCAATCATGATCTTACTATCACCCTAGCATCACTCGAACCCCATCAGACGCTACTTATCGTAGTGTTCGTCAATGGGCTCGTGGACAAGTCAACTGAGATGAGTTGTCTCATGAAATTTCACCAGAACCTTGAACAACACAACAGCCATCTCCTGGCTACCATGCAAACCAAATGGCGGCTATGTTGTATCAAGAACTTTAATCCAACCTATACCGACTGGAGCAATGTGTTGAATTGGGGTCTCTACGACGTGCTCTCTAAAAGAATTGAGATGCTCAAGTTGATGACTCTACGCACCCCATGTAATTGGATCCTCCATGTATGCAACACTGATGATATGCTTTATACCCTCGTTTCGATACTTTTGGTTGGGTGATTTGATAAGAATGACTTTGAAAGCTCATGCAAATACCAGTTTATAAACGGCTCTAGCAACGTTGTGGCAAGATGTCTGCAGGAACTGCTTTAACATTGCAAATTGCCTATTTCCTGAGTTCTGGGAGTTTTGATCGTTGTGCTCGAGTGGTTTTGCAATTAGCAATAGGGAAATGCAAATAACTGTATTAAATGACTAAGCATCATGTATCCTGTGTTGGCAGCTTGTGCGATTACCTATCACTTAACGAGTAAGATGGATCAGTTTGGTAAGAGAGAGCAGATTAGGCCACATGAATTAGGTTGAAGATGAATGCCACTAGAAATCACCCTGACTGAGATTGCGGTGTATTCATGTTCTCAGTGGTGGCGTGATTAATTGAATTTGCCGTGGATGTACTTTGCAATTGTTTATTAAGTGTAGCAATGGCATTGATGGGACCTTTTGTCACCAAACTGACATCCAAAAAGGGTAGTTTTCTGCGTGCACGAAAGCGGAGAGTACAACTTGGGGATTAATTGCATGACTATGGTGCAATAGAAGTCAATGGCTATGGTGAATGAAATTAACAAGTCTCAGTCATGCTTAGACATCACAGTGTAACGACAGGAGGTTCACAACCCTTTTTCCCCTGTAGCTCTGCACTCAAATTCAAAGGAGATGAATGTTTCATCACGGACGCTGGTTGAAGCTCATGAACTAATACTTAGACACCAAAACGAGCTCATAGAACACGTTAATAAATGGGTTTGAGTCTACCTGATATGAGTTAACTTGGAGCGAAGCCATGGTACACATCCCAGGGGTAGTCTTGGTGTTTAGTCTCTCATATATGTCCAAACATCTTGAGAATATCTGCACCTTAATAATAAGATTAAAAGTGAGCAAATGTGTGGCAAGCTTTATCATGTTCCTCGAAGCTACGTGCCTCGTGTGATTGCATTTACCTAGCACGTTAAAGGATCAGGTCATCCCAAAATCGCAAGCCTTCACCAACTGAGTTAATCGCTGTTGAATGACTTGTAACGAAGGAAATTGTGGAGAAGTTGAGTACCCAAAGTCCTAACTGCCAAGCTGTTGGTGGTGCGATGGACATTAATCGCCCTGCATTCATCGAGACCCTTAGATTTTGTCCCACAACTGAGCTCCCAATTTATCGTATCATGTCCCACAATGTATCCACACATCAAATCTCGAAGATCTCGCTGTCCAAATGTGTTTATTAGAGGACACAAATACGCCCAGAAGGCCACTGTTGCAGCATAGGTTAACCACACAAAGCACTTCGCCCGCCCTCAACCTACGGCCACGTTGCTTGCTTTTCCACTTTATCAAGCCTGTGGCAAAGTGCGAGGGATCAACTTCACCCTTTCATGAAACTCGCCAGTTCAATTCCTATTACTACTGAAATACGGAAGTTACTTAACACTGAGACAGCAGTTGATTGCTGAGCATGCTACTTCAGAAGAGCGACTACTTTTTGCGTTTATTGAATGACCGATTCCATGAGGAGTAAGCTTTGCTGTGTGGATGGATTTGTAGCAGAATGACTACAGTCTGGTCAAGGAATGAGTTCAATTCTGGTGACTTGGTAAGGGTTGTTGTACCAACCAAGACAAAGACAAATGCGTGTTAGCCGCAGGTTGTCCCGCCATGTAGGAAGTGACCAAGTGTGCCCAAAGTTGCGAGTCACTGCAAACTGTCGAGTCCGCTAGTCGCAGTCACTGAGTCACAGTTTATTTGGGTCTGTTTGGTACCGGCATGCCATCAGGCATAATCACTCTCAACCTTGAGGTTAATCAGCACATTCAAGTAAGCGCTGCTGAGTTTTCCACTGTCGTGTATAACAGCATCGAAGGAATCCAAACGAGACAGACTTCGTTTAATTGACTTAATGATGCCCTTAAGACCACGATACAGTTCCTCATAGCCTGTGCTACAAATCTTACCAAAGGTCTTTGTCATTTTGATTACTCTTATTATTAATATTATTATTATTATTGTCCAAACACCGTCCGTGGATCGCGGGAGAGATTTACTGCACTCGATGTATTCAGTTTGTGGTTCTGTACCTAGTTGCGGACTGTACGAAGCGTCGCGTCATTTGCAAAATATTCTGCCTCCTAGCTTCTACTTTCCAACTGCCATGAAAAAGGCTGGCTCAATTTGTCCAGTGTCTCAAACTAAAACTATCCATTTGATCAAGCTGTCTCTTTAAATGTTAAGAATGGGTAAAAGATGAAAAACCCCAACCAAATATTTGGTTATATCGAAAAGGAAATGCTCTACAATTATTTAGGGAACAAAGTATTCTCTTTGACAAATGATCGTGCGAATCAACACATTCGCAATCAGGCTTTAGGCTTCGCTAATTTATTAGCATTAGTAAGTTTATTTCCAGCCCACCATCCTGATTGTCGTTAGTATGACAGTTCACTAAGACTTTAAACACCCTTTGGTTACGCTTTAGACCTATTTGCCACAAGGCCACGTATTAGGCACCAGAGCATTCTGGCGCCCATTGTTTGCTGATTACTATCCATTGCCATGCACTTCATGCATTGGCAAGTGAAGAGAGTCCTCCATGTGAGGAAAGCCCAAAGATACACTTTGCCTTCAGTGCTTTGCAAGCGACCGTTCCGCCTTCACTGTTCCTCTTCCCTCTTTATGATGCTACGCGTGATAGCAGCGCGTCAAGCATTCCTTACACTTGTCAGTCCAAAGAATTCAAATAAAGCACACCAATGTGAGCTCCTTGCAAATGATCCATCTTGCTCGGTAACAGAACCTGTTTATTCGAGTTCACTTACCAGCCATATAAGGCATCACTTTAATCTGACGCTATGCACCGTCGACTGAAGAGCAATTGATGGCCGAATGACCGATGTTAGTCACTGCTCTTACACAAATTTGGAGTTTGCCTGCATGGGTGGGATGACTGGGGATCACGACAGGACGAGGGTCAGTAGTTCCTGAAGCAAATGTGCCTAAAGGTACCGTGGAAGTTGCTGCAATTAAGTCTAACATTCCCGTGGGATTTTCTATGTAGTCTAAATAACTGAATGTTTCTTTGTCTAAAATTACTCATAGAATGCTGAGATGAATTAAATGTTGTCAATTTCTGTAGTGTCAAGCACTTTGGAATGCTGTCTGATGTACTAACCCACGTTTAATAACCCCAATTTTGCAAGTAACACCCCTCGATTCCAAAGCAGACATTCGCCAGACGTGCGTTTTGGAGATTGAGAAAGAACAGCTAAGAACGGTTTCTCGGAATCAACAGAGACAGCCAATGCCTGTTTTGTTGACAAGTTAACAGGAACTCTTTGGTAAAGCGCGACGAACAGGAGAATGGAATCAAGTTGTCGCTCAAAAGCAGCAACTATGAACGCTTTTGAACGTCTGCATGTAGAAAGTGCTGCACCACAATTTTATAAAATAATTAGGTGGAGAGTGAGGACCTTTGGCCAGAAATGTACTTCCATTTGCAAAGACGGTGGCAATCTTCATTGCACAGTTTACTGCGCATTTCAACACCATGCAATTAACTTAAAAATGAATGGCGGGTCGGGTAACAAAGATAGTCTGTGCATAAATTGCAAAAGTTAATCGAAATGCCGCAATACATTCTCGACAATGTAGAGGTTTGGTTTAGTTAGCTGCATGCAAACATTGATGAATTCGTTGACTTTTTGCGATCTAATAAGAATTGTGCATGTGTTTCCTGCTTCTCATTCCTCACCTCCTTTACACTATTCAACTACTGAGCTCAAATTTTTTTTGGCTGATACCATGGCCATGCTGGATAGATTTACTGTTTGTGAATACCAACACAGTTCTTTCTTTTACCTTCGTTTCCATCTCCTGCATTTTCACCCATCTTGCTCACCTTTCGATTTGAAAGACTAATGCCGAGATGAGCAAAGACCAACACACGGAAAACCACAAATCAGGGTACAAGAAGAATACTTGCTAGGTGAAGCACTCGCCTGTCTCCTATCCGTTTCGTTTTATCGCACGTCTTCCTGCGTAGCATGAAAGGAATTTATTAGCTTAGCCTAATTTTGTGGTGATTTTCAAGCGGCACTTTCAGTTGTCGCAGTTGTTTACAAGTCCAGGCAACATATTGGCAAGGGACCATTGCAGCCGTGAATGCACAAAAAACCCTCATTCCATGTGAGTAAGCCTATGTCGAATCCATTGGGTTCGATTGCCATTCAATTAGGACTCCAAGTAAAGGACAACAACCCAAGAGCACAATGAAGTTCAGCCTGCCGGGAGGATCATGCACATTTGTGCATTGTGCTGTTATTGCACAGTAAATCTATTTACTGAGGTCACTTTTCTTTCAAGTTGCCCACTTCTTCACTGATCTGTCGCATTTATCTGTGGATTTGGAGTGAATTGCACTAAGATTGGTAGTATAAGGCTACCATGGCTAATTGTCAGTGCTATTTATACCACACTGACGTGGAGATTTTCCCACAAAATTGGACGTGTCTATGGGCAGCTAGGCTTGTTGGTGTCTTTTAACATCAAACAGCCCACAAGATGCTGCAAATGAAAAGCCTCTGTGCGCAAATTCTTCATCGCACAGTTGAATCAAAACACTGGGATTTCTTATTCTACTGGTCGAAATCGCCTTCGAAGCCTGGCATGGAAGATAAACGACAAATGGAAAGGTAACACATTTCACCAAACAACGCATTTTAGGACTTCTGAGCGCAGTAGGTCTAACCGTTCGAGCACAAATAGCTTTTAGATGTCGAATCTGTAAGCATTCTTATTTCTATTATTTCTGTATGCTTAGGCATGAGAATGAGGTAAAGCGCGCCTGAAGGTTGACGTAGGTGAGAAGTGGCTGTTCCTGGAGCATGACTGCCTTCAAGTTGAGTCGATGAGCCGTCCCACACTTCGATGGAGAGTTAGCACCGTCTGGCCACGTCACCCCGTCCATCCACAACCGAGACTTGCTTCGGCCCCGCTTACTGCTCATGGACCACGTGCCAACCTGAGTTGTGCAAACAATGCATGAAATGTTCGTGGGATGCAATTTGTGTAACTTGGCGTCACTCACACCTTACCAACGCAATGGCGAAATCCAAGTCATACCATTCTGACCAGAGTACGCTAATCACCTAACTTCGTATTGTCTTATCACACTAATGGGGCATGTGTATGGATTCTCTGTCCATATAATTTCAAATAATGGCAAAAATGCAAATTGTGAAGCAAGGCATTTTGAAAAAAGCCAAGTTGCAAGTCAGACAGGAAAGGGACTGTCCCCGTGAATAAATTTTAACAACTGTGTGGAGTAGAAATGCCCTTGAACTAATTCATCTGACCACTGGACGTTCTGGAATTCGAATTCAAGAATTCAGACACATCGAGGCCTCCATTGGGCAAGGAACTAGTTGGTTTGCACTCCAAGTTTATTTCTAGCGATCGCATCATGCTGGAGGGAGAAGTCGCATTTAACTTGTGCTCATTCCACATTTGTGTTGCCTCGGCTCACTTCATTTACTGCACCACGTGATTTTGGTTCCCTCAACCTTAGGCATTACAGAAGTCACTCAGTGAGAATGCCCAATGACATACCATGATTTGCTGGCATATCAGAGGAGGAGAGTGAAAATCAGGTCCTGCACATCTAGCCTGCATATTTTACGGCACTCAAACAAGCAAAGCAGGCCCTCGGATGTCGGTATTACTCGTTGGTGCATAGCTTACAAATGAGGTGCAAAATGTTGGTACTGCTTAAAGTACCAGATGAGTGGAAAATTGTTCTTACCGCTTCACTTCTGAGGCATTGCCTCTGGCGAATGATGCATTTGAGCTGATTAATTGATGCGACTTAATCTGGTATTGAGACCTACTCCCGAGGAAGCACGAAAGAGGAGTGGGAGGAGCTTCGTCGTTAAAACAGAGAAACGGTGCCAACTTTGTGCAACATTGCTGAATGTCGAGGATGTGGATGTGAAATAGCTTGGACGGCGATTACGGACCTCCAGGCTACTGCATCTTGGCCTTCATTGAAATGCAAACAGCTGCGATTATGCTATCCACATTCTTAGTTATTTCAAGTCAACAACAATTGTGGCTTTCATTTATTAATCAGAGGTATCCGTGCAATAGCATCCCATCCACAATAGATTGTAACTCACTGATCACTTGAGCGTCTCCACATCCTTTTTCGTAGATGAAGAGCTCCGATTGCAATTATTCCTTAGAGCGAGTAGAGTTAGAACGGGTAGTGAGCACTCTCCATTGGTGATGATGCAATGAACAGAGTCGAGTGATGACAGTTGTGTTGAAAAAGAGTACGCTCCTCCCTCGAAGGCAGATGACGACAATTCCATGTCGCAAAACGTGCTTTGCTGAACGCTTCGTGCACCTAAGCATTGACTCGACTCTCCAGCTCCAGCTTTCTAAAGCGTTAAGCCAGCCACATCGCAATTTCACAATTCGGTGACAGTGCCATTGCCGGGCAGAGAATTGCCTTGTGGTCCATTTATTACTTACGTGGTCTGGACGGCTGTTATGCAGTCAACTTAGGCTTGGCGGGTTCAACTCCATCTTCAGCATTAGCGCACACTGACAAGCGCTTATCTATGCACAGCACAGCCTTTTAAATGTGTTTGGAGTCGATTTGGACCATCTGCCGGTAAGTTGTTGGGCGTACCACTTCAGCTATTTATTCATTCCATACCTCTCATCCAGCAAACACTGACAATTTCTTATCAGCACTGACTGCTTTGCGAGCAACTCTAAGAATATAAGTTGACCTCCTTCATTGGTTCTAAGCCGCCAAATGTAAAAGCAATACATTTTTGCAACAGCACTGTTACTTCGTCACCTGGTTACGTTTCCCACTATCTACCACCATTGGTCACCATCAGTGCGCATTGCCTTTAGTTATCCATCAGACTAATACATTCGAACGGTTTTGCTCACCTTCCACTGCCAGCAACATGACGAGCATTACATAGCAGAGAGGGACTACGAGTTTGATCCAACCCAAGACAATGCTATTGTTCTAGCATCTCCGGCTTTGTGGCGGGGTGGTCATCCAATGCGATGGAAGTCATGCGCCATGATGACATACCCTGATGAAGCCACTTTGGACGGCCACGACCAACTCTGTTGTAAGGACTGCTCCTTTGTGTGCAATCACTGTATGTAATGGCAATAGTGTGTCAACGCATTCACGAGGATGTACAATAAGTTTAGCGCTTGTCCCCTCCTCCTTAGCCTTCGTTCTCATGCAACGGGAAGAGTGAGGCCAGGAAGCCTTATTTAGGCCCTGACTGTCTTTCAAGACCTCAGCGATTCTAGGCTCATCGCTTCTTCATCATCTCTCAATTCCAGGAGAAGTGGAAAGAAGCGCACGATGCAACAAAACTCTTTTTAAATCATGAGATCATACCATAGGGTAAGGAGAAAAGGAAATGTGAAGAACGGACAAAGGAGGCCACTGACTCCTACTTGCATAAAACTGACTTATATAAACTAAGGATTTCAGGTTTTGGTCCTTCGTTACATCACTTCCCTCACACAATCCATTAACATGCAGGCAGTTTTGCCTCGCATCCCTCAAAACAAGCAGAGTGAGAGCAGGCAGCGAAAAATTTTGTTGGTGACTGAATTAACAAGGAAGATTGATGAAGGTCGTGCTGGTCTAGAGGGTACCCTTCCCCTCCGAAGGCACACAGCGACAATTCCGTGGCAAGAAGCGCGTTCGTCGAATGCTTCCTTTTGAATATTGAGAAAGAAACTCAGTCAAGCACACACATAACAGGCGTGCCAACGCGACAAAACCGCTTCAGAATGATGCAGTGGTCAATTTGACAGCTTAAATAAGTTCAGTTACGCGTGTGCCTGTATCTCTGCCTACTCGCAACAGCACCAGTTCTACCCCCAGCATGCATAATCCTCATTATTCCACCTCATTACCTACGTCCCAGTAATGGGGAATGACACCCACCTGCATTCGTTCCACTCATCTGAGCGAAAAATGGCCAAACTAGGAAAGGTGAACACCCAGTCTATTAAACACCATTGCAAATATGTCGACACGCCACTGTTGACATTGCAGCAGCTTCAATCTTCATAAAAGCCACCTCTCAGCCAAAGCGGATCGAAATCGTTTACAAGTGACGTCTGCAATCATGGTGTGCCTCTTTCCTTTTTAGCATCAAATGGTGGCCTCATCACTAAGCAAGTGATGTCTGCACAGCTTGCCTACTTGGAATAGTTGTTCCATCCTACTTCATTTCAGATTACAAACTTGACCGTTTGCAGGACTTTCTTCCTGGAGGTGGTCGTCTTCCTTCTCCACTGAATGAGGGTTTTGAGTGTGATGCTACAGTCCACAGCATTATGAGCTCCTGTCGGAGTAGGATCCGAACAGCAGCCATTGGTTAATGAATTCAGCCATGAATTTGAGCAGTGCATCATTTCCAAGGAGGACTCATGCGACGCATGCTGGGCATCAATGACTGACGACTAATCCACCTTACAGATGTCCAACTCATGCAATGGCATTGAGGATTTTTTTGTAAAAGTAGTTGAGTCTGCTCTTCAACCATGCCAATAGGGGCTTGGTCGATTACAAAGCACTTCGGCTGCCCACAAGGACGTAGAAATACCACAGCGCATCATTCGTGGTCGTGAGTATGCATGCCTAGACTAAGCTGAGAAGGAAGCATTCCCAAATATTTCATTCCCTCCTATAATCATTCAACACTGGTGTGTGCTAGTTCTTCAGCCAACTTTTGTTTGACAGAATGGCAACCGCATGAGACGCTTATCTGGTTAGTTTGACATTTAAGTTGGAATAAATCCTCATTTCGAGTATGCATGCCACAACTACAGGGAAATCAACCCTTATACGCGTTTCTAATGCTGTCATGTAGAAATTTTGCATCGTGATGCGTCACGTTGGTCCTTATAATTGAGCAACTACAAGGGCAAAAATGTCCTTTAACTCAACCTAGCGATGAGATCATGAAGTGCATGCATCACCCACCCATGTCGTGTACAATCATTCACGGACTTTCCTCGAAGGCAATTTTATTAAATCAGAGCAAAGCCGGTCAATTTGTCAATCGAATCTTGCTTTAGAATGCATTTTTAATCGAGTTCGCCGAGACCATCCACCCCACAAGTCCATATAAGTTGAGTAGCATTGACAGTTGTGTTGTTTGCATCTAGAAATGTAAATGTTGCCATTGCTAAGAACGCCCGAAGCAGATTTTTCGCATAGGTGAAATAATGACTTCGTTTAAGACACAATTCGCCGCAACCAGCAGTGCGAAGTAAAGAAATCACGAAATCAAGAAGAGCAGGTACTGGTTAACGAACTGCATATAATGTTTTTTTGTATTATAAACAAATGGCGCACGCGGCGCTCGGCGATAGCTCAGTTCGTAGAGCGGTGGACTGTAGATGTCAGCGTCAATCCATAGGTCGGTGGTTCAAATCCGCCTCGCCGGAGTCCCATCCTGTCGTGCCGACTCGCTCTCCTTTGCTGGTTTCCCCCAGAGCATGTATCTTTGCTCGGGTTCCCTCTAGCAGACGGGTGTTGTTATCTCTCCCATGACGAGTCTAAGATCTGCATAGAGCTCAGGTTTAACGCACTTTTCCTCACGTGCAATCCAATACCATCATTGCCGTGTAAAATTATGTCTTAGCGATTTCGGGCTATGCTGGCATCTGCACAGCCAGGCTTCTAACGAGAATTCCTACACTTCGTCACGCTTTTAACCTTATGCCAGGTACAGTCCAAATCTTCCACTCTTGTGCTGAAAGATGAATTAATGCTATGGACCCCCGTTATCTGATACCNCACAGATTTTCCTCGAAGGCAATTTTATTAAATCAGAGCAAAGCCGGTCAAGCTGTCAACCGACACTTGCTTTAGAATGCACTTTTAATCGGGTTCGCCGAGACCATCCACCCACAAGTCCATATAAGTTGAGTAGTTGTGTTGTTTGCATCTAGAAAAGTAAATGTTGCCATTGCTAAGGGTAACCGAAGCAGACTTTTCGCATAGGTGAATTAATGGCTTCGTTTAAGACACAATTCGCCGCAACCAGCAGTGCGAAGTAAAGAAATCACGAAGTCAAGAAGAGGAAGTACAGGGTAGCGAACTGCAGTTAATATTTTTGTTATTATAAACAAAATGGCGTGGGCAACGCTCGGTGATAATTCAGTTGGTAGAGCGGACTGTAGATGTCAGCAGCGATCCATAGGTCGGTGGTTCAAATCCGCCTTGAAGGAGTCCTGTGCCTTCGTGTTGCCTCGCTCCCCTTTGCTGGTTTGCTCTGGAGCTTGTATCTTTGCTCGGGTTCCCTCTAGCAGACAGATGTTGTTGTCATCTCGCTCATGGCGAGTCTAAGATCTGCATAAAGCTAAGTTTTAACGCCCTTTTCCTCACGTGCAATCCAATATCATCATTGCCATGCAAAATTAGGCCTTAGAAATTTCAGCTATGCTGGCATCTGCACAACCAGGCTTCTAACGAGGATTCCTACACTTCGTCACGCTTCTAACCTTATGTCAGGTACAGCCCAAATCTTCCACTCTTGTGCTGAAAGATGAATTAATGCTATGGACTCCCGTTATCTGATACCAATCACGCATAGGATAAAGAATTGGGCGTCACATACATGTAAAACCAATAGCTAATGTGTCAACGTGGAGTGGACGCGTTAACTACGCATGCGTATCCCTCCCACGCTTTCGGCCGACTTGAGCATGTCTTGCCATTTCTTGTCATATAGATCTGTCAAATTCTAAGCAGATCTATTTTTACTTTGTTGATCTGTAGGTGTAATACAGCCGTCAGGTTTTCAATAGCGCCTAATTTCATACTCAAATTGCTCACAATTCCTATATTTTTGAAGCCATGCTACTAAAATCATATCAGTAGAGCAGTTGGTTTTCAAACACTTTAGCGACATCAGATCACCATCAATTCATGGTCTCTGTTTCCAGCCAATCTTGATGTAAGTGTTGCTAACAAACTGGCCTCTATAATAAATTTCAAGGTGTAAATGATTTGCAGAACTTGGGCGATGCTTGATGAGGATGGTGAGTAAATGTCATAATGACTTCTACATGTCATTTTTCTATTTGACTTCTAGAAGGTAGGAGAGGATCACAAACGAAGTCCAACAAACCATGCACTTTTTTGGTAATTGAGTTTCAAATGAAAAAGCAAATTGAGGACAGAGTCATCGTTTGCTTAAACAAAGCCTTTATCATGTTTGTAAGCAGATGAATCGACGATGATGAGGCAGATTTTACCATTAGGGCTTTTTGAATTCCAAGTCTCCAGGTGACCTCTCCCACCATGCTCGATGGTATCAGAAATGTGGTGATCAATGAAAAGCCTCCATAAAAGCTGCACTCACAGACCATCACGGTACAACTGATTGAGTGCATAATTCATTGGCAATGCTAAGGGTTCTTACTGTTAATGGGTTCCCATTTGGGCAATTCGTTTCAATTCCAGCAGGTGAGAGGTAATTATCGGCTCCCAACATGCGCTAAGTTGCCTGTAGTCGGTGACACGGTGCGGCGTTGAAGAGTCCGCCACTGACCCTGTGCATTTACACTTGCGTGGTAGTCCAGACGTGGACTAAGGAAATCCGAAAATGTAGCCCTCTAGGCTTGTGGCTGCTGGGTGTCTGAGTGGTGACCAAGCGTATCGCTTTTGCTTGTGACGCCTAACACGACTTTCTACTAATCTAGGTAGTCATTTATCATAAAGTCATTTTACTGGTAAAATTGAAGGGCGATTTGATTAAAATAGCTTTGTTACTCCTTGGAGGCGCCACACCACCTGGATGACTGTATCCCGAGGAGTAAGTGATGGGCATACGACAGGACTTTTAAACTCGTTTTCGAAAACACAAAACTAGACGCTCTTCTGCTTCTTCACACCCCCGGCAGCATCTAGTTTCTTCATGGACAGCGTGGTCAAGTCATCTCGCTACTGTCCGGACAAGTTCCGACGCATGTTCGTACCTTCCACTGATGGAAATCACGAAATCGTTGGGTCAGTGGACATAAAGTCACCAGAAAATAAGTGAAAAAGGAAGGTGGTGCAGTTAATTGTAGTCCGTGACATGGTATTAAGAGCAGTGGACTGAAAATACCTGTAGCTTTCGATCCTAAAGATGCCTTTATCCCAGCCGCCCCAACTCACGACTCGAATACTCGCTGGTGGATAGGGTGAACAGCAAAGAGAGGAAATATTCTTATCGTTTACAGTCGACTTCGTGCATAGGCTGCTGAATGGTCTTCACAAACCATCAAATATGATTCGCCGTCTAATCGGGAATCCACGGCAGATGCTCGATGCAATGGGGACTAGTGTAGTGTGAGCTGCCTCAAGACAACGCTACAAGACACTCTCGGAAATGTTTGCGTTGCTGCCAAGAAAACCGAAGGAGACTACAGGGGTCGATGAACCTGTACGCATAAATCTGCGGCTTGCTTGATGACAATGATGCATTAACAGGAGTCATCCTCACTTCGGGTCAGGCGTTGACATATTGTGCTCGGTTAGATTTAAGTGCAGTGAAGTGCCAGTTATCTAAATTATATGTTTGCACAAGTACACTCTTCTATCTAGGCAGTTTTTGTCCGTCAACTTGGAGTTGCGAAGTTACAATGTGCTAGGCGTGATCGACGGACCAGAGTCCAGACAAATACGTTGCTCTCATCTACCGCTTGTTGAGAGTGTTGACGACAGAGGAGGAGTAGAGAACTGTGTAATTAATTTGTTTAGCCACCCTTCTAATCAATTAGCATCAGAATTTGAAATATTCATTTCATTTTCCACTGCACTTTGCTGCGATGGCACGACGTAATATGTGAGGACTCGTCAAATGCATACGTGGAACTTCTCAATCACGTATTATGAATCAGTGACTTGTGTTAGTCAGTTCAAACAATTGCTTTTGACTACGTCTTCTGATTAAATTCCCAGATCAAACTACACCGTTTGGACTTGGCGAATGTGATTTGTGCTTGCCTGTCTTGCGACTCCACTTTGACTCTAGCAAAATTTGTTACATGGTGTCTGGAATGGGTATGACGGGCCAAAGCATCACCCATCAGAAGGTGAACACGTTAGGCTGAAGACTTTCTCCATTTTTCACCAAAATGACTAATCGTGTGTTGCTAATACTCAAAATGCTTTGGATCAACCTGTCAATCAGAATTTTTTATCATGCATAAACAACTGAAGAGAGAAAGTCTTGCAAGCCAAGCACACACGTTCAACGACTCCAGCATTATCAGATGACAACTACGTTCAGAAACTGGTAATTTGTTCTTCACCTTTCCTACCTTCCAAAACGCGTCTCTTCGGATTGGCACTGACTGACGACTCTAGATTAACGACAACCCCTGCACTGACGGGTAAGAATTTGTCCTCCCCTCTTGAGTCCACATGCACTCCGTTCACCGTGTATGTCGGCTTTCTGTCCGAAGTTGGTGTATGTATGCATGTGTCACTGCCCATTTCCTATTTTCGTCCTTTTGGAGAGCCGCGTTAGATGGAGTAGCACGGATACAGGTAGGCATGTCTGTCTGTGTGTTTATGCTTGAGTGTATTTGAGTGCGAAGACACCTTCATGTCATTGTCTTTTTCGAAACTGTCTTTTTAGACAACCAGATCGACAGTTCCATACTGGATTAAGTAAGCTCTTCTTTTGTCGTTCGTTGGATAGCTGGTTGGTTTGAAGTCAACACATCGCCACCACCCCTGCAACCACCCAAAGACTCACCATACCACGCCTAGCCCCATTTTCGATCCCCTGGTTCCTCTACTTAATTGCACTATTTTGGATTGAAGTGAACCCCTTGATTTGTGAAGAAGGAAGTACCGGAATGGTCAGCTTGTATCCAGCACAGCAGGAAAAATTTGGTGGCAAAGGCAAAATAGGTAATGCAGAACGCAGAGTCAGGGTCGACTCACCGGCTAGGTGGAGACAATTTGTCTCTTTGATCACCTGGAATGCTGGTGATCACCTGGTGCTGACACGTAAAAACGAAGTGCACTAAAAGTAATGATGCGTTGAAAGCGGCGATGGATGGCGAGTCGCAGTAGGAGAGCCTGAACTGTTGCCACCAAATCAGAGGGCAACCACATGCAACCAGGGGCGGCAAGAAGTTGAGGAATCGTGATTGTGATTGACGAAAAATTGAAAGGAGTGAATCCGGGCGCATCGCATTAGCCATGCTATCGAGAATTACCTCGCCTTTTGTATGTGGTCGTCTCATGGAGAACAAGCTGACACTGTGAATATTTAGACAGGGAGCATCTCATGCAAATGCAGGAGACACCTTATTTCTGGTACTATCGAGCCTGGTGGAGAGATTACTTGGAAGCTTTGGATCCGAAGAGCCCTTCCGATAAAATCAGCCTAATTTCCGTCTACATATCTGTTTACAAACATGTTAGTGCTTTGTTCAAGCAAGCGATGGCGCTATTCTTGCGTTGTTTTATCACTAAATGTGGGACTTTTTCCTGATTCTCTCTTCCCTTCTAAAATTCAAATGAAGAAATGACATGCAGAAGTCATTGTAACATCTACTTACCACCTTCCTCAGGCGGCACCCAAAATTTGCAAATCAGTGACATTTTGCATTTGGAACGACACGTGTTCTCTGGTGTTTAAACGACAGGTTCCCTTCTGACGGTCGATTCCAACCTAATGCCTGGGGACCACAAGCCGAACTTTAGCGAGTGCGGTGGTAGACAATGTGGACTCGACAACAGCAAGGGATCTGCAGGCACAACGTCAAGTCGTAGGATCAACGTTAGCAATGCCGGACAATCCAAAAACAGACTGGTGGATAGCTTTTAAGTTGTTTGGTGAATTAGGCGGGATGGCCGTATGTGCGACTGCCTCCGAAAGCAATCAAATCAACCAAATTCTACAACTTCTTGCCACAACGTTGCCTTTTTTCGTGTACATCTGCTTGAATGCATCTCGACAACTGGGAATGCTGTTTCAAGAGCGTCCTGACTGTGACAAAGAATCAGGTCCTTAAGGCGACAAGGACAATGACGACGACGAGGACGACAAATAGGACAAGTAATTCTCATAATTAACAGAATTAGCTACTTTCACATCAGAGCTATGAGAGAATTCTACCAGTTTCGCCTATAACATTCACCCTCACTTTCTTAAAATCGGAGGAATCTTTAAACAGGTCAAAATTCATTCAAGGAAAAATTAAGCAAGAATTTATGAAGGGGCCGACCACATGTCTTGATTAAATTTCAGTGTCTCTCTTAGAAACGAAAAACACCAAACAGACTGTCTGTGTTTTAAACAGTGATGGATTAACGGACCGCCTTCCTATACTGAATTGGAGAAGGATTTCATTTAGTTCTCTGCAATCCAACTCGCTTCACCAACTTTTTCCAAATTGGCGAACTATTTTGACATGAATGGTCAGGTGGACAGATGGACGGGTATGAAATAGATGGATGGGGAATGAATGCATTGGATGCGATTAAGTCGACAGATTTAGCTCAGATTCATCGCCAACGTGGCACATGATAGGCTCATTTGTGGCACCGAGAGTTCACTGTGATCGCCCTACAAAAGGGCACTTCTCACAGTTCAAACGCTGATTCATCCACCTCGCTATCTCTCAATTTGAGCAACCATTAGCCACTCACACTCTCTTTGCCAAGCATCATCCGCTTATCAGCAGATCTGCTGCATCACATTTTGGTCCGCAACGAAACTCGCCCTTTAGTAAAGGCGATCTACAAACGACAATAAAGGGAAGCATTTAGTCTGTTGAAGCAAACATCGCGATCAAGTTTGAATCATAGCGATGATTCCACGAATTAAGGGTTGAATAAGCCACGTCCTGAAGGTGAATGTCACTAAATGCTACGCAGCATTGCACCCACAACACACCTGCTAGCGATGATTAATGTGGCAGCAGTGCCACCAGTTGAGGGCCACCGTAAACGGCAGCCTTCTTGATCTAGTGCTAAGATGGATGCTACTCGCTAATCATCCAGCTTCTTCTACCTCAAGGCTATAGGCGCACAAAAAGTGTCGAAAAGAGAGAAAGTTTTGTGATGATGATGGCGATTATCATTACGGGCACGGGTATGGGTAATAAAAGCAAGGATGGATTAGAAAGAAGGCAAAGGAGGATGAGAAAGGTTGACTTACCTCGATTTCCTGATCTGGATTTGAAGTACTTTAGCATGAATCGGGAGGGTGAGATGAAATTGCGTCTGGTCATGATAGGGCTGAATTGGTAAAGAGGGGACAGGTGAAGCCGTGGTTCATGGATCAACAAGTTCGCCATCAACTCATTGTGTCATGTGAAGCATGGACCTCTGTCTAAGCGACGGCAAGATAAACCAAAATTAGTCACCTCAAGTAGCCCTACAGTGTGGTAGCGGAGAGGCGAAAGGGATCTAGACGAGGAAGCAGTACCAGTTGGGTGGTGTTCGAGTGTACCCACTTTTGTCCGTCACGTAACCAACCGTTGAGAGGAAGAAAAGAATTAGGGTGGGAACCAAAGGAAGAAGAGGAGAAAGTTGTGCGTGGATGCAAGGGGTGTAAATTTGGCTCCCTCCTCGAATCCCCATCCGTTTATGGACTCCAAATTTCGAAGGCAAATAAGCTGTTGACGAGGCAACTACAACTCTCCCCAGCCACTAAAGTGGAGTAGACTTAAGCTCTCCCATTTTCTGTGGGCACCGTCGTCTGCAGTGAGGCGAAATCTTGGCCCTTGTCCCATAAGAGCAACAGAAGCATTGACACCATCCTATAATAAACAGACGTAAGACAAGTCTTGTTCTTTACTTCTTTATTATCATCTACAAATAAGCTACCTTTTTCTTTAATCTGAATATTTTAAAACACGGAGTATTTATATTAAACATGGTCATTTCGAGTGCAAGCGCTGACAGTGACAGCGCTGACAATCACAAACTCTCCTCTTTCGGTGTAATTGTGTAAAACACCAAATTATTATGGTAAATGCTGTTATCATGCGCACAAACACCGGTAGGACTGGGTCGCAGGCACAGCATAGAAAGCATTGAAGCACGATTATAAGGCCGAGTGTAAGCACGAGCCCGTGTTCTACTCCGACTCGGTGATTTCAATTACGCCTGATGCGCATTAACGTTTAAACGTGACTCTCAACATGCAATCACCGACAATTTATCAGTGTTTAAGCCCCAGCACCCAAGCCATTCAGTCATTCTACGATGGCGCCTTTAAAAATAGTATTTTTTCAGTGGTTCTTATTTACTTTGCCTTTCTCCTTAACCTATGCCATTCTTCGTTCATTGCTTCTGTTGTCTTTCCACTATCGTCATTCCCTTATTCCGATTCCAGGTCACTAGAGATGCCTTGCTTCTAAATCACTTTGAAAAGAACACAAAATCACAAAGCTTTTAGCTGAATTAACACTGCATGCATGTAGGTTTTTAGATGTGGAGGATTTAGTGGATGCCTGCAACATTATTTCTCGATGGTGATGAATGTTTCATATCAGCGATCCTAACAAGCAATGTTTTGACACATCAGCAATGGGGAGTGTCTCAATTAGCACCAACTGCTTACTGAGACCCAAATGCTGCTGCTAGAATTGGCTAAAGCAAATAGTGTTCTTCCAGTGAAATTAATCTCAGTCTGCTCGATCCTCTCTTCGGCAGACCATCAATTACTACTTCATGTTTAATCCTCACCCGCGCTATTTCGCTCGAATGGGAAAGTTTAGGAGGCGCGAGGTGACTTTTATTTCATCTTTCAAATTTGACCCATTAGATGCAGACGTACCAGGGACCCTATGATGCTGCATAATGTAGGTGCTGCTGGATATAATTTGTCGACCTTCTTCTGTGCATCACACTCTTCAATCCCAAAATAGTATCAGCTGCTAAAACTTAGAGGCGACCAAGCATTATTTTAGACGCGTTTTCCATTTTAACCACCTTCAGGAGGGGATCCGTACTGTTTAACAGCTGACGTGGACTCTGTTCGAAAGCGCTGCAAATTACACCACCCACATGAGTTCGAGTCTTCCAATCCTTTAGCAAAACGCCAGCCCAAACCAAGAAGGAGAGGGATGGGCAACTTAACCTAGTTTGAACTAAATAAAATCATAGCAGTCAAGGGGAAAGGAAAGTTGATGCAAGTGAGTTAATTTCTCCCAAGTGATAAGTCGTTCATTGAGGGATTTTGTGTGGTTTGATCCAAAAATCAAAGCTGATATGAAGACATCTAAAATCATTTCAATATCTGAGTACTAGGTAAACATGCGATGGGGAAAAGGCATTGCCTGCTGATGGTTGAACCTGTGATGACCCTTGACAGAAGGTTTGACAATGGCGGTTATCCCGCGCAGCATTTCTTCTTTAAGTCCTCTTACTTCGACTCCAAAGTAAACCTCATTTTTTGGAGTGGAAAGCATTTTCGCCCTTTCATTTGCTTGTGTTTCCACAATTTAATTTTACTTCTTGGCGGGTGGAGCAACCTCAGCAGGAGCCGCTTCACTTCATCACCTCTAAGTGTGGCCAAACACCCAAAATCATTTTGACGCTCAGCTTTTACTATCTTTTCTGTGTGATGCATTTCTCATGTGACTTGTATCGTCACCCTCACGGGTAATATTGTTCTTTGATGAAAAGCGGATGGGAATGGCTCTTTTTATGGCTGAAGTGGAGGCATCAAGGAGAGTGCCATTTCCGATAGACATTTGCACGGTCAACTGGCTAGAGAGGGTAGGAGCTTATAGACTGATTACTGCGACCTGCCGCAGGCACCTTCAAACACACTCTCGTCGAACATTCAGGTCTACTACCCTTTCTGCTGTCAACAGGCATACTGTTGATAACAAGCCCGAGGAAGACATCAGTGATAACCACATTTTGTATCGCCTAATGAGTACCGTACGCCAGCTCTGAAGTCAAGGTATGCTGCCTTCAAAACAGAGATACAGCACAGCCATTCGGCTATTTGCAGGAATGAGAAGTGGAGTTGAGGTGTGATCCTGGCGGAACTGAACATAGCTAGAAATCTTGCCAACGGTCTGGAACACGGAACATGGACACTCGTGGAAGGGATGCAGAACAATGAACAAATCACCTTCGATCACAGAGATTACTGCATCTTGAGCAAAACGGATTTAAGCATCATGACTCGTTACTATCAACATGAATAGCCGAAGAACTGGACTAAGTACATGGGCAAATTAGCGTTTGAAAGATTTTTAACTGTCGCGGCACAAGCTAAAACCTAAACCATTTAAAGACGAATGTTACAACCATGTTAGAGATCCTTCTCCTTAACTCATGTTCTTTTCAGCAACTCCTCTGCTCGCGGTGAAGTGGCCAAACTATACCGTGACACGTTGATAAGTTCCGTGAGTGGCTCTTCGTTTTGACTTAAAGAGAAAAGACTTTGCAATTATATCTTTGCTAGAGTCCTTTTCTTTTGTCCTTCTCAACGTCGTCGGCACACATTCCGCCCCAGAATTATGTGCACTTCCATCCTCAAAGCTGTCTCAAATGCTGCAGAGATAGGTGAAAAAGAGTCCGCTAATGCAGATGAGAAAAGATTCTGTGGCGTTTCCTAACCTAACTTCCCAATATACCACTTGCCTTTGGCAACTAACTCTCTTTTGCCTTTTGCGGGAATAATGTAATAACCGTGAACTATGAAAAGTTTCACTAGTAGGCCAATCAGTGCGGCTCGTATGAGATGGTAGAAAGTGACTGCTGGCGCCTGATTCTAGTGTCAAACGACCTACTGACTTCTCTAATGGCATCACACCTTAGCAGCATTGCGATGATTGTCAACTTCTTGCAGAAAAATCAACCACGTCTGCCTTCATTTGACGCCTATGTACTACTGCTATGCCGGTATTATCGCATTAGCAAACGCTCATGCTCTCTCCACCGCATCTGCTGTGTTTGCGTCCTTCTTTACCATTAGACGGCAAAGGACAGCTGGTCGAGGTGAGACGATCGCGTAACACTCACACCAGACGACACGGAACCGCCGAATGTGTCAACGCCACTGTGAGGTCAATCGATTTCCCCACTCCCATTCCCTATCCCCTTCCGAGGCTGCAGTATTTAAACCTCGTCACCTCTGTCACACCACCTACTCTATCACCTTTCCAGCGTGGTGGGTTCCGGTAGATTCTATTTGCATCTTACCATTCCTTCCTCTTTGCTCATTTTCACCACCTGTCCTATATATCCCGGCTTGTGTCCTCCAACATCACTACACATTCATCACACACACATGTTTCTGATAAAAGCTCGCTTTCGTTTCACTTTAGGAACAGTTCATAATCACCGACCTCCCACCCGATTTGGCACTCAAAATATGCGAATACCTCAGCGTGGAGGATATAGTAAATGTCTGCAGAGCCATCCCTAAGTGGCAATGGATTCTGTTATATCTGCACGTTTTATAAACATTTATATTTCTGCGAATACTATTAAACGCTCTGCCTGGTCATACCACTACAGCGTGCTTCACATCGGATTGATTCCATCAGCATACTACATGAGTACGGCAGAATTTATCAGTGTGCAATACGAATGCTATACACACATAATAGACTCGGGGTGGCGACTATGGTGTGTCAAGCGTCTTGCAGTTGAAAGCCTCAATTTAAAGGCGCTGTCACAATTAGTCCATCACGACCTGTGAATGAAGGAAACTGACACTTTCTTGCAAGTGTTGCTTCTCTCTGTGACTGCCAACTCAAATATTGCTCTCTTCTCGTGCCGCATCTTTCTGTCCTTTCTCACTTAATTTTGCGGCTTTCAAACCCATTAGCGTAGACTCGCTTACAGCATGGACGTTCCTATTTGTTAAGGGGAGAAATCAAATGGCACACGTATCATGCTTGAAGGCGTGAAGGGCAGATTTGATGCAGGCACTGCCACTAAGGCGTCATTCTATCTCAGCCGTGCTTTAAGTCATGTAGTGATGCACGAGTATTTATGAAGTAGTTCGATGATAAGCAGCGAGTAATATCAGCAACTAACTTCAAGTAGGGCAGAGGCTTGCTTGGTGCAACATCTATGCGCGGATCGCATATCAATTCCTGCTTCGTTTCCTGCCCCGGCAAGGATTCACTATAATATATCCATCGGGACCACTGCAGGTAAAATACGCTGAGTAGTGTTACCACGATAAATAAGCACTGCAAGCATTGCGCCACAACCTGATAAGTTGTCCTGTCAGCAATTTAGACGGTGGCTTGGCAGAAGAAACACTCTCTTAGCACTAGCTAAAGCCATCAACTTCATCTCGTGTAGGTCCTGCCCAAATATGATAGACTGTGCAGTAGCTTCTAAGCATACAACTCTTAAATTGTCTTTCCACGGAAAGCTACACGATAGCAACATGGCACAATGGCATCCTGACCCACTTTGTGTCTCCACACTCTGTAGACAACAATGTGTCTGCAAAACCTATTACACTTTATACCTTGCCAAATTACTTAATCTTGCTTCCTGTCGTATAGATCCTACCGCTATGCTACATGGGTGCGGCTGAGCTCATTAGTATGTAATACGACTGCTGTACATGCATGATGGACCCACATTAGCGAATGTACTATGTCAAGCTTCATGCAGTTGAGAACTACAATTTGAAGGAGCTGTCACGATTTGCCTACTTCGATCTCTTAATCAAGGGAACAAACGTTAATTTTTCTCGAATTCGCCAACTGAAATATACTCCTTTTCCTGTAAAGCATCCTTCTTTTCTTTTCCGCTTAATTTAAAAACAATTAACTTAGGCTTCTTTGGTGGCTTATGCATCATGCTTGCCAAGGAAGCATTCAAAGGGCACGCACACTATGCTTGAAGGAGTAAAAGGCAGATTTGTTGTAGGCACCATTTTAGCGTCATTTAGTGTCTATGAGACAGCAGGGTGGCAAAAAGCGAGTAACATCCGCAACTTACATGAAACGCGGCAGAGATTTTGTTGGTGCAACGCCTTCCTTTCGCGAATATCACATCATTTCTTGCTCCACGTTCTGCTGCGGCAGATGTTCGCTTCAGCTTCTGCATCAGAATGACTGTAGGTGAAGCATGCGAAAGAGCAGTAAGATAATGATTCGAGCACTAAAAGCATTGGACCACAACCCACTTTATTTTAATGCACGTACTTCTATTCTAAGGTAGAAAACTGATGTCTTTGAATCATTGTTGTGTTTAGAACTGCCAAGACAGTGACGCAACAATCCTCATTTTGCCCTATTTCCCTTATTCAAGAGATATTGGAGCAGATATGCAAAGGCGAGTGATCAACACGTCTGGTGGTCAGAGTCCTGGTCATGCCTCTGATGTGGCATTCGCAACGAGTAAGCATCGCGAGAAATCTAGGAATCACGTCGTCAGGGTGTTAAAGTAGCAGATTGAAGGCGTGGTTAAATCTGGGTAGCATGTGTAGACGTCGTGGAGAGATCAGCCTGATCCCTCCTCCGAAGGGCATGTTGTTTAGTTCTCGTTGTTTTATTTTCATTTCCAAGATCAGCATTTCACTCAACATGTAAAAATTGATGCAACGCAATGATTTGCCTTTATATCAGATTGTAATTCGGTATACGCTGCATCTTTAGACAACCAAAGTGCCCGTTTCTGAGCAGCGGCTGCACCATCAAAGGTTCGTATGCTCACACACTTTCACGGTGGCAAAACTAACACGTATATAGTAGTTATTAAAGATAGGAAACTCTAGCAAATACTGGATCATGCCATTATTCTCGGCTTAATCATGGATATGGCATTGTGGACATCAATTTCGATCCATGGCACAGGGAAGCAAGGCACCGCAGCAGTAGCGATGACAACTTCGGATTTACCGAAACGCTTCTCTTAAAATACGACTGACGCTCCTAAACACACTGATAATGTCACAAGCTTCCTCATCAATTCATGCGCTATTTGTCAGGTCTGACAATCAGACGTCCTTCTCACGATGTGCGAACCCTCGAATTTTAATTTATATAAAGTCTTACTCATTCTCTAATGTTTTTAAACGACAATCCACCCAAACAAATTGGCATAACTTTAAGCTTATAAAGGCATTTCAGTGTTATTGGGGCAGCATCAAGAATTCGAATGGGGACGTGAAAGCCACAAAAATGACACGCCACGACGAACATGGTTTGAGGCCTGCGAGACCTCCCCTCTCTCCTTACAGCCACGAAAATGGACGGATTTAGCACGTCTGGAGTCGTGTGTGCGTGTGTTGTGCGCTGGACAACGTGTAATGCGTTGGTGGGCCGCGTTTATCGCATCCAACCACGAAATCAAAAAGAAGTCATACAACGTAAAATAATTTGAGCCGCTCATTAATCAGAAGGCAAGTCTTATTTTGGATAGACCTTGGATGCACAGAGAGCGGAACAGGGCGCTCCCGGAATCTAATAGTGCGTGCTAGATGAGAAAAAGGAAGCAGCAGTGCAGCATGCATTTAATAAATAGGGCTGCGAGCAAAGCAAAGTGTAGTGATAGTAGGGACAATTGATGCGCTGAGTTGTAAAGCAAAGAAGTTAAAATGACGAAAAATGGGAGATCTATCCATGAGTGAATAGAGATGCGCTGAAAAGCATAGGCGATATTAAGTAGCAACGTGACATCGAAGTGCATATTTAGTGGAGTTAATTTGAGACAGTCCTCAAGTCGTAGGCATTACATCAATCTTAGCATTCAGCTGTTGACAAAGTCAAAGTTGACAGCACAAGCTTCTCAACTTATCACAGCTATCCGCAATGTGGAACCTAAGCTGATAATACGTTTACTCTTGCAATGTTTTCACTGAAAACAGCCTACCAGCACACTTGAGACTCTCGGTCAATCAGATAACTCTAAGCTGCAAAGGGCTCACAAGGTAGCACGCTGTAAAATGGTAGTGATTTGAAGGCTAGTAGTAACTCAGACATCTGACCTCACAATAACATGTCATCATTTACGTGAATAAGAGGTTCATCACTCAGCCTCTGACAAATGATTCGTCTCAGTTACAGAATAGCCTCATCGAAAACATAACGAAGGGCATGTCATGTATTAGCAAACTTGCCTCCGCAGTCTTCAGAACGGGCGCAGCTGTAGCAAACTACTCTCATTGTAGGTGGTGTGCAGCGCACGTGGATCTGTTCATTCATCTGACCTTGCAAATCACCGTGGCGGGTGACAGTTTTAGTGCACGCATGAACAGTGGAGATGGGTGGAGGTAACCACTCATGCACTTTCCCATTTTATTGGCGTATGCACCACTTGAATCGCACACACTTTTAAGCATTGTGTATAGTTTGCTAGAAATTATCTCAACTTTGGTTTTGGTTGGATTTACCACTTCTTTCTGCATCAAATGCACTTACTTCATCCGCATGCAACAAAATTATGCGGAAGACACTTTTGCACTTTCACCGAGTTTCCGCTTCAAAAGAGGTGAGTGTTTAGTGGACCAGCATTTTATGGATTTCAAAATTCGTGAATAAATCAGTGCTAGTCTACCTCAGTTTAATTCCATCACTCGTTATAAGGAGTTGTAGTGTCGATGCTGATAATGACGGGTCGTGTTAAAGTCGACACTTAAAGATTGTTTCGTAGATAAAAGCATTGTTGTTTTACGGCCCAATATCTTCATTAGCCTAAATACACCATGGCACGTGCGTGGACAATACCAACTGCAAATACGCAAGGACTGTTCTAAAGAATGTCCTTCTGTCTTATCAAGTTAATGGCTCGTGGCGGAGAAATAGGCAGCGGTATTGATGCCATGGTTGCTGCAATGCACTACTCTGCGCGCAAGATTATAAGTTTCCATGGTACTGGGTCGCAGCCCCTATAGTCGGATAAAGGGGAGTCAGATAGGTGTTGCTGATGCGTGAATGTCAGACCAGGCGATGCGGCGAGAACCAATGAGCTGTCATCTCAGTGGGGTCACTCGCACACCCCCACCAAGGCGCAATGTATTTAAGCCTCGGCGCATCTACCACGCCATCAATCTGCGCTAGCGTCTCGCGCCAATGGTAGGTCCTAAAGGCCAACTTTTCTTTTTCATTAATTTTTATTGTTTACAACTCCTTAGTAATTTGGCTATTTCGCACTATTATATTTCGCCTACTTGAATCCCATATAACCGGAAATGGTATTCTTTATTGAAAACATAGGCTCAAAACAGCTCACGTCGCAAAATTACCGAACTTCCCTTTGAATTGGCATTACAAATTTGCCAATATCTCAACGGTTGTGATCTGGTCAATTGTTGCATGGCTATTCCAAGATGGAGGGCAATACCTTCAATGCCGAAGTTCTCCACTGTTCTATGTCAGCAGATTAACATGTGGGCCTGGCTTGACAAATGTCTTCTCCAAATTCTGCGCCAAATTCTCATCGAAACGCACTGCATGCTATCATATAATACAATGCCCAGCTTGACTCCCTCCAACGCACTTTAACAGAGCTGCCGCAGATTCGAGACCAAAGACCTGTACACATTTGGCTGTTTAGAGACCCACACCTGGCTTGGCTGTCGCCACGTGAATTCACAATTTGCCTACATCCGCCAGAGCTATACCTCCTCAGCCGTCATTCATCTAAAAATTCTTTAAAGAGCACAAATGGTGTTGCAAACGGCAGGCTTATCTTTGTAACAACTTGTGTCGAAGGCAGCATGCATACTATGGACCGACAACTCATCTCAGTTGATTTATCTACAAGCCCATTGACAAAAACTATGATAAGTGGCGTCTGATGAGGTTGGAGGGATTCCAGGGTGATTGTTAGATCATGATTGGAGAAGTGCGAGAGATCCACTGCATATAGTAAACAGTCGCAGTAGTCAGGCGCAACCATACGCTCAATCATGATCTAACAATCACCCTACAATCCCTCCAACCTCATCAGACGCTACTTATCGTAGTTTTTGTCAATGGGCTCGTGGCTATGTCAACTGAGATGAGTTGTCTCATGCAATTCCTTCAGAACCTTGGACAACACAACAGCCATCTCCTCGCTACCATGCAAACCAACTGGCGGCTATGCTGTATCAAGAACTTTAATCCAACCTATACCGACTGGAGCAATCTGTTGAATTGGAGTCTCTACGACGTGCTCTCTACAAGAATTGAGAATGCTCAAGTTGATGACTCTGCACACCCTGTGTAATTGGATCCACCACGTATGCAACACTGATGATGTGCTTTTATACCCTCGTTTTTGGTACTTTTGGTTGGGTGATTTGATAAGGGTGACTTTGGAAGCTCATGCAAATACCAGTTTAAAAACGGCTCTAGCAACTTTGTGGCAAAATGTCTGCAGGAACTGCTTTAACATTGCAAATTGCCCATTCCCTGAGTTCTGGGAGTTCTGATCGTTGTGCTCGCGTGATTTTCCAATTAGCGTTGGAGAACTGCAAATAACTGCATTAAATGACTAAAGTATTATGTTTTCAGTGTTGGCAGCTCGTGCGATTACCTACCACTTAACGAGTAAGACGGGTCGGTTTCGTAAGAAACAGCAGATTACGCCACATGCTTTAGGTTGAAGATGAATGCTACTAGAAATCACCCTCAGTGTTGGCGTGATTAATTAAATTTGCTCCGGATGTACTTTGCGATTGTTTAGCAAGTGTAGCAATGGCATCGATGGAACCTTTTGTCACCAAATTGAAATCCAAAAAGGGTAGTTTCCTGCGTGCAGGAAAGCGGAGAGCATAACTCGGAGATTAATTGCATGACTATGGTGCAATAGAAGTCGATGGCTATGGTGAATGAAATTAACAAGCCTCAGTCATGCTTAGACATCACAGTGTAGCGACAGAAAGTTCACAACCCATTTTTCTGCTGTAGCTCTGCACTCAAATTCAGAGGAGATGAATGTTTCGTCACGGACGCTGGAAAAAGCTCATGAAGTAATACTTAGACACCAAAACATTATAGTGACGGTATGTTTGAGTGTGTGACACGATCAATGGATTCAATTGATAGCCTCACCATTTGAAAGTCAGCAGCGCTTTCTGTCTGGTGACTACACTACCATCACACTGGACCGTGGTGCATGTTGGCGGCTAATGATGATATTTATTACTGGCACGACCAGAACGATGTGATGCTTTGTGGTGTAGGTGAGGGATGCGTTGAATGTGCTTGTGGAAGTGATAGCAACCACCCACAACGATGAGACTGTACTGTCGCCTCACAATGCCAGTGAGCTAGAAATGCGGTTGAAATGCGAGTGGAATAAAAGTGCTACTCAAATGACTTTAGTAGCGGGTTTCTGTTGCTGAGTATGACGGGAAGACGGGTGTGAGTGTTGAAGGGATTCATGCAGCATATCCGGTATGTGCATTTCCGATGGTGGTAAGGAAAGAACCAGCACATACCACATAGGTGGGGCAGCAGGCTTGCATTTCGGTGAAGAGAAGGAAAGAGAAAGGAGGGACGGAAGGAAGGAAGGAATGAAGGGAGAAAGAAGAGGTAAAATGTGTCACATATGCGCGACGGTGGTTTGTAGCCGTAAGATAGAATGATAAATTTGTGAAAATAGTTCCCGTTGGGCTTGAGTTGGTGCATTTGAAGGAGTAGCTTCTACTTTGAGTCATTGCCTTATTGGTAGGGCCGTCTTCTGATGAGTCTCCACATCTGCCATAAGGTGTTGCTCCCAGTCGCCAGAATTGTGCCAATACGTGAGGCTTCTCATTGTCAGCACTGTGGTGTCCTTCATGAGTGACAGTATTATTCGCCCTGTGGGGAGTAACATACTCCCGATAAGTAAACTAAAGTCTTTTCAATTTGATTAATTGAGCAATGGTTTTTTTAAGCAGAGTCATTGAACGAAAGGATTTGCAGTGGGTAGGGGGCACAATTGTACTATTGCCGCCAATGCTACTGCTGCTGCCGCTGCTGCTGTTCCTAGTAGTAATACGAACACTTGCATTATTATTATTGCTGCTACTATTGGTACTTCCTTCCTTCCTCCCTTCCTTCCCTCCGACTATGCAGGGTATGTTGATTGATTAGAAGTGGAGTGGAGACACCACGCCTCCATGGAATACTGTCGAGTTTATCGACATCCTGTGAAGCAATAGAGACTGTTAGTGCTGCATTGCCCTCAACTTCGACCATGTGCTCGTGTGCACTGCAATGCTTGCTGGCAATTGTAAACACTCCGATTCCGTTATCACCTGGACAGTTCAATTTCGAGTCGCTTTCATGCAGGCAGTTTTGATGGGCAACACGAGAGACACAATAATGTCATCTTTTGCTCAACATGTGGAAGATTCAAGTTGGTTCGCATAAATCACTCTGCCAAATTCATCACCCTCCTGTGCTTATTTTCCTTGGCCTCCATTTATCGCTCACCTCTTCTTCACCTCATTCTATCCATTCGACGCACTATCACGTATACCTCAATGCAGTCGGTCTCCCTACAACTCACGCGTCGCGCACGCTCAACGAGGTCAAATGACACAGACACACACACACACGTGTGAAGTGTGGTCACGCGGTCCTCCTTCCCACCCACTCACCCACTTACACACCCACCCACTTCCACAAGGATGATCTCGCAGGCCAGCCCACGCTCACGTCTCATGATTTAAGGTCAACAACGCCAGCATTACCAAACTCGAATAAATCTACACGTTGTGATTTTGTGTATATGAGCTTCGTCTCCCTCCCAACATCTGCGTATGCCTCAGTGCATTCAGCTATCCTTCTGCATTTTCTAACACTGTCATTCATCCATCCACCCACCTACACGTACCAGTCACTTCGTCCCGTCACAGATCCACCATCACTGGCTTTTCACATCGCCTTTCCTCTTCGCATCCCATAACCCATAACCACGTCAGCCGCTGAGACTACAGTCCCTGCTCAATCACACGCCACCCTCTTCCACTCCCAACACTTCACCCTCCTGCAGTCCCAAACATTCTGCATCGCAAACCATCCTACACTGCCACACTCTGCCATGCAGTAGGAAAGTACACCTCATTATATCCTCTCTCCACTCGTCTCACAAGACTCTTACTTTATTCCTCATTTCAACCATCCGAATCAGCCTATTCGATATGTAATGGTAAATGTGGAGGTGGAGGTGGAGATGGAGGTGGTGGTGGTGGTTCACGATGCACGAGCAATTCATGCCCTCCGTCAGGTGGCCACCACGAGTGTAAGCTTGCGTCTTTGTTGCCTCAAGCGCTTCGAATCCGACTACTACAACCCAATGGAGTTGTTGTAGTTTGCGTGCTGCGATTTTAGTTTGAGGAGGAGCGCTGAGAGATGGAGATGGTGGTGATGATGGTTCACGATCCACAAGCAAATCATGTCCTCCGACAGGTGGCCCCCACGCAGATGACGACGTGGTACTGTCAGCACTCCTCCTCAAACTCAAATCGTAGCACGCAAACTCCAACAACTCCATTGTGTTGCAGTAGTCAGATCCGAAGCACTTGCAGCACCGTAGACGCCACTTCACACTCGTGGTGGCCAGTGGACTATTCTCAAAGTCCTTCATACTGTCCACGAAAGCGGAGAGCACCTCCATGTCTTCCTCCGCATCACGCACGCCGTCTGTCACGACTGTAATGATTAGTGTCTGATGCGGTTTCATAATGGCTGGAAGACTAATGAGGATGTCCATCAAGTCAAAATCCCTCTCCAGTATGTAGAAAAAACAATCATAATGGCGGAGGTGGTCATGGAAGTCCTCTTTTAAAATGCGCACTTCAGGCATGAAGTTGACCCTTGCCGGGTAATATAAAACACAGGAACCATTTAGTGTAAAGTTATGGTCCATAACGAACTGGCTTCCTTCCAATAAACTGTCAGTGGCGAGAGTGCAATTAAATCCCAACATGCGAGGAGAATCGCAAAATTCTCTCTCATCTGTGTCGAGGGCTGTGTACACATTTTCCGGAATAGGCAGCAGACAGCAATGTACTGTCGGCTTGATAGGGTGGCGACCACGTTGGGAAAGGAATGGTTGGAGTGAATCCACCTCCTCCATGTCATACTGCACAGCCGCAACAGCGTCTCGATTCGTGTCTGACGATAGTCGTGGAAAGAGCATTTTGCACAGATTCTTGTCGAGCCACTTCCACCCACTGATGTTGCGATTGAGTGCCTCACGCTAACGAAGACTTCGCAGTATCCACCTCCAATGCGGGATTGCCTTGCACACATTCATGAAGTCGGGAACATTTAGAAAGTGGCATATGTGTGGTGCCAATTCGGGTGGCAGTTGGGTGATTTTGCGATGTGAAGCCTCATCCTCGGCCTAAATGTCAAAGAAAGTGCATGTTGGTTAGTGGCATGAGAAATGTACAGGTGAGGGTATTGAAATGAAGTGAGGATACGTGAAGATGGTGTGGAAGAAATGTCGGTAAGTGAAGGGAGTAGAGATAACCGAAACTCAGCATTGTCGTGAAGGTCGGAAGCGTAGAATGACTGCGTGACGCAGACGTCGAGATTAATATAGCTTCCGTTAGAGGGAGGGAGGGAGGGAGGAAGGAAGGGAGGGAAGGGGAGATCGAGGGCGATGGCAGTCATTTGGCTGACCTCATTGACGTGTTCGCGCATTGGTTGTCACGTCGTCGTGGTCGTGGTCGTCCTACCCCTTTGGCAGTCACGCCATCAACAAGTCTGTCACATAATACCTTGTCCACCGACAAATAATGCAAAGGTGGGAGGTGGTGAGACACCACACAGTCCTCGCGCCACGGTAATTCCTTGCAACGACAATGGCATCATCCACACCGTTGTCCACTTGGTACTTCGCGGTAGTAGTAGCAGTAGACACCCACCTCATCTAATGGCAAAGCATTTCTGCCTTTTTCAAGCCAAAGTCACAATGCGAGTAACGATGGCACTTGCTCCACTCGCTCACTCATTCACTTAATCGCTCATGCTGCAAATCCACGAGTCCTTCTCTGCGTTTGTTGCAAAATGTTGAATATATTAGCCCAGTGAGTAGCCCTGCTGCCCATGGAATGGAAAAGGACACGCACACACACACAACTCATCAGCTGGTGATCGAATTTGTTTGTTTCTCGCTCCTGTATTTGGTGATACCTGTGTTGACGTCTTGAAGGTTCTAGCAAAGTTGAACTGGAAAATGTCTTTGAAATGTTCGAAGATGGGGAGTTGGTTCCTAGTCCTGCTATATCATCGTGCGGCGATTATCTCTCTACTTAATATGCTGAGTTGGGTTGCGCTGCTCAATAAAATGTGATTAGAGATGCCCCTACCATTTCGCAAGTTCCTTCCATAGCCAGAGCAGTTGTTATTAGCTGTAAATAAGCGCGTAAATGTCAACATTTGTTTAGGATTATGGCAGACGCTTTCTTAAGGCTCCTGAAAGTGTGAAGGGAAGTGTGGTGCA
>JADWOT020000003.1:6033990-6050990 GCA_036345935.2 Taenia hydatigena
TTGCACAACTCAGGCTGGCACGTGGTCCATGAGCAGTTAGCGGGACCGAAGCGAGTCTCGGTTGTTGATAGGCGGTTGACGTAGCCAGGCTATGCTTACTTGCAACCGAAGGGTTGGGCGGCTCATCGACTCAACTTGAAGGCAGTCATGCTGCAGGAACAGCCACTTCTCACCTACGGCAACCACAAGGTGTGCTTTACCTGATTCTCATGCCTAAGCATACAGAAATGACAAAGGTAAGAACGCTTACAGATCTGACATTTAAAAGTTACTTCTGCTGTGCCCCAAAAATCCTCAAACCCATCAGTTAGTGAAAGATCGTTACCTTTCCATTTGTCGTTTAACTTCCATGCCAGGCTTCGAAGGCGAATTCGACCAGTAGAATGGGAAATCCCAGTGTTTGATTCAACTGTGCGATGAAAAATTTGTGCACAGAAGCTCTTCATTTGCAGCATTTTGTGGGCTGTTTGATGTTGAAAGACACTAACAAGCGTAGCTGCCCATTGACACGTCCAATTTCGTGGGAAATCTCCACGTCAGTGTGGTATAATTAACGCTGACAATTAGCCATGGTAGACTTGCATTACCAATCTCAGTGCAATTCATTCCGAATCCACAGATAAATGTGACAGATCAGTGAAAAGTGGGCAACTTGTAAGAAAAGTGACCTCAGTAAATAGGTTTACTGTGCAATAACAGCACAAAGCACAAATGTGCATGATCCTCCCAGCAGGCTGAACTTCATTGTGCTCTTGGGTTGTTGTCTTTTACTTGGAGTCCTAATTGAATGGCAAGCGAACCCAATGGATTCGACATGGCCTTGCCTACATCGAATGGGGGTTTTATTGTGCATTCACGGCTGCAATAGTCCCTTGCAAATATGTTGCCTGGACTTGTAAATAACTGCGACAACTTAAAGTGCGGCTTGAAAATCACCTTAACATTAGGCTCGGCTGATGAATTGCTCTAACGCTACGCAGGAAGACGTGCGATAGAGCGAAACGGAGAGGGGACAGGCGAGTGCTTCACGTAGCAAGTATTCTTCTTGATCCCCTGATTTGTGGTTTCCATGTGTTGATCTTCGCTCATTTCGGCACCAGTCTTACAAGACAAAAGGTGAGCAAGATGGGTGGAAATGCAGGAGATGTCCACCTAATTATTGTACAAAAATGTGGTGCAGAAACGTCTACATACAGACGTTCAGAACCGTTCATAGTTGCTGCTTTTAAGCGACAACTTGATTGCATTCTCCCGTTCGTCGCGCTTTACCAAAGAGTTACTGTCAACTTGTCAACGAAACAGGCATTGGCTGTCTCTGTTGATTTCGAGAAACTGTTCTTAGCTGTTCTTTCTCGATCTCTAGCGCTCACATATCTAACGAACGTTTGCTTTGGAATCGAGGAGTGTCACTCGCAAAAGTGGGGTTCGTAAATGTGAGTTAGTACGTTAGGTAGCATTCCAAAGTGCTTGACACTACAGAAATTGAAAATATTTACTTCTTTTGGGCATTCTATGAACAATTTTAGGCAAAGAAACATTCAGTCATTTAGACTACATAGAAATCTCACAGGAATGTTAGACTTAATGGTAGCAACTTCCATGGTACCTTTAGGCACATTTGCCTTTCGAACTACTGACCCTTGTCCTGTCGTGATCCCCAGTCATTCCACCCATGCAGGCAAACTCCGAATTTGCGTAAGAGCAGTGACTAACATCGGTCGTTCGGCCATCAATCGCTCTTCAGTCGACGGTGCATAGCGTCAGGTTAAAGGAATGCCTTATGTGGCTGGTAAGTGAACTCGAATAAACAGGTTCTGTTACCGAGCAAGATGGATCATTTGCAAGGAGCTCACCTTGGTGTGCTTTATTTGAATTCTTTGGATTGACAAGTGTAAGGAATGCTTGACGCGCTGCTATCACGAGTAGCATCATAAAGAGGGAAGAGGAACAATGAAGGCGGAACGGTCGCTTGCAAAGCACTGAAGGCAAAGTGTATCTTTGGGCTTTCCTCACATGGAGGAATCTCTTCACTTGCCAATGCATGAAGTGCATGGCAATGGACAGTAATCAGCAAACAATGGGCGCCAGAATGCTCTGGTGCCTAATACACGGCCTTGTGGCAAACAGGTCTAAAGCGCAATCAAAGGGTATTTAAAGTCTTAGTGAAATGTCATACTAACGACAATCAGGATGGTAAGCTGGAAATAAACTTTATTAATGCTAATAAATTAGCTAAGCCCAAAGCCTGATTGCGAATGTGTTGATTCGCACGATCATTTGCCAAAGAGAATACTTTGTTCCCTCAATAATCGTAGAGCACTTTTCTTCGGTAAGACCAAGATATTTGGTTTGGGTTTTTTATCTTTTGCCCATTCTTAACATTTAAAGAGACAGCATGACCAAATGGATAGTTTTAGTTTGAGACACTGGACAAATTGATCCAGCCTTTTTCATGGCAGTTGGAAAGTAGAAGCTAGGAGGCAGAATGTTTTGCAAATGACGCGACGCTTCGTACAGTCCGCAACTAGGTACAGAACCATAAACTGAATACATCGAGTGCAGTAAATCTCTCCCGCGATCCACGGACGGTGTCTGGACAATAATACTATTAATAATAAGAGTAATCAAAATGACAAAGACCTTTGGTAAGATTTGTAGCACAGGCTATGAGGAACTGTATCGTGGTCTTAAGGGCATCATTAAGTCAATTAAGCGAAGTCTGTCTCGTTCGGATTCTTTCGATGCTGTTATACACGACAGTGGAAAACTCAGCAGCGCTTACTTGAATGTGCTGATTAACCTCAAGATTGAAAGTGATTATGCCTGATGGCATGCCGGTACCAAACAGACCCAAATAAACTGTGACTCAGTGACTGCGACTAGCGGACTCGACAGTTTGCAGTGACTCGCAACCCTGGGCACACTTGGTCACTTCCTACATGGCGGGACAACCTGCGGCCAACACGCATTTGTCTTTGTCTTGGTTGGTACAACAACCCTTACCAAGTCACCAGAATTGAACTCATTCCTTGACCAGACTGTAGTCATTCTGCTACAAATCCATCCACACAGCAAAGCTTACTCCTCATGGAATCGGTCATTCAATAAACGCAAAAAGTAGTCACTCTTCTAAAGTAGCATGCTCAGCAATCAACTGCTGTCACAGTGTTAAGTAACTTCCGTATTTCAGTAGTAATAGGAATCGAACTAACGAGTTTCATGAAAGGGTGAAGTTGATTCCCCTCGCACTTCCACAGGCTGGATAAAGTGGAAAGACAAGCAACGTGGCCGTGGGTTGAGGGCGGGCGAAGTGCTTTGTGTGGTTAACCTATGCTGCAGCAGTGGCCTTCTGGGCGTATTTGTGTCCTCTAATAAACATATTTGGACAGCGAGATCTTCGAGATTTGATGTACGGATACATTTTGGGACAGTATATGATAGGTTGGGAGCTCAGTTGTGGGACAATTCTAAGGGTCTTGCTAAATGTAGGGTCATTAATGTCCATTGCACCACCAACAGCTTTGCAGTTAGGACTTTGGGCACTCAACTTCTCCACAATTTCCTTTGTTACAAGTCATTCAACAGCGATTAACTCAGTCGGTGAAGGCTTGCGATTTTGGGATGACCTGATCGTTTAACGCGCTAGGTAAATACAATCACACGAGGCACTTAGCTTCGAGGAAAATGATGAAGCTAGCCACACACTTGCTCATTTTTAATCTTATTAATAAGGTGCAGATATTCGCAAGATGTTTGGACATATCCGAGAGACTAAACATCGAGATTACCCCTGCGATGTGTACTACGGCTTCGCTTCCAATTGACTCATGACAGGTAGTCTCAAACCCATTTATTGACGTGTTCTATGAGCTCGTTTTGGTGTCTAAGTATTAGTTCATGAGCTTTATCCAGCGTCCGTGATGGAACATTCATCTTCTTTGAAATTGAGTGCAGAGCTACAGCGTAAAAAAGGGTTGTGAAGCTCCTGTCGCTACACTGTGATGTCTAAGCATGAATGAGGCTTGTTAATTTCATTCACCATAGCCATTGACTTCTATTGCACCATAGTCATGCAATTAATCCCCGAGTTGTACTCTCCGCTTTCGTGCACGCAGGAAACTACCCTTTTTGGATGTCAGTTTGGTGACAAAAGGTCCCATCAATGCCATTGCTGCACTTACTAAACAATCGCAAAGTACATCCGGAGCAAATCCAATTAATCACACCAACACTGAGAACATGTATGCAACGCAATCTCAGTCATGGTGATTTCTAGTGGCATTGATCTTCAACCTAAAGCATGTGGCGTAATCTGCTCTCTCTTACCAAACTGATCCATCTTACTCGTTAAGTGATAGGTAATCGTACGAGCTGCCAACACTGGACACATGATGCTTAGTCATTTAATACAGTTATTTGCATTTCCCTATTGCTAATTGCAAAACCACTCGAGCACAACGATCAAAACTCCCACAACTCAGGGAATAGGCAATTTGCAATGTTAAGGCAGTTCCTGTAGACATTTTGCCACAACGCAGATTGAGGCGTTTTTAAACTGGCATTTGCATGAGCTTCCAAAGTCACCCTTATCAAATCGCCCAACCAAAAGTATCAAAAACGAGGGTATAAAAGCACATCATCAGTGTTACATGCATAGAGGATCCAATTACATGGGGTGGGCAGAGTCATCAACTTGAGCATTCTCAATTCTTTGAGAGAGCACGTCGTAGAGACCCCAATTCAACACATTGCTCCAGTCGGTATAGGTTGGATTAAAGTTCTTGATACAACATAGCTGCCATTTGGTTTGCATGGTAGCCAGGAGATGGCTGTTGTGTTGTCCAAGGTTCTGGTGGAATTTCATGAGACAACTCATCTCAGTTGACTTGTCCACGAGCCCATTGACGAACACTACGATAAGTAGCTTCTGATGGGGTTGGAGTGATGCTAGGGTGATAGTAAGATCATGATTGGAGAAGTGCGAGAGATCCACCGCATATATGAGGCAGTCGCAGTAGTCAGGCGCATCCATATACTCGAAGGGAGAAATGCATCGGTCCATAGTATGCATGCTGCCTTCGACACAAGTTGTTACAAAGATAGGCCTGCCGTTCGCAACACCATTTGTGCTCATTAAAGAACTTATAGATGAATGACGGCTGAGGAGGTATAGCTCTGGAGGATGTAGGCAAATTGTGAATTCACGTGGCGACAGCTAAGCCAGGTGTGGGTCTCTAAACAGCCAAACGTGTACAGGTCTTTGGTCTCGTATCTGCGGCAGCTCTGTTAAAGTGCGTTGGAGGGATTCAAGCTGGGCATTGTAATACATAATAGCTTGCAGTGCGTTTTGATGAGAATTTGGCGCAGGTTGAGGAGAAAGCTTTTGGAGAAGACATTTGTCAAGCCAGGTCCACATGTTAATCTGCTGATGTAGGACAGTGGAGAACTTCGGCATTGAAGGTATTGCCCTCCATCTTGGAATAGCCATGCAACAATTGACCAGATCACAACCGTTGAGATATTGGCAAATTTGTAACGCCAATTCAAAGGGAAGTTCGGTAATTTTGCGACGTGAGCTGTTTTGAGCCTATGTTTTCAAGAAAGAATGACATTTCCGGTTATATAAGGTTCAAATAGGCGAAATATAATAGTACGAAATAGCCAAATTACTAAGGAGTTGTAAACAATAATAATTAATGAAAAAGAAATGTTGGCCTTTAGGACCTATCATTGGCGCGAGACGCTAGCGTAGATTGATGGCGTGGTAGATGCGCCGAGGCTTAAATACATTGCGCCTTGGAGGGGGTGTCCGAGTGACCCCACTGAGATGACAGCTCATTGGTTCTCGCCGTATCACCTGGTCTGACATTCGCGCATCAGCAACACCTATCTGACTCCCCTTTATCCGACTATAGGGGCTGCAATCCAATAACATGGAAACTTATAATCCTGTGCGCAGAGTAGTGCCTTGCGGCAACTATGGCATCAATACCGCTGCCTATTTCACCGCTACGAGCCATTAACTTGATAAGACAGAAGGCCATTCCCTAGGCAGTCCTTGCGTGTTTGCAGTTGGCATTGTCCACGCAGGTGCCATGGTGTATTTAGGCTAATGTAGATATAGGGCCGTGAAACAACAATGCCTTTATCTGCGAAATAATCCTCAAGTGTCGACTTTAACACAACCTGTCCTTATCAGCATCGACACTACAACTCCTCATAACGAGTGATGAAATCCCAAAATTGTTGGTCCATTAAACACTTACCTCTATTGACGCGGAAACCCGGTGAAAGTGCAAAAGTGTCTTTTGCATGATTTTTTTGCATGTTATTGGTCTAGGAGCCAGAAGATCTGCTCAACTGCAGGAATTTCAATAAATATATTTTGCGTTTTGATGGCACAGAATGATGTGCTCATGCGGATGGAGTAAGTGCATTTGATGCAGAAAGAAGTGGTAAATCCAAGCAAAACCAAAGTTGAGGTAATTTCTAGCAAACTATACACAATGCTTAAAAGTGTGTGCGATTCAAGTGGTGCATACGCCAATAAAATGGGAAAGTGCATGAGTGGCTACCTCCACCCATTTCCACTGTTCATGCGTGCACTAAAACTGTCACCCGCCACGGTGATTAGCACGGTCAGATGAATGAAGAGATCCACGTACGCTGCACATCACCTACAAAGAGAGTAGTTTGCTACAGCTGCGCCCGTTCTGAAGACTGCGGACGCACGTTTGCTAATACATGACATGCCCTTCATTATGTCTTCGATGAGGCTATTCTGTAACTGAGATGAATCATTTGTCAGAGGCTGAGTGATGAACCTCTTATTCATGTAAATGATGACATGGTATTGTGAGGTCAGATGTCTGAGTTACTACTAGCCTTTAAATCACTACCAATTTACAGCGTGCTACCTTATGAGCCCTTTGCAACTTAGAGTTATCTGGTTGACCAAGAGTCTCAAATGTGCTGATTGGCTGTTTTAATTGAAAACATTGCAAGAGCAAACGTATTATCAGCTTTGGTTCCACATTGCGGATAGCTGTGATTAGTTGAGAAACTTGTGCTGTCAACTTTGCCTTTGTCAACAGCTGAATGCCAAGATTGGTGTGATGCCTACGAATTTAGGACTGTCTCAAATCAACTCGACTAAATACGCACTTTAATGTCACACAGCTGCTTAAAATGGCCTATGCTTTTTAGCGCATCTCCATTCGATTATGAAGAGCTCCCCCATGTTTCGACTTTTTTAAACTTCTTTTCTTTACAACTCAGCGTATCAGTTGTCCCTACTATCACTAAATTTTGCTCTGCTCGCAGCCGTGTTTCTTAAATGCATGCTGCAATGCTGCCCCCTTTTTCTTATTTGGCACGCGCTGTTAGATTCCGGGAGCAGCTCTATAAGCTGGAACGTCTCTAGAAGAAGGAGAACTCTGATGAAGCTGTCATTCTTTGCTGCTTGGTTCTGTCTGGTAGGTCACACCGCATGGATTTGGGATGTGCTGACCACAAGTGACATTTTAGTTGGCTCTAGTAGAAATTGTGGTCAGGATGATGAGGAAGGCAAATGTCCTTATCTAATTAAAAAGGGCAACAACATCATTACGGCCATGCGTGATCACTAAGTGTGACTACTCAGTGCTTGTGGAGGAGGGTGAGCTGTTATCAGTAAACTCATCTGTCACCAGTAATCAAATGACGAAGTAAACTGCGTTCAAAGGGACGTTACTGAAGCACTTCGTACGAAGTGACGCAACTGCGTGAAAAGGACTTTTCGGTATACTTGAGAAGCTGATGTTAAACTAGTCACTATACATGGTGAAGAATACGATCCGATGACAAGGATGATTCCGTTGCAACGGTTGTCATGTGCCACATTTACGTCCTTGGCACCCTGACAAACGCTTCAAGGCTAGCTAGCCAGCTCCTTGCTGCCTCTGTTGACTTACCAATGCTACTGGGTAGCCTTGATAACTACAATGAGATCTGAGGGTCTGCGCGGACTCGGTAAGCACCATTAATATGGTGCTTCGCAATTATCTTAAGCATTGTATCATTGTATGCTGCAGATCAAAATAATAATTTTAGAGGAAAATGTGCTTGCTTAATAAAGTTAAGATTAACGTGCACAAATAAAAAGAAGTGAATGCTTGAACAAAGCTATCGCTATTCCTTTGCACGGCAATAGAAATGCTTTTACGCTATCCATGATGCCAATGAAAGGCATGCTTTGGTAAAACTGTTGATTGACGCCCACACACAAGTGAAGGCTACACATCAGTGACATGCAATCATTACAATTAAATCCGCACAGCTAAATCTGATTGAATTTTAAAAGACAGGTAAATGTGAATTAAAGTGATCCAAACTCAAATAATGTTTGCTTATGAAAGTGAGACTGAAAGGGTTAGGCGATAAACGGATCATTCGCACTTGCGCTAAAAGCAGAAAGCTCTTTCCCTACTTCGCTGTCCTAATATAAGCAGACACGACCTATTGAGCTGCAATGAAAGTGGGAAGCAAGATACAAAGAAAGTTTGCACCAATTGGAGGAAAGCGGTGACTAGCTGATGCAAAGGTGCCACCAGCGCACAGCTGAATAATAGTGCAGGCTACTACTGCGTCCAAGTGTGGTAGCTGTAGTTGACTGACGCCTACGCCATTGGCCACGCAAACTTTGCATGTGAAGGTGGGGGAAGGGTTGCAAGTAAATAGGTATGGAGAAGGTGGTGCTGAGCACTTTGATGAGAAAAGGCTGTTATGATATCCGTGGCATCGGTCGGTAGGGCTGCAAAGAAGGAGTTAAAAGTGAGGTGTCACAGATGGGCAAAGAGATGAAGGGGAAGGAGGAAGGAAAGCCATGCCGTCTGCGTCGACAGCGTAATACGAGAGGTGCATCTAGACTCAGATGTCTGCTTCAAAGGCGTTGTGCATCTATGGCACTCTTCTTGAGCAACATTTCGGGTGAACTGTCTGAATCCCCATCTCTCTGGTTCCTTCCACCCCTCTTATGCGATCATACCGACCTAGACCTGTGCCCTCACGAAGCAACCAATTTTTATTTGAGGAGGACGAGTTCCTTTTAATTTGTATTCGACTTGTTTGTGTCAATGTTAAAGAGATGATGTTAAGCTCCTACAACCTATCGCTGATCTTCGCTATTGGTGACACCTGTGATGGAAGTGAGACAAGCAGGCTTTTTCCATTCAAAAACATGCAGCCCTAGAGGCCGACAGGGCTGGTGATGTCGGTTGATGACCTCGCACCAGGAACTCGATGCCTCCCTTCCCACAACTCCACAGTTTGATCTGCTGCCGCGAATTCACTGCCAGTGTGAATGGCTTGTAGCATGGGAATATATAATCAGGTCCACTGAGATTTACACAATTTCATCACGCTCTTTATAGGAAAGCGTGATTAGGTTGAATGAAAGATGTGCGACCGTAACGTCAGACACTGATGGAAGCCTTTCACTTGCAGCCGCGCTTGATATCCATCAGATTAAATGCAGTGATATTAAGCATGCACTGCAAAGGAGCTGACGTAAAGACAGGATTACGCTGGAAGAAACAAAAATGAGGCTTTAAATGTAAAAGGCAGAGAAATGACTGGTTGGATACTGGGGTTGTGACAACAGGAAATTGGACACAGCAAACGTGGATTCTTTGCGAGCTACGTAGTCGAATAATTAGACGACCTGAATCGGCATTATTCGTTGACATTCTGGCACACATCCGGTATTTTCAATTAAGCATATCAGATTGGAGACCATCTGGCATATTAATTCTGACTCAAGAAGCATCTTTTTACCGTGCTTTTGGAGTGAGGGTACACATTACCAAAATTCAGCAGAAGGATTGTGTGAATTCCATTTTAGATGCTCACATCACGAGTTATTCACACCGGAGGTAAATGTGTGGTAGCAAGTCCAACTGTGGCGTTGCGTCACGAGTTACCTCCGAAAAGGCTTCTTAATAAACGATGAACACAATGCTGGACAGTTTGTTTCATAATTTAGTCCTCGACAATGCCCATGTCCCTGCATTCAATGGAAAGACATTTGACTGTTCAAAGTGACGACTGCAGCAATTAATTGAATTCACTTTAATCGCCGATCTGCCGCACAGGTCTTCTGGCGACACATCAGTGCAATGTTTGGGGACACGCAAGAATAAATCTTTGCTAATTTTTGTTCACTTAGGTCAGCACTGCAACACTGCAACGCATTCGCAACAGGTTCTGTGTGAATAACTAAAAGACCACCTTTGCCCTAAGCCAAACGAAAGGCTTCCTGGCAGCAAGTAAATTTGTTTTCTCGAGTCATGTCGGAAGTAGCGGTGGTCAGGATTATCCCTGCTTCGAGCACACCTCCTGTAACATCTTTCTTACAATAAATTAAAGGGTAAAGCTCTGCTTCTAGGGAATTTTGATTTATGCTTCGGTTCAAGGACTCTGGTGTGGCGGGTTCCTCCTCTTCCCTACTTCCGCTCTTGCTATTCGAAATCTGATTATGCTTTGACATCTTCATTATGGGTAAGAGAGGGTACAGAGAAAGAGTTCATGATGGAAATGTGTGTCGCGCTCATGGGAGTGACCACCCTGCTCTGCAACCAGGTCCCACCTCTGGTCTACAAATAACATCTAAGTATATTATCTGATCGAAAGGAAAGAGATATACGACAGGAAACAGGAATGCGATTTAGGCATGCTTAAATAGACTGTCATGTGCTTTTCAGCCTTAATTTCGCAAACCCGATTATTTCACTTCTTATTTATCGACCGCCTTGTTAATGCTTGCTAAATAACTCCAAACATGACTTATCGCCCAACTGCAGGCAAGTCTAACTCATACTAGAGTGACTAAGTACAAACCGTCCATTCATTCACTCCAGACATAGGCACCAAGAGCTGGACAACCGCGGCTGCACTCTACTTCGGTCTGATGTCCCACTTCTTAGTGCAAATCATCAAGAGCTAGGTTCCATTTCGGAAGTGAAGAGCCTGAATCCAAATTCTATTTTTATTCCTTCTACTCGGACACATTTATTCTGCAAAATGTATAACAATTGAATGTTTAGTCACCAAATTAGAAAATTTAATGTCATTTAACAACGGATTTTAGTGTCCTCCACTCAGAACTCACATCACCTGCAAGACCTACGATTCTTCAAATCACAGCATCTTAAAGCGATTGCAAGTTATGCCATTTTACGGCAAAATTGGCATTCCTCAATATGAATGTCAGCTTGCAAAGTATTTGCGGATTGACTTCGACATGCTAAACCACTTTGGACGCAAGCGATAAAAAGTGAGTTTAATGTGTGCAATGAGGGTCGGTATTTTTAGCTACACCATCAATGGAAGTGACCGGATTTGACCTAAGCAATCATTGGAGCGTCTTAAGCAGCGCCCAAAGGCAAGGAGGCTCTGTCGCTGAATGTACATTAGAATGCAATAGACCATGGATTGTCATGATTGTTTTAAGCTATAAAAGGTAGCAGCAAATGTTCGACGCTCTTGTGGTCTCATCCGCCAGAGTCTCATCCAACTAGGTCAAGTAGAGGGGCGTGGAGATCCCTCCTTTCATTGTGCTTCCCCTCTGTGCCATCTTGATGTATTGCGTTTCTTTGCACACACTTAAAGGTCGCAAATAAAGCGTCTTCCTTTCTCCATTCAGCAAAACCATTCCTAAATTGTACGTTCCAATGGCAAGGACATCGGATTGGGCACTTTGTGGCATGAAGAAACAGTCACGAAAGCAGTGTTTGACGGGTGAAGAGGTGAGGCAGCACCAAAGGAAAGAATGGAGTTGGAGCGACGACTGTCAGGTGGTGGCATAGCTGACCTCACTGTATAAACTTACATCGTCACTGGTGCGATATATCACCCGTCTCGTGATTCCTGTTGAAGTGTCCTCGAACCGAGACTATAAAGTTGGCATGAGCGCATCGAACAAGCAGTGAGAGAGCGAGCTAGCGCAGCGTTTGGAGGTATGGGCCAAATAAGATGAGTGGAAATGGCGATTTGCTTCTTGGGTCACAGTCAATGCGTCAGTGGCACTCCATTCTGATGTGCTTAATTCGAAAAACAGGATGCGTGGCAGAATGTGAGTGGAGGTGGATAATATGCCTGTCATAACGTAGTGTAGTAATGAGCGAAGTCAGCGGCGTTTGTATGCAAGGTTGTGTTGGCTCGGCGACAAGCTCTGTAATTTGCACTGCCATCTAGGAGACATGAGCAAGGTGTTATGTCCACAGTCGGTTATGCCTATCTCGCTCCTCTTTCCTACGACAAAAGGGATCATCAAAGTCTCACAGTCACCGTGTCCAATTCCTGTTGCTTTAAGTTCGGTGCCCACTTGATCATTTCTGTGGGTTCCCCATTGGAAGCCTCGTTTCCGTTCTTAGCAACTGTTTCTCGTCGATTTTGTCAGTTCAATAGCAGTGCGGATTTCGTGTCACTGCTCCTCGGCTGACGGATATAAATCGCGACTGCAATTCAAGGCTGCAATCTGTACTCAAATTTGCGATCGCACGTCTTTTTTATTCGTCTTTACCGCTATTTACTTGAGAGCTTGCGCTGATGTTGTTCGGCATCACCATAGACGTGATGTTAGTTGCTCACGTCACTAGCTGTATAAACCGACACTAAATGCGTGGTAGCAAATGATACTATGGAATTGTGGAATGAGAGGCATGGAGATTTTGGTGCTTGGTTGTCAACCATCAACACGATACTTACCAAATCTTCCCGTTTCTTGCTCGCTGAGACGTTGTTTGATTCTGCAATAGCTTTAGAATGGACGGCAACTCCTGAGTTGGCAGAGTGAAGCTAATAAAATTTGCTTGAGGCAGGAGATTCTCAGATCACAACTAAGCAAATGTAGGACCTCTCCATTCTCAATAGCATGTTGAACAACAAAGCAAAGTTGTCTACCTCTGTAAAGAAATAAACTAGAAACTCTTCGACAACACACTCATCCACAGTTTTGCTGCGTGCCATACAGCCATTTCCCTCGGTTTGGAAAGGTTAAGCTGAAGTGTCACTGAGGAGGAGGTTCACTAGAAGCAGCGACAACACTGATGATCGTGCCATTTGACAGAACTCAGGACAGTTTAGTAAAATGCACCCCAGGATCATCGTTTTGATAGTCACTACCTTTTGTCCGTGACGCAGCCATCGTCAAATCTAGAAATACGTAAATAAATCAGAGCTAGTCTACGTTAGTTTAATTTCATCACTCGTTATGAGGAGTTGTAGTGTCGATGCTGATTAGGACAGGTTGTGTTAAAGTCGACACTTGGGGATTATTTCGCAGATAAAGGCATTGTTGTTTCACGGCCCTATATCTACATTAGCCTAAATACACCATGGCACCTGCGTAGACAATGCCAACTGCAAACACGCAAGGACTGCCTAGGGAATGGCCTTCTGTCTTATCAAGTTAATGGCTCGTAGCGGTGAAATAGGCAGCGGTATTGATGCCATAGTTGCCGCAAGGCACTACTCTGCGCACAGGATTATAAGTTTCCATGTTATTGGATTGCAGCCCCTATAGTCGGATAAAGGGGAGTCAGATAGGTGTTGCTGATGCGCGAATGTCAGACCAGGTGATACGGCGAGAACCAATGAGCTGCCATCTCAGTGAGGTCACTCGGACACCCCCTCCAAGGCGCAATGTATTTAAGCCTCGGCGCATCTACCACGCCATCAATCTACGCTAGCGTCTCGCGCCAATGGTAGGTCCTAAAGGCCAACTTTTGTTTTTCATTCATTATTATTGTTTACAACTCCTTCGTAATTTGGCTATTTCGCACTATTATATTTCGCCTATTTGAACCTCATATAACCGGAAATGTCATTCTTTCTTGAAAACATAGGCTCAAAACAGCTCACGTCGCAAAATTACCGAACTTCCCTTTGAATTGGCGTTACAAATTTGCCAATATCTCAACGGTTGTGATCTGGTCAACTGTTGCATGGCTATTCCAAGATGGAGGGCAATACCTTCAATGCCGAAGTTCTCCACTGTCCTACATCAGCAGATTAACATGTGCACCTGGCTTGACAAATGTCTTCTCCAAAAGCTTTCTCCTCAACCTGCGCCAAATTCTCATCAAAACGCACTGCAAGCTATTATGTATTACAATGCCCAGCTTGAATCCCTCCAACGCACTTTAACAGAGCTGCAGCAGATGCGAGACCAAAGGCCTGTACACCTTTGGCTATTCAGAGACCCACACCTGGCTTGGCTGTCGCCACGTGAATTCACAATTTGCCTACATCCTCCAGAGCTATACCTCCTCAGCCGTCATTCATCTATAAGTTCTTTAATGAGCACAAATAGTGTTGCGAACGGCAGACCTATCTTTGTAACAACTTGTGTCGAAGGCAGCATGCATACTATGGACCGATGCATTTCTCCCTTCGAGTATATGGATGCGCCTGACTACTGCGACTGCTTAATATATGCGGTGGATCTCTCGCACTTCTCCAATCATGATCTTACTATCACCCTAGCATCACTCGAACCCCATCAGACGCTACTTATCGTAGTGTTCGTCAATGGGCTCGTGGACAAGTCAACTGAGATGAGTTGTCTCATGAAATTCCTTCACAACCTTGGGCAACACAACAGCCATCTCCTGGCTACCATGCAAACCAAATGGCGGCTATGTTGTATCAAGAACTTTAATCCAACCTATACCGAATGGAGCAATCTGTTGAATTAGGGTCTCTACGACGTGCTCTCTCAAAGAATTGAGAATGCTCAAGTTGATGACTCTGCCCACCCCATGTAATTGGATCCTCTATGTACGCAACACTGATGATGCGCTTTTATACCCTCGTTTTAAGTACTTTTGTTTGGGTGATTTGATAAGGGTGACTTTGGAAGCTCATGCAAATACCAGTTTAAAACGGCTCTGGCCACGTTGTGGCAAGATGTCCGCAGGAACTGCTTTAGCATTGCAAACTGCCCATTCCCTGCGTTCTGGGAGTTCTGATCGTTGTGCTCGAGTGGTTTTGCAATTAGCATTAGCGAAATGCAAATAACTGCATCAAATGACTAAGCATCATGTGTCCAGTGTTGGCAGCTTGTGCGATTACCTACCGCCTAACGAGTAAGATGGATCAGTTTGGTAAGAGAGAGCAGATTACCCCACATGAATTAGGTTGAAGATGAATGCCACTAGAAATCACCCTGACTGAGATTGCGTTGCATACATGTTCTCAGTGTTGGTGTGATAAATTGAATTTGCTCCGGATGTACTTTGCGATTGTTTAGTAAGTGTAGCAATGGCATTGATGGGACCTGTTGTCACCAAATTGAAATCCAAAAAGGGTAGTTTCCTGCGTGCACGAAAGCGGAGAGTACAACTCGGCGATTAATTGCATGACTATGGTGCAATAGAAGTCAATGGCTATGGTGAATGAAATTAACAAGCCTCAGTCATGCTTAGACATCACAGTGTAGCGGCAGGAGCTTCACAACCCTTTTTGACGCTGTAGCTCTGCACTCAATTTCAAAGGAGATGAATGTTCCATCACGGACGCTGGATAAAGCTCATGAACTAATACTTAGACACCAAAACGAGCTCATAGAACACGTCAATAAATGGGTTCGAGACTACCTGTCATGAGTCAATTGGAAGCGAAGCCGTAGTGCATATCCTAGGGGTAATCTCGATGTTTAGTCTCTCGGATATGTCCAAACATCTTGCGAATATCTGCACCTTATTAATAAGATTAAAAGTGAGCAAGTGTGTGGCTAGCTTCATCATTTTCCTCGAAGCTAAGTGCCTCGTGTGATTGTATTTACCTAGCGCGTTAAACGATCAGGTCATCCCAAAATTGCAAGCCTTCACCGACTGAGTTAATCGCTGTAGAATGACTTGTAACAAAGGAAATTGTGGAGAAGTTGAGTACCCAAAGTCCTAACTGCAAAGCTGTTGGTGGTGCAATGGACATTAATGACCCTACATTTAGCAAGACCCTTAGAATTGTCCCACAACTGAGCTCCCAACCTATCATATACTGTCCCAAAATGTATCCGTACATCAAATCTCGAAGATCTCGCTGTCCAAATATGTTTATTAGAGGACACAAATACGCCCAGAAGGCCACTGTTGCAGCATAGGTTAACCACACAAAGCACTTCGCCCGCCCTCAACCTACGGCCACGTTGCTTGTCTTTCCACTTTATCGAACCTGTGGGGAAGTGCGAGGGGAATCAACTTCACCCTTTCATGAAACTCGTTAGTTCGATTCCTATTACTACTGAAATACGGAAGTTACTTAACACTGTGACAGCAGTTGATTGCTGAGCATGCTACTTCAGAAGAGCGACTACTTTTTGCGTTTATTGAATGACCGATTCCATGAGGAGTAAGCTTTGCTGTGTGGATGGATTTGTAGCAGAATGACTACAGTCTGGTCAAGGAATGAGTTCAATTCTCATGACTTGGTAAGGGTTGTTGTACCAACCAAGACAAAGACAAATGCGTGTTGGCCGCAGGTTGTCCCGCCATGTAGGAAGTGACCAAGTGTGCCCAGGGTTGCGAGTCACTGTAAACTGTCGAGTCCGCTAGTCGCAGTCACTGAGTCACAGTTTATTTGGGTCTGTTTGGTACCGGCATGCCATCAGGCATAATCACTCTCAACCTTGAGGTTAATCAGCACATTCAAGTAAGCGCTGCTGAGTTTTCCACTGTCGTGCATAACAGCATCGAAAGAATCCGAACGAGACAGACTTTGTTGAATGGACATAATGATGCTCTTAAGACCACCATACAGTTCCTCATAGCCTGTGCTACAAATCTTACCAAAGGTCTTTGTCATTCTGATTACTCTTATTATTAATATTATTACTATTATTGCCCAGACACAGTCCGTGGACCCCGGGAGAGACTTACTGCACTCGATGCATTCAGTTTATGGTTCTGTACCCACTTTCGCACTGTACGAAGCGTCGCGTCATTTGCAAAATATTCTGCCTC
>JADWOT020000003.1:6051090-6124031 GCA_036345935.2 Taenia hydatigena
AGCACGTTGTCGTCTCAGAAGTTACCATCTGTTGCAAATGCTTTCGCACACTTTTATTACAAATGCATAACAATGAACCCACTTTACAAGTATGCGGCGTCGAAGGAAGTAGGAGACATAGAAGCACTTTCTCACATAAGACGCACTCTCAGAGATGAAATGTGCGAGAAGTGATTGCTCCTAAGTGGGCTCACACACCTTCGCCCTGATGTGAGATGGAATGATACGAAAATAAGCCATTGCATAGTAAGAAGGAAGCTATTCCAAAATTGCTTCTACAATCCACATTGCATGGTCTACATGACTGCCTACACACCCTCGCCCATTCACATTGGTGACAGTTCTGATTCGTCGACATCCACGCATTAGTAGCTTGTACTCCAACCTAAGCCAAATGTACTTGGAAAAGACGTCCACTGGTAGAAAAAAGGTCCTGTCAGATGAAGCTGGGAGTTAAAGATAAAATGCCGCGGGAAGCATTTGTATCATATTAAATTTCTGATTTGCGAGGCAAGATTTAATGTTGTGTCTGGCCAATAAGGAGATGAGTTAGTTGATTTAAAAAGTTTGGAGAAAGATAGCTTTGATGTCAAATGGACGTATTAAAAGAGGCTTATTTTACTCTGTCCTGCCAACATCTGCTATAACACAAGAGTTAGTAAAGCTTACTGAAATGTGTGAAATTGATTTGGAAGTAATGCATAGTAAACCGCAGGGGGATGCACACAAAATCAAATGACTACTCTTTCAGGAAAGAGAACAAAACTTGTCGCGCAGTCAATTTACTTGGTGTCATCATGGTTGTGAAAAAATATGTTTTTATTAATGTAAAGAGGGGCAGAGATAGGCGATTGGAAGGAGGAGGGTGAGTGGCTTCGTCTACGCCTTCGCCTACGAACTAAGCACATCATAATAGAGTGCTACCGACGCATTAATTGTGACTCATGACGCAGATCCCCATTTCCACTTGACTAAGGCACTCAGCTAATCACAGAAGTACGTGCAACCTATTCATCCACATTCAAACGAGCCTCTCCACCTCACTAACCTGTTCTCCCCTCCTGCTGGCTTTGTGTGCTCAGGTATATTTTATAGTCATGGTTCGAGTACACTTTGATGTAAACCACGAGGAAATGAACATATCGCTCCATAGACAATATGTGTTTATACAGTGAAGGCAGCTATGCCAACAATCGACTCTCCTGCCTCCAACTCCACTCATCACCTTCGCTGTTGTCTTACACTAGACACACACACACCATCAAATAATCAAACGAGCACTCCATCACCAAGGGAAATGGAAGTGGTCCCACATCCATTTTATCCCGTCTCAGCTTATTTACAAAACTGAAATTGGTTCCTGTGTGCACCATTTGCGAAAAATGGACTGACACTTGGGTAGTTGCATGCCATGGTACTAGAATTTGATGGTTGTCAGTCCAGTGGCTTCTCCTACGCAGGTAGCACTCCTAAATTGGCAAAACAATGGGGTATATTAATTAATCATCATAACCTGAGTGAATGATTTTCTCGAATGTTTGGTGAGCCAATGCAAGCGATGGCTCAAAAGGGGTAATAAACGCGTCAGTACATTCTCTTCATATTTGTTTGGTCACAAGTTTTGCTGCATAGGCAAAACCAATCACTAGTGGAATGACAATAGGTGCTATTGAATGGCAGCATATTTTGTAAAAATGTCAATCAACGTGGACGACACATAAAGGAGTGCTGCATGATCTACGATGCAAATAAATGCCCTTCTCCTGCCAAACTTATAGGGAGAGAATAAAGTGACACGATCACTGTGATGTAAGGCTTTCAAATGGGTGTTCATAGTGCCACAGGTTTTGGCAAGCATCGTGCATTACCTAGCATTTTCCACTAATTCACTTCGCCTCGTCACTGGAATCACTGCTTAATAATCGTTTGTACCAACGCCTCTGATGTAGGCAGATACTTGAAAGATCATCATCCTAGCAACATTCTACAAATTTATTCTCTAGAGACGATTTTTTCAGTTGTTGCCATACCTGCCGTTTCGTCTTGCTGGACGAGTCCTAGACTACAGCTGTGGGTTTGGCAGAAAGACAAAAGGAAGCTCGCCGACACCAGAGTCAATAGTGTCCATCTGAATTCAACGGTGGTTAATGGGTTCGTTTTAGAATGTGACACTCACTACGCCATCTCCTGCTTTCGCTGCAACCAGACTGTTAGGCAGAGCGTCTGCATCACTTTACGGACGTCCTTTCTTGGCATTTTTATCACAACACCATCGTGGTAACACTCCTCGCTTTGCGATAATACGGCACATGCGACCTCCGAAAAAGGCGTCTTATTGAGGGATAAGCAAAATGCTAGACAGTTTGTCTCATAATTTAGTCTTTGACAATGCCCCTGTCCCTGCATTTAACAGAAAGACGCTTTGCCGTTCGAAGTGTGGACCGCACAGGACAGTTGGCGACACATCAATGCAAAGTTTGGTGACGCCTCTGTGTCCATGTGGCATGGTTCCTACATGAGGTTTGTGAAGTTGACTGCTGATAGGATTGCAGAACAAAGAGACATTCATTTGCGATCAGCTTGAGGTCAGCACAGTCCATTTAAACACGAACACACGCATTAAATTGCACACAAGAAGGTAGAATAAGGCGCAACAAAGAAACAGTGACTTTAATTGGGAGATTTTTATACCAAACACACAAGTACGACAGGAGAATGTTGCATGCGTTCGCGCAAGTTGCCTGACCTTATGAAGGAGGTCAGGGATGGTCTCCAACCTCAAGTATATCATTTCCAACTGCACATAGACGTTGCTAATTGGGGAGCCTACTACAACAACATCAACAACTCACGATCATCTTTACTAACATTTCAGAAGCTTGCTTGTCAACTCTGTTTTTGTTGGATACTTTATTGTATATTAATTTGGGAACCGCTAATAACCTCAATTTGCAGCAAATAATTATGCAAAACTCTGTTGCTTAGTCTATGAAATGAGTAGTACGTGTGCAATTCAAGCAGCACTTATGCATAGTGAGGAAGGCTTTTGTTGGAGCAATCGCACACTTACAAATGTCAGCAATCATGTGACTCGTCGGCCATAGCGTAGCATCAAAGCGCATGAAGAAAACAAGGAGGACAACTTTCTCACGAGTGTTCCTTGCTTTCCACCAACAAATGCAACAAAATCTATTCAAAATATCAACAAAGAATATGAAGGGCCTAAAAAAAACACTAAAACAGATATGCTCATTGGATGTATAGGCTTAAAACTTGAGAAATAATTGTCTCGTTTAAGACTTTCTAATTTCCTATAATCCAAAAAGGAACTTAAAGGCATGTGGTTGTGTGTTCATCATTTCCTTTGGGGTACCTTTCTCTCTTCGATCAAAAAGAGCTGCATGTATGCCCTTATCAGAAAAGATACCGTGTAGGTACAATGTGTTGGGTTTGAAAAGGCCACGAGCAATCTCTGATTAATAAATGAAAGCCACAATTGTTGTTGACTCGAAATACCTAAGAATGCGGATAGCATAATTGGAGCTGTGTGTATTTCAATGAAAACCAAGATGCAATAGACTGTAGGTCCGTAATCGCTGTCCAAGCTACTTTACCTCCACATCCTCGACAATCAGGATTGGTGCACAAAGTAGGCAGCGTTTCTCTGTTTTAACGGCGAGGCTTAACCCACTCCTCTTTCGTGCTTCCTCAAGAATAGGTCTCAATACCAGATTAAGTCACATCAATTAATCAGCTCAAATACATCATTCGCCAGAAGCAATGCCTCAACAATGCATGTGAATGACCTAAAAAAAGGCACCAAAACAGATATGCTCATTGGATGTATACGCTTAGAAATTGAGAAATCATTAACTCGTTTTAGGCTTTCTGAGTTCCTCTAATCTTAAAAGGAATTTAAATGCATGTGGTTGTGTGTTCATCATTTCCTTTGGAGCACATTTCTCTCTTCGATCAAAAAGAGCTGCATGTGTGTCCTCATTAGCGAAGGAAGCATTTAGACACAACACATTGGGTTTAAAAACGCCACGAGCAATCTCTGAATGATAAATGAAAGCTATTTAACGTCTACATCCTCGACATCTAGGATTGATACACAAAGTTGGCAGCGTTTCCCTGTTTTAACGGCAAATCTCCTCCCACTCCTCTTCCGTGCTTCCTCAGGAGTAGTTCTCAATACCAGATTAGGTCACATCAATTAATCAGCTCGAATACATCATTCGCCAGAAGCAATGCCTCAGAGGCAAAGCGGTAAGAACAATTTTCCACTCACTTACATCTGAAGGCCTGCTTTGCTTGTTTGGGTGCCGTAAAATATACAGGCTGGATGATGAGGACCTGATTCCACTCTCCTCTTCTGATATGCCAGCAAATCATGGTGCGTCATTGGACATTCCCACATAGTGACTTCTGTAACACCCAAGGTTGGGGGAACCAAAAACACGTGATGCAGTAAATGAAGTGAGCCGAGGCAACACAAATGTAGAATGAGCACAAGTTAAATGTGACTTCTCCCTTCAGCATGATGTGATCGCTAGAAATAAACTTGGATAGCAAAACTAACCAGTTCCTTGCCCAATGAATTCCAATTCTAGAACATCCTGTGGGCGGATGAATTAGTGTAAGGTCAGTTTCACTCTGCGCATTTGTTTAAATGCATTCACATAGACGTTTCTTTCCTTGTCTGCTTTGAAACTATCCTTTTTTTAAAATGTCTTGTTCCATAATTTGCATTTTTGCCATTATTTGAAATTATATGGACAAAGAATCCATACACATGCACCATTGGTGTGATAAGACAATAATAAGTTAAGTAATTTGCGTACTCTGGTCGGAGTGGTATGATTTGGATTTCGCCACTGCGTTGTTAAGGTGTGAGTGACGCCAAGTTACACAAATTGCATCCCACGGACATTTCATGCATTGTTTGCACAACTCAGGTTGGCACGTGGTCCATGAGCAGTTGGCGGGACCGAAGCATGTCTCTGTTGTGGATGGACGGAATGACGTGTCCAGGTGGTGCTAACTCGCCACCGAAGGGTAGGACGGCTCATCGACTCAAATTGAAGGCAATCACGCTGCAGGAACTGCCACTTCTCACCTGTGGCAACCCTCAAATGCGCTTTACCTCATTCTCATGCCTAAGCATAGGGAAATGACAGAGGTAAGAACGCTTACAGATTCCACATTTAAAAGTTACTTGTGCTCGAACGGTTAGACCTACTGCGCTCAGAAGTCCAAAAGTGCGTCGGTCAGTGACATTCGTTACCTCACCATTTGTCGTTCAACTTCCATGCTAGGCTTCAAAGGCGAATTCGACCAGTAGAATGGGAAATCCCAGTGGTTTGATTCAACTGTACGATGAAAAATTTGTGCACAGAGGCTATCCATTTGCAGCATCTTGTGGGCTATGTGATGTTGAAAGACACCAACAAGCGTGGCTGCCCATAGACACGTCCAAATTTGTGGGGAAATCTCCACGTCAGTGTGGTATAATTAACGCTGAAAATTAGCCATGGTAGCCTTATATTACCAATCTTAGTGCAATTCATTCCAAACCACAGAAAAATGCGACAGATCAGTGAAAAGGTGGGCAACTTGTAAGAAAAGTGACCTCAGTAAATAGGTTTACTGTGCAATAACAGCACAAAGCACAAATATGCATGATCCTCCCAGCAGGCTAAACTTCATTGTGCTCTTGGGTTGTTGTCTCTTACTTGGAGTCCTAATTGAATGGCAAGCGGACCCAATGGATGCGACATGGGCTTACCCACATGGAATGAGGGCTTTTTGTGCATTCATGGCCGCAATGGTCCCTTGCAAATATGTTGCCTGAGCTTTTAAATAATTGCGACAACTGAAAGTGCCGCTTAAAAATCACATTAAAATTAGGCTCGGCTGATGAATCGCTTTCACGCTGCGCATAAGGATATGCGATAAGACGAAACGGAGAGGAGACAGGTGAGTGCTTCACCTAGCAAGTATTCTTCTTGATCCCCCGAATTTTTGGTTTTTTCATGTGTTGGTCTCTGCTCATTTAGACTGCATAGAAATCTCACAGGAATGTTAGACTTAATAATAGCAACTTCCATGGTACCTCTAGGCATATTTGCTTTTGGAATTACTGACTCTCGTCCTGTCGTGATCCCCAGTCATCCCATCCATGCAGGCATACTCCGAATTTCCGTAAGAGCAGTGACTAACATCGGTCATTCGGCCATCAATTGCTCTTCAGTCGACGGTGCATAGCGTCAGGTTAAAGGAATGCCTTATGTGGCTGATAAGTGAACTCGAATAAACAGGTTCTGTTACCGAGCAAGATGGATCATTTGCAAGGAGCTCACATTGGTGTGCTTTATTTGGATTCTTTGGACTGACAAGTGTAAGGAATGCTTGACGCGCTGCTATCACGAGTAGCATCATAAAGAGGGAAGAGGAACAATGAAGGCGGAACGGTCGCTTGCAAAGCACTGAAGGCAAAGTGTATCTTTGGGCTTTCCTCACATGGAGGACTCTCTTCACTTGCCAATGCATGAAGTGCATGGCAATGGACAGTAATCAGCAAACAATGGGCGCCAGAATGCTCTGGTGCCTAATACGTGGCCTTGTGGCAAACAGGTCTAAAGCGTAACCAAAGGGTGTTTAAAGTCTTAGTGAACTGTCATACTAACGACAATCAGGATGGTGGGCTGGAAATAAACTTACTAATGCTAAAAAATTAGCGAAGCCAAAGCCTGATTGCGAATGTGTTGATTCGCACGATCATTTGTCAAAGAGAATACTTTGTTCCCTAAATAATTGTAGAGCATTTCCTTTTCGATATAACCAAATATTTGGTTGGGGTTTTTTATCTTTTACCCATTCTTAACATTTAAAGAGACAGCATGATCAAATGGATAGTTTTAGTTTGAGACACTGGACAAATTGATCCAGCCTTTTTCATGGCAGTTGGAAAGTAGAAGCTAGGAGGCAGAATATTTTGCAAATGACGCGACGCTTCGTACAGTCCGCAACTAGGTACAGAACCACAAACTGAATACATCGAGTGCAGTAAATCTCTCCCGCGATCCACGGACGGTGTTTGGACAATAATAATAATAATAATATTAATAATAAGAGTAATCAAAATGACAAAGACCTTTGGTAAGATTTGTAGCACAGGCTATGAGGAACTGTATCGTGGTCTTAAGGGCATCATTAAGTCAATTAAACGAAGTCTGTCTCGTTCGGATTCTTTCGATGCTGTTATACACGACAGTGGAAAACTCAGCAGCGCTTACTTGAATGTGCTGATTAACCTCAAGGTTGAGAGTGATTATGCCTGATGGCATGCCGGTACTAAACAGACCCAAATAAACTGTGACTCAGTGACTGCGACTAGCGGACTCGACAGTTTGCAGTGACTCGCAACTTTGGGCACACTTGGTCACTTCCTACATGGCGGGACAACCTGCGGCCAACACGCATTTGTCTTTGTCTTGGTTGGTACAACAACCCTTACCAAGTCACCAGAATTGAACTCATTCCTTGACCAGACTGTAGTCATTCTGCTACAAATCCATCCACACAGCAAAGCTTACTCCTCATGGAATCGGTCATTCAATAAACGCAAAAAGTAGTCGCTCTTCTGAAGTAGCATGCTCAGCAATCAACTGCTGTCACAGTGTTAAGTAACTTCCGTATTTCAGTAGTAATAGGAATCGAACTAACGAGTTTCATGAAAGGGTGAAGTTGATTCCCCTCGCACTTCCACAGGCTGGATAAAGTGGAAAGACAAGCAACGTGGCCGTAGGTTGAGGGCGGGCGAAGTGCTTTGTGTGGTTAACCTATGCTGCAGCAGTGGCCTTCTGGGCGTATTTGTGTCCTCTAATAAACATATTTGGACAGCGAGATCTTCGAGATTTGATGTACGGATACATTTTGGGACAGTATATGATAGGTTAGGAGCTCAGTTGTGGGACAATTCTAAGGGTCTTGCTAAATGTAGGGTCATTAATGTCCATTGCACCACCAACAGCTTTGCAGTTAGGACTTTGGGTACTCAACTTCTCCGCAATTTCCTTTGTTACAAGTCATTCAACAGCGATTAACTCAGTCGGTGAAGGCTTGTAATTTTGGGATGACCTGATCGTTTAACGCGCTAGGTAAATACAATCACACGAGGCACTTAGCTTCGAGGAAAATGATGAAGCTAGCCACACACTTGCTCACTTTTAATCTTATTAATAAGGTGCAGATATTCGCAAGATGTTTGGACATATCCGAGAGACTAAACATCGAGATTACCCCTAGGATATGCACTACGGCTTCGCTTCCAATTGACTCATGACAGGTAGTCTCAAACCCATTTATTGACGTGTTCTATGAGCTCGTTTTGGTGTCCAAGTATTAGTTCATGAGCTTTATTCAGCGTCCGTGATGGAACATTCATCTCCTTTGAAATTGAGTGCAGAGCTACAGCGTAAAAAAGGGTTGTGAAGCTCCTGCCGCTACACTGTGATGTCTAAGCATGAATGAGGCTTGTTAATTTCATTCACCATAGCCATTGACTTCTATTGCACCATAGTCATGCAATTAATCCCCGAGTTGTACTCTCCGCTTTCGTGCACGCAGGAAACTACCCTTTTTGGATGTCAGTTTGGTGACAAAAGGTCCCATCAATGCCATTGCTGCACTTACTAAACAATCGCAAAGTACATCCGGAGCAAATCCAATTAATCACACCAACACTGAGAACATGTATGCAACGCAATCTCAGTCATGGTGATTTCTAGTGGCATTGATCTTCAACCTAAAGCATGTGGCGTAATCTGCTCTCTCTTACCAAACTGATCCATCTTACTCGTTAAGTGATAGGTAATCGCACGAGCTGCCAACACTGGACACATGATGCTTAGTCATTTAATACAGTTATTTGCATTTCCCTATTGCTAATTGCAAAACCACTCGAGCACAACGATCAAAACTCCCACAACTCAGGGAATAGGCAATTTGCAATGTTAAGGCAGTTCCTGTAGACATTTTGCCACAACGCAGATTGAGGCGTTTTTAAACTGGCATTTGCATGAGCTTCCAAAGTCACCCTTATCAAATCACCCAGCCAAAAGTATCAAAAACGAGGGTATAAAAGCACATCATCAGTGTTGCATGCATAGAGGATCCAATTACATGGGGTGGGCAGAGTCATCAACTTGAGCATTCTCAATTCTTTGAGAGAGCACGTCGTAGAGACCCCAATTCAACAGATTGCTCCAGTCGGTATAGGTTGGATTAAAGTTCTTGATACAACATAGCCGCCATTTGGTTTGCATGGTAGCGAGGAGATGGCTGTTGTGTTGTCCAAGGTTCTGGTGGAATTTCATGAGACAACTCATCTCAGTTGACTTGTCCACGAGCCCATTGACGAACACTACGATAAGTAGCGTCTGATGGGGTTCGAGTGATGCTAGGGTGATAGTAAGATCATGATTGGAGAAGTGCGAGAGATCCACCGCATATATTAAGCAGTCGCAGTAGTCAGGCGCATCCATATACTCGAAGGGAGAAATGCATCGGTCCATAGTATGCATGCTGCCTTCGACACAAGTTGTTGCAAAGATAGGCCTGCCGTTCGCAACACCATTTGTGCTCATTAAAGAACTTATAGATGAATGACGGCTGAGGAGGTATAGCTCTGGAGGATGTAGGCAAATTGTGAATTCACGTGGCGACAGCCAAGCCAGGTGTGGGTCTCTGAAAAGCCAAAGGTGTACAGGCCTTTGGTCTCGCATCTGCTGCAGCTCTGTTAAAGTGCGTTGGAGGGATTCAAGCTGGGCATTGTAATACATAATAGCTTGCAGTGCGTTTTGATGAGAATTTGGCGCAGGTTGAGGAGAAAGCTTTTGGAGAAGACATTTGTCAAGCCAGGTCCACATGTTAATCTGCTGATGTAGGACAGTGGAGAACTTCGGCATTGAAGGTATTGCCCTCCATCTTGGAATAGCCATGCAACAATTGACCAGATCACAACCGTTGAGATATTGGCAAATTTGTAACGCCAATTCAAAGGGAAGTTCGGTAATTTTGCGACGTGAGCTGTTTTGAGCCTATGTTTTCAAGAAAGAATGACATTTCCGGTTATATAAGGTTCAAATAGGCGAAATATAATAGTGCGAAATAGCCAAATTACTAAGGAGTTGTAAACAATAATAATTAATGAAAAAGAAATGTTGGCCTTTAGGACCTACCATTGGCGCGAGACGCTAGCGTAGATTGATGGCGTGGTAGATGCGCCGAGGCTTAAATACATTGCGCCTTGGAGGGGGTGTCCGAGTGACCCCACTGAGATGACAGCTCATTGGTTCTCGCCGTATCACCTGGTCTGACATTCGCGCATCAGCAACACCTATCTGACTCCCCTTTATCCGACTATAGGGGCTGCAATCCAATAACATGGAAACTTATAATCCTGTGCGCAGAGTAGTGCCTTGCGGCAACTATGGCATCAATACCGCTGCCTATTTCACCGCTACGAGCCATTAACTTGATAAGACAGAAGGCCATTCCCTAGGCAGTCCTTGCGTGTTTGCAGTTGGCATTGTCCACGCAGGTGCCATGGTGTATTTAGGCTAATGTAGATATAGGGCCGTGAAACAACAATGCCTTTATCTGCGAAATAATCCCCAAGTGTCGACTTTAACACAACCTGTCCTTATCAGCATCGACACTACAACACTTCATAACGGGTGATAAAATTAAACTAGCGTACACTAGCACTGATTTATTCACGAAGTTTGAAATCCCAAAATTGTTGGTCCATTAAACACTCACCTCTATTGAAGCGGAAACCCGGTGAAAGTGCAAAAGTGTTTTTTGCATGATTTTTTTGCATGTTATTGGTCTAGGAGCCAGAAGATCTGCTCAACTGCAGGACTGTTAATAAATATATTTTGCGTTTTGATGGCACAGAATGATGTGCTCATGCGGATGGAGTAAGTGCATTTGATGCAGAAAGAAGTGGTAAATCCAAACAAAACCAAAGTTGAGATAATTTCTAGCAAACTATACACAATGCTTAAAAGTGTGTCCGATTTAATTGGTGCATAGGTTAATAAAATGGGAAAGTGCATGAGTGGTTACCTCCACCCATCTCCACTCTTCATGCGTGCACCAAAACTGGCACTCGCCACGGTGATTAGCACGGTCAGATGAATGAACAGATCCACGTGCGCTGCACACCACCTACAATGAGAGTAGTTTGCTACAGCTGCGCCCGTTTGCTAATACATGACATGCCCTTCATTATGTCTTCGATGAGGCTATTCTGTAACTGAGATGAATCATTTGTCAGAGGCTGAGTGATGAACCTCTTATTCATGTAAATGATGACATGGTATTGTGAGGTTAGATGTCTGAGTTACTACTAGCCTTTAAATCACTACCAATTTACAGCGTGCTACCTTATGAGCCCTTTGCAACTTAGAGTTATCTGGTTGACCAAGAGTCTCAAATGTGCTGGTTGGCTGTTTTAATTGAAAACGTTGCAAGAGCAAACGTATTATCAGCTTAGGTTCCACATTGCGGTTAGCTGTGATTAGTTGAGAAACTTGTGCTGTCAACTTTGTCTTTGTCAACAGCTGGATGCCAAGATTGGTGTGATGCCTACGACTTGAGGACTGTCTCAAATCAACTCGACTAAATACGCACTTTAATGTCACACAGCTGCTTAAAATGGCCTATGCTTTTTAGCGCATCTCCATTCGATTATGAAGAGCTCCCCCATGTTTCGACTTTTTTAAACTTCTTTTCTTTACAACTCAGCGTATCAGTTGTCCCTACTATCACTAAATTTTGCTCTGTTCGCAGCCGTGTTTCTTAAATGCATGCTGCAATGCTGCCCCTTTTTCTTATTTGGCACGCGCTGTTAGATTCCGGGAGCAGCTCTATAAGCTGGAACGTCTCTAGAAGAAGGAGAACTCTGATGAAGCTGTCATTCTTTGCTGCTTGGTTCTGTCTGGTAGGTCACACCGCATGGATTTGGGATGTGCTGACCACAAGTGACATTTTAGTTGGCTCTAGTAGAAATTGTGGTCAGGATGATGAGGAAGGCAAATGTCCTTATCTAATTAAAAAGGGCAACAACATCATTACGGCCATGCGTGATCACTAAGTGTGACTACTCAGTGCTTGTGGAGGAGGGTGAGCTGTTATCAGTAAACTCATCTGTCATCAGTAATCAAATGACGAAGTGAGCTGCGTTCAAAGGGACGTTACTGAAGCACTTCGTACGAAGTGACGCAACTGCGTGAAAAGGACTTTTCGGTATACGTGAGGAGCTGATGTTAAACTAGTCACTATATATGGTGAAGAATACGATCCGATGACAAGGATGATTCCGTTGCAACGGTTGTCATGTGCCACATTTACGTCCTTGGCACCCTGACAAACGCTTCAAGGCTAGCTAGCCAGCTCCTTGCTGCCTCTGTTGACTTACCAATGCTATTGGGTAGCCTTGATAACTGCAACGAGATCTGAGGGTCTGCGCGGACTCGGTAAGCACCATTAATATGGTGCTTCGCAATTATCTTAAGCATTGTATCATTGTATGCTGCAGATCAAAATAATAATTTTAGAGGAAAATGTCCTTGCTTAATAAAGTAAAATTAACGTGCACAAATAAAAAGAAGTGAATGCTTGAACAAAGCTATCGCTCTTTCTTTGAATGGCAACAAAAATGCTTTTACGCTATCCATGATGCCAATGAAAGGCATGCTTTGGTAAAACTGTTGATTGACGCCCACACACAAGTGAAGGCTACACATCAGTGACATGCAATCATTACAATTAAATCCGCACAGCTAAATCTGATTAAATTTTAAAAGACAGGTAAATGTGAATTAAAGTGATCCAAACTCAAATAATGTTTGCTTATGAAAGTGAGACTGAAAGGGTTAGGCGATAAACGGATCATTCGCACTTGCGCTAACAGCAGAAAGTTCTTTCCCTACTTTACTGTCTTAATTTGAGCAGACACGACCTATTGAGTTGCAATGAAAGTGGGAAGCAAGATACAAGGGAAGTTTGCACCAATTGGAGGAAAGCGGTGACTAGCTGATGCAAAGGTGCCACTGGCGCACAGCTAAATAATGATACAGGCTACTACTGCGTCCAACTGTGGTAGCTGTAGTTGGCTGACGCCTACGCCATTGGCGACGCAAACTTTGCATGTGAAGGTGGGGGAAGGGTTGCAAGTAAATAGGTATGGAGAAGGTGGTGCTGAGCACTTTGATGAGAAAAGGCTGTTATGATATCCGTGGCATCGGTCGGTAGGGCTGCAAAGAAGGAGTTAAAAGTGAGGTGTCACAGAGGGGCAAAGAGATGAAGGGGAAGGAGGAAGGAAAGCCATGCCGTCTGCGTCGACGGCGTAATACGAGAGGTGCATCTAGACTCAGATGTCTGCTTCAAAGGCGTTGTGCATCTATGGCACTCTTCTTGAGCAACATTTCGGGTGAACTGTCTGAATCCCCATCTCTCTGGTTCCTTCCACCCGTCTTATGCGATCATACCGACCTAGACCTGTGCCCTCACGAAGCAACCAATTTTTATTTGAGGAGGACGAGTTCCTTTTAATTTGTATTCGACTTGTTTGTGTCAATGTTAAAGAGATGATGTTAAGCTCCTACAACCTATCGCTGATCTTCGCTATTGGTGACACCTGTGATGGAAGTGAGACAAGCAGGCTTTTTCCATTCAAAAAACATGCAGCCCTAGAGGCCGACAGGGCTGGTGATGTCGGTTGATGACCTCGCACCAGGAACTCGATGCCTCCCTTCCCACAACTCCACAGTTTGATCTGCTGCCGCGCATTCACTGCCAGTGTGAATGGCTTGTAGCATGGGAATATATAATCAGGTCCACTGAGATTTACACAATTTCATCACGCTCTTTATAGGAAAGCGTGATTAGGTTGAATGAAAGATGTGCGACCGTAACGTCAGAAACTGATGGAAGCCTTTCACTTGCAGCCGCGCTTGATATCCATCAGATTAAATGCAGTGATATTAAGCATGCACTGCAAAGGAGCTGACGTAAAGACTGGATTACGCTGGAAGAAACAAAAATGAGGCTTTAAATGTAAAAGGCAGAGAAATGACTAGTTGGATACTGGGGTTGTGACAACAGGAAATTGGACATAGCAAACGTGTATTCTTTACGAGCTACTTTGTCGTATAATTAGACGACCTGAATCGGCATGATTCGTCGACATTCTGGCACACATCCGGTATTTTCAATTAAGCATATCAGATTGGAGACCATCTGGCATATTAATTCTGACTCAAGAAGCATAATTTTGCTTTGCTTTTGGAGTGAGGGTACACATTACCAAAATTTAGCAGAAGGATTTTGTGAATTTTGATATGCTTACGTCACGAGTTATTCACGCCGGAGGTAAATGTGTGGTAGCAAGTCCAACTGTGGCGTTGCGTCACGAGTGACCTCCGAAAAGGCTTCTTAATAAACGATGAACACAATGCTGGACAGTTTGTTTCATAATTTAGTCCTCGACAATGCCCATGTCCCTGCATTCAATGGAAAGACATTTGACTGTTCAAAGTGACGACTGCAGCAATTAATTGAATTCACTTTAATCGCCGATCTGCCGCACAGGTCTTCTGGCGACACATCGATGCAGCGTGTAGGGACGCGCAAGAATAATTTTAGTTCAAATAGGTCAGCACTGCCACACTGCACATTCGCAACAGGTTCTGTGTGAATAACTAAAAGACCACCTTTGCCCTAAGCCAAACGAAATGCTTCCTGGCAGCAAGTAAATTTGTTTTCTCGAGTCATGTCGGAAGTAGCGGTGGTCAGGATTATCCCTGCTTCGAGCACACCTCCTGTAACATCTTTCTTACAATAAATTAAAGGGTAAAGCTCTGCTTCTAGGGAATTTTGATTTATGCTTCGGTTCAAGGACTCTGGTGTGGCGAATTCCTCCTCTTCCCTACTTCCGCTCTTGCTATTCGAAATCTGATTATGCTTTGACATCTTCATTATGGGTAAGAGAGGGTACAGAGAAAGAGTTCATGATGGAAATGTGTGTCGCGCTCATGGGAGTGACCACCCTGCTCTGCAACCAGGTTCAAATTGTCGTCCCACCTCTGGTCTACAAATAACATCTAAGTATATTATCTGATTGAAAGGAAAGAGATATACGACAGGAAACAGGAATGCGATTTAGGCATGCTTAAATAGACTGTCATGTGCTTTTCAGCCTTAATTTCGCAAATCCGATTATTTCACTTCTTATTTATCAACCGCCTTGTTAATGCTTGCTAAATAACTCCAAACATGACTTATCGCCCAACTGCAGGCAAGTCTAACTCATACTAGAGTGACTAAGTACAAACCGTCCATTCATTCACTCCAGACATAGGCACCAAGAGCTGGACAACCGCGGCTGCACTCTACTTCGGTCTGATGTCCCACTTCTTAGTGCAAATCATCAAGAGCTAGGTTCCATTTCGGAAGTGAAGAGCCTGAATCCAAATTCTATTTTCATTCCTTCTACTCGGACACATTTATTCTGCAAAATGTAAAACAATTGAATGTTTTAGTCACCAAATTAGAAAATCTAATGTCATTGACAACGGGTTTTGGTGCCCTCCACTCAGAACTCACATCACCTGCAAGACCTACGATTCTTCAAATCACAGCATCTTAAAGCGATTGCAAGTTATGTCATTTTACGGCAAAATTGGCATTCCTCAATATGAATGTCAGCTTGCAAAGTATTTGCGGATTGACTTCGACATGCTAAACCACTTTGGACGCAAGCGATAAAAAGTGAGTTTAATGTGTGCAATGAGGGTCGGTATTTTTAGCTACACCATCAATGGAAGTGACCGGATTTGACCTAAGCAATCATTGGAGCGTCTTAAGCAGCGCCCAAAGGCAAGGAGGCTCTGTCGCTGAATGTACATTAGAATGCAATAGACCATGGATTGTCATGATTGTTTTAAGCTATAAAAGGTAGCAGCAAATGTTCGACGCTCTTGTGGTCTCATCCGCCAGAGTCTCATCCAACTAGGTCAAGTAGAGGGGCGTGGAGATCCCTCCTTTCATTGTGCTTCCCCTCTGTGCCATCTTGATGTATTGCGTTTCTTTGCACACACTTAAAGGTCGCAAATAAAGCGTCTTCCTTTCTCCATTCAGCAAAACCATTCCTAAATTGTACGTTCCAATGGCAAGGACATCGGATTGTGCACTTTGTGGCATGAAGAAACAGTCACGAAAGCAGTGTTTGACGGGTGAAGAGGTGAGGCAGCACCAAAGGAAAGAATGGAGGTGGAGCGACGACTGTCAGGTGGTGGCATAGCTGACCTCACTGTATAAACTTACATCGTCACTGGTGCGATATATCACCCGTCTCGTGATTCCTGTTGAAGTGTCCTCGAACCGAGACTATAAAGTTGGCATGAGCGCATCGAACAAGCAGTGAGAGAGCGAGCTAGCGCAGCGTTTGGAGGTATGCGACAAATAAGATGAGTGGAAATGGCGATTCGCTTCTTGGGTCACAGTCAATGCGTCAGTGGCACTCCATTCTGATGTGCTTAATTCGAAAAACAGGATGCGTGGCAGAATGTGAGTGGAGGTGGATGATATGCCGTACATGATGTGGTGTGGTGATGATCGAAGTCAGCAGCGTTTGTATGCAAGGTTGTGTTGGCTCGGCGACAAGCTCTGTAATTTGCACTGCCATCTAGGAGACATGAGCAAGGTGTTATGTCCACAGTCGGTTATGCCTATCTCGCTCCTCTTTCCTACGACAAAAGGGATCATCAAAGTCTCACAGTCACCGTGTCCAATTCCTGTTGCTTTAAGTTCGGTGCCCACTTGATCATTTCTGTGGGTTCCCCATTGGAAGCCTCGTTTCCGTTCTTAGCAACTGTTTCCCGTCGATTCGTCAGTTCAATAGCAGTTCTGCCTTCGTGTCACTGCTCCTCGGCTGACGGATATAAATTGCGACTGCAATTCAAGGCTGCAATCTGTACTCGGATTTGCGATCGCACATCCTATTCATTCGTCTTTACCGCTATTTGCTTGAAAGCTTGCGCTGACATTGTTCGGCACCACCATAGACGTGATGTTAGTTGCTTACGTCACTAGCTGTATAAACCGACACTAAATGCGTGGTAGCAAATGAAACTATGGAATTGTGGAATGAGAGGCATGGAGATTTTGGTGCTTGGTTGTCAACCATCAACACGATACTTACCAAATCTTCCCGTTTCTTGCTCGCTGAGACGTTGTTTGATTCTGCAATAGCTTTAGAATGGACGGCAACTCCTGAGTTGGCAGAGTGAAGCTAATAAAATTTGCTTGAGGCAGGAGATTCTCAGATCACAACTAAGCAAATGTAGGACCTCTCCATTCTCAATAGCATGTTGAACAACAAAGCAAAGTTGTCTACCTCTGTAAAGAAATAAACTAGAAATTCTTCGACAACACACTCATCCACAGTTTTGCTGCGTGCCATACAGCCATTTCCCTCGGTTTGGAAAGGTTAAGCTGAAGTGTCACTGAGGAGGAGGTTCACTAGAAGCAGCGACAACACTGATGATCGTGCCATTTGACAGAACTCAGGACAGTTCAGTAAAATGCACCCCAGGATCATCGTTTTGATAGTCACTACCTTTTGTCCGTGACGCAGCCATCGTCAAATTTAGAAATACGTAAATAAATCAGAGCTAGTCTACGTTAGTTTAATTTCATCACTCGTTATGAGGAGTTGTAGTGTCGATGCTGATAAGGACAGGTTGTGTTAAAGTCGACACTTGGGGATTATTTCGCAGATAAAGGCATTGTTGTTTCACGGCCCTATATCTACATTAGCCTAAATACACCATGGCACCTGCGTGGACAATGCCAACTGCAAACACGCAAGGACTGCCTAGGGAATGGCCTTCTGTCTTATCAAGTTAATGGCTCGTAGCGGTGAAATAGGCAGCGGTATTGATGCCATAGTTGCCGCAAGGCACTACTCTGCGCACAGGATTATAAGTTTCCATGTTATTGGATTGCAGCCCCTATAGTCGGATAAAGGGGAGTCAGATAGGTGTTGCTGATGCGCGAATGTCAGACCAGGCGATATGGCGAGAACCAATGAGCTGTCATCTCAGTGGGGTCACTCGGACACCCCCTCCAAGGCGCAATGTATTTAAGCCTCGGCGCATCTACCACGCCATCAATCTACGCTAGCGTCTCACGCCAATGGTAGGTCCTAAAGGCCAACTTTTGTTTTTCATTAATTATTATTGTCTACACCTCCTTAGTAATTTGGCTATTTCGCACTATTATATTTCGCCTATTTGAATCGCATATAACCGGAAATGGCATTCTTTCTTGAAAACATAGGCTCAAAACAGCTCACGTCGCAAAATTACCGAACTTCCCTTTGAATTGGCGTTACAAATTTGCCAATATCTCAACGGTTGTGATCTGGTCAATTGTTGTATGGCTATTCCAAGATGGAGGGCAATACCTTCAATGCCGAAGTTCTCCACTGTCCTACATCAGCAGATTAACATGTGGACCTGGCTTGACAAATGTCTTCTCCAAAAGCTTTCTCCTCAACCTGCGCCAAATTCTCATCGGAACGCACTGCAAGCTATTATGTATTACAATGCCCAGCTTGAATCCCTCCAACGCACTTTAACAGAGCTGCAGCAGATGCGAGACCAAAGGCCTGTACACCTTTGGCTTTTCAGAGACCCACACCTGGCTTGGCTGTCGCCACGTGAATTCACAATTTGCCTACATCCTCCAGAGCTATACCTCCTCAGCCGTCATTCATCTATAAGTTCTTTAATGAGCACAAATGGTGTTGCGAACGGCAGGCCTATCTTTGCAACAACTTGTGTCGAAGGCAGCATGCATACTATGGACCGATGCATTTCTCCCTTCGAGTATATGGATGCGCCTGACTACTGCGACTGCTTAATATATGCGGTGGATCTCTCGCACTTCTCCAATCATGATCTTACTATCACCCTAGCATCACTCGAACCCCATCAGACGCTACTTATCGTAGTGTTCGTCAATGGGCTCGTGGACAAGTCAACTGAGATGAGTTGTCTCATGAAATTCCACCAGAACCTTGGACAACACAACAGCCATCTCCTCGCTACCATGCAAACCAAATGGCGGCTATGTTGTATCAAGAACTTTAATCCAACCTATACCGACTGGAGCAATGTGTTGAATTGGGGTCTCTACGACGTGCTCTCTCAAAGAATTGAGAATGCTCAAGTTGATGACTCTGCCCACCCCATGTAATTGGATCCTCTATGCATGCAACACTGATGATGTGCTTTTATACCCTCGTTTTTGATACTTTTGGCTGGGTGATTTGATAAGGGTGACTTTGGAAGCTCATGCAAATGCCAGTTTAAAAACGCCTCAATCTGCGTTGTGGCAAAATGTCTACAGGAACTGCCTTAACATTGCAAATTGCCTATTCCCTGAGTTGTGGGAGTTTTGATCGTTGTGCTCGAGTGGTTTTGCAATTAGCAATAGGGAAATGCAAATAACTGTATTAAATGACTAAGCATCATGTGTCCAGTGTTGGCAGCTCGTGCGATTACCTATCACTTAACGAGTAAGATGGATCAGTTTGGTAAGAGAGAGCAGATTACGCCACATGCTTTAGGTTGAAGATCAATGCCACTAGAAATCACCATGACTGAGATTGCGTTGCATACATGTTCTCAGTGTTGGTGTGATTAATTGGATTTGCTCCGGATGTACTTTGCGATTGTTTAGTAAGTGCAGCAATGGCATTGATGGGACCTTTTGTCACCAAACTGACATCCAAAAAGGGTAGTTTCCTGCGTGCACGAAAGCGGAGAGTACAACTCGGGGATTAATTGCATGACTATGGTGCAATAGAAGTCAATGGCTATGGTGAATGAAATTAACAAGCCTCATTCATGCTTAGACATCACAGTGTAGCGGCAGGAGCTTCACAACCCTTTTTTACGCTGTAGCTCTGCACTCAATTTCAAAGGAGATGAATGTTCCATCACGGACGCTGGATAAAGCTCATGAACTAATACTTAGACACCAAAACGAGCTCATAGAACACGTCAATAAATGGGTTTGAGACTACCTGTCATGAGTCAATTGGAAGCGAAGCCGTAGTGCATATCCTAGGGGTAATCTCGATGTTTAGTCTCTCGGATATGTCCAAACATCTTGCGAATATCTGCACCTTATTAATAAGATTAAAAGTGAGCAAGTGTGTGGCTAGCTTCATCATTTTCCTCGAAGCTAAGTGCCTCGTGTGATTGTATTTACCTAGCGCGTTAAACGATCAGGTCATCCCAAAATTGCAAGCCTTCACCGACTGAGTTAATCGCTGTTGAATGACTTGTAACAAAGGAAATTGTGGAGAAGTTGAGTACCCAAAGTCCTAACTGCAAAGCTGTTGGTGGTGCAATGGACATTAATGACCCTACATTTACCAAGACCCTTAGAATTGTCCCACAACTGAGCTCCCAACCTATCATGTACTGTCCCAAAATGTATCCGTACATCAAATCTCGAAGATCTCGCTGTCCAAATATGTTTATTAGAGGACACAAATACGCCCAGAAGGCCACTGCTGCAGCATAGGTTAACCACACAAAGCACTTCGCCCGCCCTCAACCTACGGCCACGTTGCTTGTCTTTCCACTTTATCCAGCCTGTGGAAGTGCGAGGGGAATCAACTTCACCCTTTCATGAAACTCGTCAGTTCGATTCCTATTACTACTGAAATACGGAAGTTACTTAACACTGTGACAGCAGTTGATTGCTGAGCATGCTACTTCAGAAGAGCGACTACTTTTTGCGTTTATTGAATGACCGATTCCATGAGGAGTAAGCTTTGCTGTGTGGATGGATTTGTAGCAGAATGACTACAGTCTGGTCAAGGAATGAGTTCAATTCTGGTGACTTGGTAAGGGTTGTTGTACCAACCAAGACAAAGACAAATGCGTGTTGGCCGCAGGTTGTCCCGCCATGTAGGAAGTGACCAAGTGTGCCCAAATTTGCGAGTCACTGTAAACTGTCGAGTCCGCTAGTCGCAGTCACTGAGTCACAGTTTATTTGGGTCTGTTTGGTACCGGCATGCCATCAGGCATAATCACTCTCAACCTTGAGGTTAATCAGCACATTCAAGTAAGCGCTGCTGAGTTTTCCACTGTCGTGTATAACAGCATCGAAAGAATCCGAACGAGACAGACTTCGTTTAATTGACTTAATGATGCCCTTAAGACCACGATACAGTTCCTCATAGCCTGTGCTACAAATCTTACCAAAGGTCTTTGTCATTTTGATTACTCTTATTATTAATATTATTATTATTATTGTCCAGACACCGTCCGTGGATCGCGGGAGAGATTTACTGCACTCGATGTATTCAGTTTATGGTTCTGTACCTAGTTGCGGACTGTACGAAGCGTCGCGTCATTTGCAAAATATTCTGCCTCCTAGCTTCTACTTTCCAACTGCCATGAAAAAGGCTGGATCAATTTGTCCAGTGTCTCAAACTAAAACTATCCATTTGATCATGCTGTCTCTTTAAATGTTAAGAATGGGTAAAAGATAAAAAACCCCAACCAAATATTTGGTTATATCGAAAAGGAAATGCTCTACAATTATTTAGGGAACAAAGTATTCTCTTTGACAAATGATCGTGCGAATCAACACATTCGCAATCAGGCTTTGGCTTCGCTAATTTTTTAGCATTAGTAAGTTTATTTCCAGCCCACCATCCTGATTGTCGTTAGTATGACAGTTCACTAAGACTTTAAACACCCTTTGGTTACGCTTTAGACCTGTTTGCCACAAGGCCACGTATTAGGCACCAGAGCATTCTGGCGCCCATTGTTTGCTGATTACTGTCCATTGCCATGCACTTCATGCATTGGCAAGTGAAGAGAGTCCTCCATGTGAGGGAAGCCCAAAGATACACTTTGCCTTCAGTGCTTTGCAAGCGACCGTTCCACCTTCATTGTTCCTCTTCCCTCTTTATGATGCTACTCGTGATAGCAGCGCGTCAAGCATTCCTTACACTTGTCAGTCCAAAGAATTCAAATAAAGCACACTAAGGTGAGCTCCTTGCAAATGATCCATCTTGCTCGGTAACAGAACCTGTTTATTCGAGTTCACTTATCAGCCACATAAGGCATTCCTTTAACCTGACGCTATGCACCGTCGACTGAAGAGCAATTGATGGCCGAATGACCGATGTTAGTCACTGCTCTTACGCAAATTCGGAGTTAGCCTGCATGGGTGGGATGACTGGGATCACAACAGGACGAGGGTCAGTAGTTCGAAAGGCAAATGTGCCTAAAGGTACCGTGGAAGTTGCTATTATTAAGTCTAACATTCCTGTGAGATTTTCTATGTAGTCTAAATAACTGAATGTTTCTTTGTCTAAAATTACTCATAGAATGCTGAGATGAATTAAATGTTGTCAATTTCTGTAGTGTCAAGCACTTTGGAATGCGGCCTGATGTACTAACCCACGTTTAATAACCCCAATTTTGCAAGTAACACCCCTCGATTCCAAAGCAGACATTCGCCAGACGTGCGTTTTGGAGATTGAGAAAGAACAGCTAAGAACAGTTTCTCGGAATCAACAGAGACAGCCAATGCCTGTTTTGTTGACAAGTTAACAGGAACTCTTTGGTAAAGCGCGACGAACAGGAGAATGGAATCAAGTTGTCGCTCAAAAGCAGCAACTATGAACGCTTTTGAACGTCTGCATGTAGAAAGTGCTGCACCACAATTTTATAAAATAATTAGGTGGAGAGTGAGGACCTTTGGCCAGAAATGTACTTTATTTGCAAGACGGTGGCAAATCTTCATTACACAGTTTACTGCGCATTTCAACACCATGCAATTAACTTAAAAATGAATGGCGGGTCGGGTAACAAAGATAGTCTGTGCATAAATTGCAAAAGTTAATCGAAATGCCGCAATACATTCTCGACAATGTAGAGGTTTGGTTTAGTTAGCTGCATGCAAACATTGATGAATTCGTTGACTTATTGCGATCTAATAAGAATTGTGCATGTGTTTCCTGCTTCTCATTCCTCACCTCCTTTACACTATTCAACTACTGAACTCAAATTTTTCTGGCTGATACCATGGCCATGCTGGATAGATTTACTGTTTGTGAATACCAACACAGTTCTTTCTTTTACCTTCGTTTCCATCTCCTGCATTTTCACCCATCTTGCTCACCTTTCGATTTGAAAGACTAATGCCGAGATGAGCAAAGACCAACACACGGAAAACCACAAATCAGGGTACAGGAAGAATACTTGCTAGGTGAAGCACTCGCCTGTCTCCTATCCGTTTCGTTTTATCGCACGTCTTCCTGCGTAGCATGAAAGGAATTTATTAGCTTAGCCTAATTTTGTGGTGATTTTCAAGCGGCACTTTCAGTTGTCGCAGTTATTTACAAGTCCAGACAACATATTGGCAAGGGACCATTGCAGCCGTGAATGCACAAAAAACCCTCATTCCATGTGAGTAAGCCTATGTCGAATCCATTGGGTTCGATTGCCATTCAATTAGGACTCCAAGTAAAGGACAACAACCCAAGAGCACAATGAAGTTCAGCCTGCCGGGAGGATCATGCACATTTGTGCTTTGTGCTGTTATTGCACAGTAAATCTATTTACTGAGGTCACTTTTCGTTCAAGTTGCCCACTTCTTCACTGATCTGTCGCATTTATCCGTGGATTTGGAGTGAATTGCACTAAGATTGGTAGTATAAGGCTACCATGGCTAATTGTCAGTGCTATTTATACCACACTGACGTGGAGATTATTCCACAAAATTGGACGTGTCTATGGGCAGCTAGGCTTGTTGGTGTCTTTTAACATCAAACAGCCCACAAGATGCTGCAAATGAAAAGCCTCTGTGCACAAATTCTTCATCGCACAGTTGAATCAAAACACTGGGATTTCTTATTCTACTGGTCGAAATCGCCTTCGAAGCCTGGCATGGAAGATAAACGACAAATGGAAAGGTAACACATTTCACCAAACAACGCATTTTAGGACTTCTGAGCGCAGTAGGTCTAACCGTTCGAGCACAAATAACTTTTAGATGTCGAATCTGTAAGCATTCTTACCTCTGTCATTTCTGTATGCTTAGGCATGAGAATGAGGCAAAGCGCACCTGAAGGTTGCCGTAGGTGAGAAGTGGCTGTTCCTGGAGCATGACTGCCTTCAAGTTGAGTGGATGCGCCCTACCCTTCGGTGGAGAGTTAGCACCGTCTGGCCACGTCACCCCGTCCATCCACAACCGAGACTTGCTTCGGCCCCGCTTACCGCTCATGGACCACGTGCCAACCTGAGGTGTGCAAACAATGCATGAAATGTTCGTGGGATGCAATTTGTGTAACTTGGCGTCACTCACACCTTAACAACGCAATGGCGAAACCTAAATCATACCATTCTGACCAGAGTACACAAATCATTTAACTTCGTATTGTCTTATCACACTAATGGTGCATGTGTATGGATTCTCTGTCCATATAATTTCAAATAATGGCAAAAACGCAAATTGTGAAGCAAGGCATTTTGAAAAAAGCCAAGTTGCAAGTCAGACAGGAAAGGGACTGTCCCCGTGAATAAATTTTAGCAACTGTGTGGAGTAGAAATGCCCTTGAACTAATTCATCTGACCACTGGACGTTCTGGAATTCGAATTCAAGAATTCAGACACATCGAGGCCTCCATTGGGCAAGGAACTAGTTGGTTTGCACTCCAAGTTTATTTCTAGCGATCGCATCATGCTGGAGGGAGAAGTCGCATTTAATTTGTGCTCATTCCACATTTGTGTTGCCTCGGCTCACTTCATTTACTGCACCACGTGATTTTGGTTCCCTCAACCTTAGGCATTACAGAAGTCACTCAGTGAGAATGCCCAATGACATACCATGATTTGCTGGCATATCAGAGGAGGAGAGTGAAAATCAGGTCCAGCACATCCAGCCTGCATATTTTGCGGCACTCAAACAAGCAAAGCAGGCCCTCGGATGTCGGTATTACTCGTTGGTGCATAGCTTACAAATGAGGTGCAAAATGTTGGTACTGCTTAAAGTACCAGATGAGTGGAAAATTGTTCTTAAGTGTTCACCTCTGAGGCATTGCTTCTGGCGAATGATGTATTTAAGTTGATTAATTGATGTGACTTAATCTGGTATTGAGACCTACTCCCGAGGAAGCACAAAAGAGGAGTGGGAGGAGCTTCGCCGTTAAAACAGAGAAACGGTGCCAACTTTGTGTAACATTCCTGAATGTCGAGGATGTGGACGTGATAGAGCTTAGACGGTGATTACGGACCTACAGTCTACTGCATCTTGGCTTTCCTTGAAATACAAACAGCTGCGATTATGCTATCCACATTCTTAGTTATTTCAAGTCAACAACAATTGTGGCTTTCATTTATTAATCAGAGGTATCCGTGCAATAGCATCCCATCCACAATAGATTGTAACTCACTGATCACTTGAGCGTCTCCACATCCTTTTTCGTGGATGAAGAGCTCCGATTGCAATTATTCCTCAGAGCGAGTAGAGTTAGAACGGGTAGTGAGCACTCTCCATTGGTGATGATGCAATTAACAGAGTCGAGTGATGACAGTTGTGTTGAAAAAGAGTACGCTCCTCCCTCGAAGGCAGATGACGACAATTCCATGTCGCAAAACGTGCTTTGCTGAACACTTCGTGCACCTAAGCATTGACTCGACTCCACAGCTCCAGCTTTCTAGAGCGTTAAGCCAGCCACATCGCAATTTCACAATTCAGTGACAGTGCCATTGCCGGGCAGAGAATTGCCTTGCGCTCCATTTATTACTTACGTGGTCTGGACGGCTGTTATGCAGTCAACTTAGGCTTGGCGGGTTCAACTCCATCTTCAGCATTAGCGCACACTGACAAGCGCTTATCTATGCACAGCACAGCCTTTTAAATGTGTTTGGAGTCGATTTGGACCATCTGCCGGTAAGTTGTTGGGCGTACCACTTCAGCTATTTATTCATTCCATACCTCTCATCCAGCAAACACTGACAATTTCTTATCAGCACTGACTGCTTTACGAGCAACTCTAAGAATATAAGTTGACCTCCTTCATTGGTTCTAAGCCTCCAAATGTAAAAGCAATACATTTTTGCAACAGCACTGTTACTTCGTCACCTGGTTACGTTTCCCACTATCTACCACCATTGGTCACCATCAGTGCGCATTGCCTTTAGTTATCCATCAGACTAATACATTCGAACGGTTTTGCTCACCTTCCACTGCCAGCAACATGACGAGCATTACATAGCAGAGAGGGACTACGAGTTTGATCCAACCCAAGACAATGCTATTGTTCTAGCATCTCCCGCTTTGTGGCGGGGTGGTCATCCAATGCGATGGAAGTCATGCGCCATGATGACATACCCTGATGAAGCCACTTTGGACGGCCACGACCAACTCTGTTGTAAGGACTGCTCCTTTGTGTGCAATCACTGTATGTAATGGCAATAGTGTGTCAACGCTTTCACGGGGATGTACAATAAGTTTAGCGCTTGTCCCTTCCTCCTTAGCCTTCGTTCTCATGCAATGAGTAGAGTGAGGCCAGGAAGCCTTATTTAGGCCCTGACTGTCTTTCAAGACCTCAGCGATTCTAGGCTCATCGCTTCTTCATCATCTCTCAATTCCAGAAGAAGTGGAAAGAAGCGCACGATGCAACAAAACTCTTTTTAAATCATGAGATCATACCATAGGGTAAGGAGAAAAGGAAATGTGAAGAACGGACAAAGGAGGCCACTGGCTCATAAATGCATAAAACTGACTTATATAAACTAAGGATTTCAGGTTTTGGTCCTTCGTTACATCACTTCCCTCACACAATCCATTAACATGCAGGCAGTCTTGCCTTGCATCCCTCAAAACACGCAGAGTGAGAGCAGGCAGCGAAAAATTTTGTTGGTGACTGAATTAACGAGGAAGATTGATGAAGGTCGTGCTGGTCTAGAGGGTACCCTTCCCCTCCGAAGGCACACAGCGACAATTCCGTGGCAAGAAGCGCGTTCGTCGAATGCTTCCTTTTGAATATTGAGAAAGAAACTCAGTCAAGCACACATATAACAGGCGTGCCAACGCGACAAAACCGCTTTAGAATGATACAGTGGTCAATCTGACAGCTTAAATAAGTTCAGTTACGCGTGTGCCTGTATCTCTGCCTACTCGCAACAGCACCAGTTCTACCCCAGCATGCATAATCCTCATTATTCCACCTCATTACCTACGTCCCAGTAATGGGGAATGACACCCACCTGCATTCGTTCCACTCATCTGAGCGAAAAATGGCCAAACGAGGAAAGGTGAACACCCAGTCTATTAAACACCATTGCGAATATGTCGACACGCCACTGTTGACATTGCAGCAGCTTCAATCTTCATAAAAGCCACCTCTCAGCCAAAGCGGATCGAAATCGTTTACAAGTGACGTCTGCAATCATGGTGTGCCTCTTTCCTTTTTAGCATCAAATGGTGGCCTCATCACTGAGCAAGAGATGTCTGCACAGCTTGCCTACTTGGAATAGTTTTTCCATCTTTATTTATTTCAGATTACAAAATTGACCGTTTGCAGGACTTTCTTCCTGGAGGTGGTCGTCTTCCTTCTCCACTGAATGAGGGTTTTGAGTGTGATGCTACAGTCCACAGCATTATGAGCTCCTGTCGGAGTAGGATCCGAACAGCAGCCATCGGTTAATGAATTCAGCCATGAATTTGAGCAGTGCATCATTTCCAAGGAGGACTCATGCGACGCATGCTGGGCATCAATGACTGGCAACTAATCCACCTTACAGATGTTCACCTCATACAATGGCATTGAGGATTTTTTTGTAAAAGTAGTTGAGTCTGCTCTTCAACCATGCCAATAGGGGCTTGGTCGATTACAAAGCACTTCGATTGCCCATAAGGACGTAGAAGTACCACAGCGCATCATTCGTGGTCGTGAGCGTGCATGCCTAGACTAAGCTGGGAAGGAAGCATTCCCAAATATTTCATTCCCTCCTACAATCATTCAACACTGGTGTGTGCTACTTCTTCAGCCAACTTTTTGTTTGACAGAATGGCAAACGCATGAAACGCTTATCTGTTTAGTTTGGCATTTAAGTTGGAATAAATCCTCATTTCGAGTATGCATGCCACGACTACAGGGAAATCAACCCTTACATGCGTTTCTAATGCTGTCATGTAGAAATTTTGCATCGTAATGCGTCACGTTGGTTCTTATAAATGAGCAACTACAAGGGCAAAAATGTCCTTTAACACAACCTGGCAATGAGATCACGAAGTGCATGCATCACCCACCCATGTCGTGTACAATCATTCACAGACTTTCCTCAAAGGCAATTTTATTAGATCAGAGCAGAGTCCATCAATTTGTCAACTGACACTTGCTTTAGAATGCACTTTTAATCGGGTTCACCGAGACCATCCACCCCACAAGTCCATATAAGTTGAGTAGTTGTGATGTTTGCATCTAGAAATGCAAATGTTGTCATTGCTTAGGGTAACCGAAGCAGACTTTTCGCGTAGGTGAATTAATGGCTTCGTTTAAGACACAATTCGCCGCAACCAGCAGTGCGAAGTAAAGAAATCACGTAGTCAAGAAGAGGAAGTATAGGGTAGCGAACTGCAGTTAATGTTGTTGTTATTATAACCAAAATGAGGCGGGGCGGCGCCTGGCGATAGCTCAGTTGGTAGAGCGGTGGACTGTAGATGTCAGCATCAATCCATAGGTCGGTGGTTCAAATCCGCCTCGCCGGAGTCCCATCCTGTCGTGCCGACTCGCTCTCCTTTGCTGGTTTCCCCCAGAGCATGTATCTTTGCTCGGGTTCCCTCTAGCAGACGGGTGTTGTTATCTCTCCCATGACGAGTCTAAGATCTGCACAAAACTCAGGTTTAACGCCCTTTTCCTCACGTGCAATCCAATACCATCATTGCCATGTAAAATTAGGCCTTAGCAATTTCGGACTATGCTGGCATCAGCACAACCAGGCTTCTAACGAGGATTCCTGCACTTCTTCACGCGTTTAACCTTATGTCAGGTCCAGCCCAAATCTTCCACTCTTGTGCTGAAAGATGAATTGATGCTATGGACTCCTGTTATCTGATACCAATCACGCATAGGATAAAGAATTGGGCGTCACATACATGTAACACCGATAGTTAATGTGTCAATGTGGAGTGGACGCGTTAACTACGCATGCGTATCCCCCCACGCTTTTGGCCGATTTGAGCATGTCTTGCCATTTCTTGTCATGTAGATCTGTCAAATTCTAAGCGGATCTATTTTTACTTTCTTGGTCTGTAGGTGTAATGCAACCGTCAGATTTTCAATAGCGCCTAATTTCATACTTAAATTGTTCACAATTCCTGTATTTTTAGAACCATGTTACTAAAATCATATCAGTAGAACAGTTGGTTTTCAAACACTTTAGCGACATCAGATCACCATCAGTTCATGCTCTCTGGTTCCAGCCAATCTTGATGTAAGTGTTGCTAACAAACTGGCCTCTATAATAAATTGCAAAGTGTGAATGATTTGCAGAGCTTGGGTTATGCCTGATGAGGATGGTGAGTAAATGTCACAATGACTCCTACATGCCATTTTCCATTTGACTTCTAGAAGGTAGGAGAGGATCACAAACGAAGTCCAACAAACCATGCAGTTTTTTGGTAATTGGGTTTCAAATGAAAAAGCAAATTGAGGACAGCGTCATCGTTTGCTTAAACAAAGCCTTCATCATGTTTGTAAGCAGATGAATCGACGATGATGAGGCAGATTTTACCATTAGGGCTTTTTGAATTCCAAGTCTCCAGGTGACCTCTCCCACCGTGCTCGATGGTATCAGAAATGTGGTGATCGATGAAAAGCCTCCATAAAAGCTGCACTCACAGAAAATCTCGGTACAACTGATTGAGTGCATAATTCATTTGAAATGCTAAGGGTTCTTACTGTTAACTAGTTCCCATTTGTGCGATTTGTTACAATTCCAGTGGTTGAGAGGCAATTATCGGATCCTAACATGCGCTGAGTTGCCTGTAGTCGGTGACACGGTGCGGCGTTGGCGAATCCGCCACAGACCCTACGCATTTACTATTGCGTGGTAGTCCAGACGCGGTCTAAGTAAATCCGAAAATGTAGCCCTCTAGGCTTGTGGCTGCTTGGTGTCTGAGTGGTGGCCAAGCGTATCGCTTTTGCCTGTGACGCCTAACACGAGTTCCTACTAATCTAGGTAGTCATTAATAATGAAGACATTTTACTGGTGAAACGAAGGGCGATTTGATTAAAATAACGTTGTTACTCGTTGGAGGTGCCACACCACCTGGATGACTGTTTTCCGAGGAGTAAGTGATGAGCATATGACAGGTCGTTTTAAACTCGTTCTCAAAAACACAAAACTAGATGCTCTCCTGCTTCTTCACACCCCCGGCAGCATCTAGTTTCTTCATGGACAGCGTGGTCAAGTCATCTCGCTACCGTCCGGAAAATTTTCCACGCATGTTCTTACCTTCCACTGATGGAAATCACGAAATCGTTGGGTCAGTGGACATAAAGTCACCAGAAAATAAGTAGAAGAGAAGGTTGGTGCAGTTATTTGTAGCCTGTGACATGGTATTAAGAGCAGTGGACTGAAAATACCTGTAGCCTTCGATCCGAAAATGCCTTTATCCCAACCGCCTCAACTCACGACTCGAATACTCGCTAATGGATAGGATGAACAGCAAAGAGAGGAAATATTCTTATCATTTACAGTCGACTTCGTGCATAGGCTGCTAAATGGTCTTCACAAACCATCAAATATGATTCGCCGTCTAATCGGGAATCCACGACAGATGCTCAATGCAATGGGGACTAGTGCAGTGTGGACTGCCCCAAGACAACGCTGCAAGGCTCTCGGAAATGGTTGCTTTGCTGCTAAGAACATCGAAGGAGACTACAGAAGCCGATGAACCTGTACGCATAAATCTGCGGCTTGCTTGATGACAATGATGCGTTAACTGGAGTCCTTTTCACTTCGAATCAGGCGTTGACAAGTTGTGCTCGGTTAGATTTAAGTGTGGTGAAATGCCAGTTATCTAAATTATGTGTTTACACAAGCACACTCTTCTATCTAGACAATTTTTGTCCGTCAACTTAGAGTCGTGAAGTTACAATGTGTTAGGCGTGATCGGCGGACCAGAGTCCAGACAAATACGTTGCCCTCATATACCGCTTATTGAGAGTGTTGACGACAGAGGAAGAGTAGAGAACTGAGTAATTAATTTGTTTAGTCACCCTCCTAATCAATTAGCATCAGGATTTTGAAATATTCATTTCATTTGCCATTGCACTTTGCTGCGATGGCACGACGTAATTTGTGAGGACTCGTCAAATGCACACGTGGACATTCATAATCACGTCTTATGAATCAGTAGCTTGTGTTAGTCAGTTCAAACGTTTGCTTTTGACTTCGTCCTCCAGTTGAATTCCCAGATCAAACGACAAGGACGGGGAGTATCCCATGCAAATGTGGGAGACACCTTATTTCTGATACTATCGAGCCTGGTGGAGAGATTACTTGGAGGCTTTGAATTCAAAGAGCTCTTCTGATAAAATCAGCCTAAATTCCGTCTACCTATCTGCTTACAAACATGTTGGTGACTTTGTTCAAGCATTGTTTTATCACTAAATGTGAGACTTTTTCCTGATTCTCTCATCCCTTCTAAAATTTAAATAAAGAAATGACATGCAGAAGTCATTTTAACATCTACTTATCATCTTCCTTAGGCTGCACCCAAAATTTGCAAATCAGTGGCATTTTGCATTTGGAACAACACGTGTTCTCTGGTGTTTAAACGACAGGTTCCCTTCTGACGGTCGATTCCAACCTAATGCGTGGAGACCACAAACCGAACTCTAGCGAATGCGGTGGTAGACAATGTGGGCTCGACAACAGCAAGGGATCTGCAGGCACAACGTCAAGTTGTAGGATCAACGTTAGCAATATCGGACAACCCGAAACAGATTAGTGGATAGCTTTTAAGTTATTTGGTGAATTAGGCGGGTTGGCCGTAAGTGAGACTGCCTCCGAAGGCAATCAGATCAACCAACTTCTACAACCTCTTGCCACAATGTTGCCTTTTTTCGTGTACATCTGCTTGAATGCATCTCGACAACTGGGAATGCTGTTTTAAGAGCGTCCTGACTGTGACACAGAATCAGGTCCTCAAGGCGACAAGGACAATGACGACGACGAGGACGACAAATAGGACAAGTAATTCTTATAATTAACAGAATTAGCTATTTTCACATCGGAGCTATGAGAGAATTCTACCAGTTTCGCCTATAACAATCACCTCTGCTTTCTTAGAATCGGAGGAATCTTTAGACAGATCACAATTCATCCAAGGAAAAATTAAGCAAGAATTTATGAAGGGGCAGATCACTTGTCTTGATTAAATTTCAGTGCCTCTCTTAGAAACGAAAAACACCAAACAGACTGTCTGTGTTTTAAGCAGTGATGGATTAACGGACCGTCTTCCTCCACTGAATTGCAGAAGGATTTCATCTAGTTCTCTGCAATCCAACTCGCTTCACCAACTTTTTCCAAATTGGCGAACTATTTTGACATGAATGGTCAGGTGGACAGATGGACGGGTATGAAATAGATGGATGGGGAATGAATGCATTGGATGCGATTAAGTCGACAGACTTAGCTCAGATTCGTCGCCAACGTGGCACATGATAGGCTCATTTGTGGTACCGAGAGTTCACTGTGATCGCCCTACAAAAGGGCACTTCTCACAGTTCAAACGCTGATTCACCCACCTCGCTATCTCTCAATTCGCGCAACCATTAGCCACTCACACTCTCTTTGCCAAGCATTATCCGCTTATCAGCAGATCTGCTGCATCTCATTTCGGCCCGCAACGAAACTCGCCCTTTAGTAAAGGCGATCTACAAACGACAAAGAAGGGAAGCATTTAGTCTGTTGAAGCAAACATCGCGATCAAGTTTGAATCATAGCGATGATTCCACGAATTAAGGGTTGAATAAGCCACGTCCTGAAAGTGAATGTCACTAAATGCTACGCAGCATTGCACCCACAACACACCTGCTAGCAATGATTAATGTGGCAGCAATACTACGAGTTGAGGGCCACCGTAAACGGCAGCCTTCTTGATCTAGTGCTAAGATGGATGCTACTTGCTAATCATCCAGCTTCTTCTACCTCAAGGCTGCAGGCGCACAAAAAGTGTCGAAAAGAGAGAAAGTTTTGTGATGATGATGGCGATTATCATTACGGGCACGGGTATGGGTAATAAAAGCAAGGATGGATTAGAAAGAAGGCAAAGGAGGATGAGAAAGGTTGACTTACCTCGATTTCCTGACCTGGATTTGAAGTACTTTAGCATGAATCGGGAGGGTGAGATGAAATTGCGTCTGGCCATAATAGGACTGAATTGGTAAAGAGGGGACAGGTGAAGCCGTGGTTCATGGATCAACAAGTTCACCATCAACTCATTGTGTCATGTGAAGCATGGACCTCTGTCTAAGCGACGGCAAGATAAACCAAAATTAGTCACCTCAAGTAGCCCTACAGTGTGGTAGCGGAGAGGTGAAAGGGATCTAGACGAGGAAGCAGTACCAGTTGGGTGGTGTTCGAGTGTACCCACTTTTGTCCGTCACGTAACCAACCGTTGAGAGGAAGAAAAGAATTAGGGTGGGAACCAAAGGAAGAAGAGGAGAAAGTTGTACGTGGATGCAAGGAGTGTAAATTTGGCTCCCTCCTCGAATCCCCATCCGCTTATGGACTCCAAATTTCGAAGGCAAATAAGCTGCTGACGAGATGACTACAACTCTCCCCAGACAATAAAGTGGAGTAGACTTGAGGTCTCCTAGTTTTGTGGGCATCGTCGTCTGCAGTGAGGCGAAATTTTGGCCCTTGTCCCATAAGAGCAACAGAAGCATTGACACCATTCTATAATGAACAGACGGCAAGCAAGTCTTATTCTTTACTTCTTTATTATCATCTACAAATAAGCCACCTTTTTCTTTAATCTGAATATTTTAAAGCACGGAGTATTCATATTAAACATGGTCATTTCGAGTGCAAGCGCTGACAGTGACAGCGTTGACAATCACAAACACCTCTCTTTCAGTGAATTTGTTTAAAATACCAAACTGTTATAGTGAATGCGGTTACCATGCGCACAAACACCGGTAGGACTGGATGGCAAGCACACAGCATGGGAAGCATTGAAGTACGATTGTAAGGCCGAGTGTGAGCACAAGCCCGTGTTCTACTCCGACTCGGTGATTTCAGTTGCGCATGATGAGCATTAACGTTTGAACGTGACTCTCGACTTGCAATCATCGACAATTTATCAGTGTTTAAACCTCATCACCCATGTCATTCAGTCATTCTACGATGACGCCTATAAAAATGTTATTTTTTTTCAGTAGTTCCTATTTACTTTGCCTTTCTCCTTAACTTATGCTATTCTTCGTTCATTGCTTTTGTCTTTTCCACTATCACGATTCCCTTATTCCGATTCCAGGTCACTAGAGATACCTTGCTTCTAAATCACTTTGAAAAGAACACAAAATCACGGAGCTTTCAGCTGAAGTAACACTGCATGCATGTAGGTTTTTAGATGTGGAGGACTTAGTGGGTGCCTGCAACATTATTTCTTGATGGTGATGAATGTTTCATATCAGCGATCCTAACAAGCAATGTTTTGACACATCAGCAATGGGGAGTGTCTCAATTAGCACCAACTGCTTACTGAGACCCAAATGCTGCTGCTAGAATTGGCTAAAGCAAACAGTGTTCTTCCAGTGGCATTTTATCTCAGTCTGCTCGGTCCTCTCTTCGGCAGATCACCAATTACTACTTCATGTTTGATCCTCACCCACGTTATTTCGCTGCAATACAGATTTACTAAAGTGCTATCAATGTGGTAAATCGATTCAACATTATTTCTACTACTAAAGAAGGTAGGAGAATTCATTACAATGCACCTCTGATAGAGGGCGAATTATAAAAGAGCAATCGATGAACTGGCAATGAAAGGCTTAGCAAACGGATGTAAATATCACTGGTAGAATTCCATTCTACGGTATTCAATTTCATGAGTCGGCACTCTGCGGGCCCTTGATATGGTTCGTAGAAGTACCACGCAAAATGAGTGCTTATTAAGCCACAGCCATTTGCTGTGTATTGATGCACTTGTGACTAACTCCACCTCTTCATCCGCTGATTAGGTGACAGCGAAATCAAATGGAAAGCGCAGATCTACTGATAACGATCGAGTAGGATAAAGGTCGAGAGTTACGGTGCTCAAACATGAACCTGGGCTCAACCATCAGTGCTTCCCTGTTCTGCATGCTCGTAATCCATCCTCGTCAATGTTTTGTAGCAATTATAACTATGCTCGAGCTGACGATTTGGCGGTTTGTAGGGAGATTGAGAGTGAGAAGGGATGAGTGACAATATCCTACATTAGCAGGCTGCTTTGAAAGTAATGATGAGGTGGCAAGAAGCAAGCTTCACACTATGTTTGAGCTTGTGCAACCCTTTCCTACTGTTTGCCTATGGTTGACGTAAAGGTGTCCACAAATGTCAGAAAATTTAAAGCCGCTCAGCTAAGACCACATTTACCCAACTGAAAAGTCTGTCTTAAGGCGATTCAGATTAACTTATTAGTGCAGATAAAGAGCATAAGTGAAAGGCAAATTGGAGACGCATATTTGTTCTACCCTTTTCACCTAAATGTAGGTTTGAGGTAGGGGTGTTTAGAAACTCGGCATTTCGTCTTTGCCATTGAAATGTATCCTTTGCCGGAAATGGCAAATCGCCGTGCGTGTAGCTGTGATGTCCTTTTCGAGGTAAGATGACACTCCAAGTGCAGTGTCTTTAAAGTTCTGCCTTTGGCTCAGTCAAGCATAATGTGAGTGTCTTTTGAGTCCTTCTTCTAGATAAACAGAACACACAACCTTTTGATCTAGGCGATTTGATATGAGAAACGCGGCGTATCCATGCGGTAAATAAAGCTGCTGTTTATGTTACTATGATTGCTAAAGAGGAAAGAAAATGCTAAGTTGAAGAAAAGTAGTGCATTTGAGTACGCAATGGCCATAAATAGCGCATGTCAAATGTGCGATGCTTTGGTAAATTGCATTTGTCCTTGCATCTACCGCCAACAGTCTTCACCTGGAAGTCAGTCGTAATAAGTGAAATGCAGCAAGTCACCAAGTTGACGTGTCCGGCTTCACATCGCTTGACACAATACATTCGCCATTCCACCGGAGTTGTTGCAAGTAGACAACCCTCGAAGTTGTTGGAACTCGCAACAAGCTTTGCAAAGAGGCGAATATCATCTGCTTCATCATCATCCCAACTCCTTGGCAGGAGGGCTATGACTAATACATGATGCGACTTGATGGCGTCTTGGAAGCGCAGTAATTGATGCCTGAACAGAATTCCTGGATCCAACTGCAACACGCAGCAGTCGTAGTGCAAGACGTCACTTTCAGAATCTCTTCTTCCGATCTCGCCGAAACATATTGCGCTATCTTTTGCATTCACATGGCAAAATCGTTATGAATCAATGTGTCAATAGCATCTGTAAGGTACGGGCACGCACAATGATTCATCAAGATTTCTGGTGCCCAAAGCTTATTAATAATACGTCCGTTTGAGGCAGCTATTGAAGGGATGCTAAGAAGAAGATAGACTTGATAGTAATGAACATCGTTTGGAGCATTTTATATCCCTAGCCGATGGTTACCAGCCCATGGTTTGAATACCGCATCGTTCAACAGCCCTGCTTTTGTCACTCATTCATTATTTGCTATGTTTGTTCTACCTCTGCGTGGGCTTCGTTACAAATTTTACGTCATCAAGACAAGCAACAACTCTCTTTTATGGGATGGTTGTTTACGGCAAGACAACAAGCAAAGGTCTGTTTTGCATCAAGAATGACCGCGCAAAGACCCAACGAAACCATCGTCGAAGGCATCAACGTACTCTTGCGTCTTCTTTACTCCCCTTCTTACAGTCATGAGGCTCTTCTAGATTACATCAAGTCGCACCTTCTTTTTACCTCCTTCTCTGTTTGAACCACCATCGTAAGGTAAAGTAGGAGGGTCCGTCGCCATGAACCTGCGTCGTCATGTGGACAGAAACCATTCATATTCTATGCGAACTTTCTAGTGACATGTTGAAAGGCACGAAGACCATGCAAAGCAAACGAATTGAACACTTTTGTGGTTGAAGAGAGGATATTCCAACTGAACTGCCAGTCTGTTGACGAATACCAATAAAGGTGCACTGCTGTAATTGGTAGACGGAAATAGATGAGATCAGGCTCACAGGACAGGATGTTACCAATGCGGTTCTCGTAAAGCTAAAACACTTGAGGCAAAGTAGTGCACTGCACGCTAATTAGAATCGGAGTCGAGAAAACTGTTTTCAATTTAATTAGAAAATAACCAACTTAAAAAATGCAAAATTCGGATGCTGAGAAGATGATTACAAAAGTTTGAAGTTCTTTCCTTTCTGTGCCAATGTGCTGCTTTTGATTGCTCTAAAATATTGTGGCTAGGATTCCTGCTGTCGCACCTTTACATGCCTTTTGGCACCATGGTGGCGTGTGGTGTCACGAAAATCAGCTTGCGCCCAATTTGTGACAACATTACTCAAATATGATGCGACCTGCTCCCTTGATGTCCACTTTCTTGGCCCCCACTTTGTCCGAGTGCCTTCTTAGCTTGTGCTTTGCATTATATCCAAATGACAGTTCTCCCTCAGCTATAAGAAGTCATTTAATACAAAAAAATGAAAACTCATTTAGCTCATTTTGGAAACTATTGTCACGATCACACTGCTTTTCTATAGTAGATTTGAAGGTGGGGAATGGACAGAAAAGAGGTAGACTGCATTGCCGTATAGAAATCATTACGAATCCCATCCATCGCCTTTTAGACTTTGCGGTGTGGCAGCCACTCTCCACCGCCATATGCATTAAGCATTGTATACAATACCCTGATGACATTCATGCTTGCGATGCGAATGGTCTAAAGCACAAGACTGATTTAGAATGCAGGTTCAAACTAAGCTGAAGTTGTGCAAGAATCTGCAGTATTTTGGCAATGCTTTGGCAGGAGAATTTGTCAATAATTTGTCACGCCTAGCTATTTGATTGATTCCTCTCAAATGCACACCCGCCTAGAGATGGGTGGGTGGTTTGAGCCTCTACTGTCGGCACTCCATTCGCGTGTTCGCTTGCTTGTCATCTCCATGCAAGTACCGTAAATAGCTCCGTGACATACTTTTGCAATATTCAATGGTCACCGTAGCCTTCCTGCAAATTAAAATTTCTATTTATAAAAACACAATTTTTCTTATTCTCTCGCCAATGCAGCATTCGAGGCAACTGATCACGACAACCACACCTGACTGAATGTGGTGAGTAGCGGGAGACAGCTTGTTCTATAAATTTATAATTAGATTTGCATTTCTCAAATCCGCTCATCGCTATCCAATCCAGAGAGAAGGAACTAGGAATTCCTTTCGTTTCTCTCAATGGGACTCGAAAGGCGATGTAGTAGAACAGACTACAAATAGCTCTTCCACATTTCATATTCATGCTTCACTTAATCGCACTTTATAAACAGATCCTACACTGCGCAGCTCAAACGCAATCCCAGTTGCAGACCCAGTGAAGAATGCTGCATTTCTTGTAAATACTAACGACTTGGCGAACTATTGCATAATCACTCCTGCCACGAAGAAAGCGTTTGAAGTTGCACAGCGATAGAGCTGTATACAAGGTGCTGTGAAATGAAGTCGGTGTCCGGCCTACCTGGTCCCTTAGAAAGCTGTAAGCGACATCCCTTAAATCTTCCTTTTTGGTTTGATGGGACAAGTAGAGGCGTAAATGCAAGTTTACTGAGGGTCCAGGGTCACGGTGAAACAGTAACGTCCGTCAGGCGCAAGTGAAGACACAGACCATTTGCAGAGCATAGATTTGGACTTGGATACCAATACTCGTTTCTGCTGCATGCTTGTGATCTAGTCCTGTCAATATTTGCATTATTCATAGCAACGTTCGAGATTATATTTTGTTATTTTAAAGCGTTTAAAAAAGAGGGCAGACAGGATCAGATTTGGGAAGGGTGACTCTTATGAGAAGGCTGCGCTGAAAGTAATGGTGAAGAAGCAAAAGAACAAGCTTTGCTCTTTGTTTATTGTTAAGCAATGTAATCCTCTAGTTGCCTACCGCCATGATACATTTCGCTGTCGTCAAATCGTCAATTGGCGATTTCTATAATAAAATACTGGATCCATCACGAACACGTAGCAGCTGCATGTTAACGCTTATCGCAACAAATCGTAGTACGATCAGTCTTTCCACTTGCGGTGGAGTAAAATAAACTCAACGGATTGAAGGCAGATAGATGCGTTTTTGCTTCTGTCTCTTCTCCAAGGAACACGCGAGTGCCGCAAAGCTATCAAGACAAATTATCAAGGGTCTTTTGGAAGGAATCAAACACATTTCTGCTCCCTCCTCGACTGTTTCGGCATTACGTTCTCTTAACTCTCCAGCATTGAAGCCCATCAATTTCTAGGTAGCAGAGACTATCACCTGCAGCTAACAAAGAGTTATGTACGTTTATCCCACTATCAGCGATTTTTTGCTTTTGACTCAGACATCATTTGCAGCGCCTCAGCAGGAGGCGACATTAAGTGAGTCTGTCAAGTCCGCCACTACCGGTGCCATAAAGTCACCATTTTAAAGGAGAGGGGATGCTACTACCATCAGAACGTTCTTTCAAGAAGTCGAATCAGTCTTCATTTTCATTCCTTTTTATTTAAATTGTCAATTAACCCATTGATTGGGCCAGTAATTGGCAATTTCTACTCCAAGTGGGTTAAAACGAGCATCCCTTATCATTCAACCCCTTGTCAAGACGACTAGTGAGAGTTAACATTGCAGCAGCCCTGTTCATGAGCTTCGCACTTAAACTAGCCCTCATTATTAATCATGTTATTTACGCAGTCAACAATGCAATATGAGCAGGCTCTCAATGAGACGAAAACAAATTTTGTGCATTGCAGTTAGTGCTACTTCTGCTGGAAATGCGGTTGCATTTCTCGAAATCACGACAGTTAGAAGCCCCATTTTTGTAGGGTTTATGAAATCTGCATTGTCGTTGCATTAACCCAGAACCAGGCTTTAAAATTGTCAATGATGAAGTGTTTTCCCTAAACGCCTCTATCAAATGCTGGCTCGTTCATTGTAGTTACCTAATTGCGTGGTGTGCACTTTCATCCGAAGGCTAATCCTAACCCTTTAGGGCATTTGTGATGCAAGAAACTAATTAGTAGCCACAAATAAGTTTGGTGCAACCATCAAAACAAGGAAGTGCTCTGGATACTTAGGAGTTGCAAGTTAAATGCCAGCTAAGTGTCATTTTGGTCAACCCAACTCCGTCTGTAGGCTGAAAGCACTCCGAACCAATCACTAGTTCAAGACACGAAGTGAAGGAGAGGATACTTGTCTGCCTGTATGTACGACGCGTTTGTTACTAAGGCTCTGCCAGGATTCTTACTTGCGGTCCTAGCAATCGCACATTAAATCGACATTGGCTGGCTACACTCCACCTCCTCGATGTCCACCCGAAGGCCATAATGCAACATAGTGCTTGGAAAGAGCAAACGTGCATAGCAAACGTTAGAGTTGAAAGCGTGGTAGTCTGACTCGACGACCAGACCGCAGAGTGAAGATTCTGCACGGTGCTTACATCCTTGCACAATGCATTGAATCACCATACGAGGCGGATTTGTGGGTAGATTGTTACTACGGTTCTGTTCATGAAGTGACTGCGGCACCTCTGCTTTGACTGTGGCGTTTACTTCAGTGTCTCTGCATCGAGGGTTGTAAGGGGGTGGCTCAAGCAAACTATGCGGCCACTAAGAAGCACAGGATTTGGAACGTTGAGTAAAAGCTGGGGTATCAGATTAGCGAGGGCCAGAACTGACAACTTCCTAGACATTCAACCTTCATTCAGTTGAATATGGCCACTGCAGAAAAATAAATTCGTCAGCGAAAAGGTAAAATAAAGTGCGTAGCAACGCCTATCTCCTCAAAGTGGCACTCTACCGTAATGCAATTTGTAAGATGTTGCACTTTCTGCGTTTTTATGGGTTCAGCGGCAATGCCTAAAGTAAGCAACTCAGGAACTCCAAGTGCCTGTGTAGAGGCGGCCATGGATCTAGTGCATAAGCGGTATGCAAAGCTTCACATGTGCGTTTGGGTTCGTGTACACTGGCATGTTGCCAACGTGAATGTTTGACCATGACTCTCAACCTTTAGCATTTTAAGTCGTTATCATCAACTCGTCTCCTCGCTACCCAAATCATGAAGGAAGGAAAGAGACATTCATCTGCCGATAATCTGCGGAAGTGTCAAACAAAAGAGGAAATCCAATAAGAGGTGACAGTGGTTGAGGTGACTGGTGAGATATATCTGGGGTAGCTTTGCACCATGTTTCACTTTGGTTGTCGCCTTTACGGCACGTTCCATTACCTTGTCAGTAACGAATCTCAAGGACATTGTGAATAAAGTTAAGCGAGTTATCAGAAAGTGCATTTGTTCATTCATCCAGCACAATGGTTGGAGTTCACGTACACTTGAAAGAATGCATCATCACGATTAGAGCATGTGCCTATAATGTTGGGAGTGCAAGAAGTCTTGACTGTCACAGCGTCGCATGGAACGCACTTCGAATGCTACGACACTCACTTGGCAGCATATATGACTGCGCGAGAACTCGGAGGACGAGCAGAAGACTGGTAGTGCATTTTCATGACCAACTTATGCTCAAATCGAATTAACCAGCATGGTTTGATGTTGCGCGTTCGTCTGCCTTCCCAATCGGTAGGTTGTGGGGACAGGCTATATCTCTCAACGCAGCAACACTTGCCGGTGTGCACCCATCTGAACGTCGTTTTGTCTAGCGTATGGACCTAACACGGAAGAGAGTATATTGGAGTCCTTTATCACTGCAAAGGAACATCTGAACTCCTGTGTTTACAGGAAGCATTCTTTGAGCATAGATACAATGTATTGATTAAGCAGGCATTGATCAAACTAAGGGTTCACAATGGAGAATGTGGACAATTCACGACCTCCTTGTCAACTATAATCAGGCGAATAAATAGGTAGAGGATGTCACCAGTCGGCTATGTGGGGTAAATGTTGTCTGTTTTAGAGTTGATCTGGGACCCACCACTGCTAAGGATCATAGGAGTTTAATTTATCATGTTCCACAACTGCTGATGGGACAAATGTCTCAGGATGGGTGGATATCCATGTAGGGACAACACTAGAACATTGTTGCTTAGTGGAGGAAAGTCCAGGGTTTGATTAGTGGTTGTCCTCATGCAACGTATTCTCTCGCTTCCTTGGCTAGACACTGCATCAAGCGTTCGAAGCTGGACCGATGGTTTTGCATTACAAAGAGACTAGCTGATGGAACAGAACCCCCGGATGAAATATAAGCCGTGGGCCATCGACCGTGTCGTAACACTCACAGAGCTTTGACACGCACTGAGGCTTGACATGGGGGTTGCATCGTACCACGCTTTACGAATAACGCTTTGACCAGCATTAAATAAACCCACCCTCTTGCTGATTCAACACAGTTTCCATTAATTCATAACTTAACCGACAATACAGTGCCCCAATGTGCCATGAAGTGACAATAAGTGATGATCAGACACAAACCATCTCATTTCCGCACTGTTGTTTCCGACTTCCTCAGGGTAATTCAGCTGTGAGGCTGGTTATATTGAGTCGTCAGAGGCGTTGTATGCGCATCATGACGTGTAGGTAGAGTGACATGTGGTGACATGCGATCGTCCAAGTATTAACAAGGGTAGAGGATGGCGCTTTCGTCTAAGCAGAGGGTCAGGCAGGACCCTCCTCCACTGTCTACTTCCACAGTAGATTACATTTTGCAAACTCATCAATAGTAAGTATGGTTTTGACGTGGAAGCAGCCATCTGTTCTCTCTCAAATGCACCGCATCGCATTTGAATTGGATCAATCGGTCGTGATTACAGTCCCACTGATCAGAGTAGGATTGCAGGTCCTTACGAGGCACTCGTCACATGCAATGGTTTTGTTCATGATTCAGTAAAATTGGTCAGCAATGTCGATTTATAGTAGGCGGCTTTTAGAGCTAAAAGTCATGGGAAGAGTCATTGCTCGATTGTAAGCCTCGACTACCCATTCGTAAGGGATCTGTCAGTGGATGGGTGTCTGGTGCAGTAAGTAGTGAAACGAAGATAAAGCATGACGGCTTTGATAATAGTGGCTATATATATTCCGGTGAGGGAACACCGTTCAGAATTGACCTGCTGGAAATGTTTCTTGATGCCTGTGCACCATAGGATTGTTACTGGATAACGAAGTGCCACCATGGCGTGCTGGTACGATGCCTTACAAAGATCCACGTTGCAGTGTAGCTGAATCACTAACGCCTCCACAATCCAATCAGCCATCACGATGTCTATGCCCTAACCAACTACCAGCACTAACTAATGGCAGTGCGCAAAACCAACTCTTTCCACCCAATTGACGTCAAGTGTTCCGCTAGTAAAATTTTGAGCTAAACACACCAGATACTCATCCCATCTATTCAGCCTCCAAATGACTACTCCACTTCCCCATCAAACATCAAGGAAGAACTGCAATCACACAGAAGACATTTGTAGTAAACACGTAGGAGTGAACGATTATCACACGAACCAATTAGGGAGGGAAAAGGGTCCCTCTTCAGAAGGGGATAGACTACTACCGGACAACTGTTGTGCCAAGAGTAGCATCGCATTCACGCAATGCCTACAAGGGGGTTCGAACACGCAGTATCGAGCAGTTAATCGAGTGGCATGATGTCATTTAAGAGACGCGAATTAATCTTGTCCAGCTTCGTGGAGTCCAAATTGATCAGGATTTTCGCGACGTTCAGCGCAACATCGAGCGCTTCGGCGACTTCATGTGCATCCGAGATGCGAATCACCTCATCAATGAGAGGTATTTTGGAGCGCACCAATTCAAGTTCCTCGTCTGTGAATATGAGCCTGCCAGGTGCAATTGCCTACACCTCCTTCTCCTCATCGTCTGCAGGATGCTCTACCTCCTGCTCCTCCGTTGCATTGGCCACTAACGGTGCAGTCGTCATTGCTGCCGCAGGTGCATACTTCGCGAACGAGGGCGCTTTGGCCACAAGAGCTTTCACCACCTCGTCATCCATGCTCCTCATGAATTCGTCAATGTTGGAGAGCTTGTCGAAGACCTCCTTCAATGTGGTGGAGGGCAGATGGCAGAGGAGTGCACCAAATTTGGGCACATGGCCAGCGACGTAGTGAAGGGTGCTCGCCTCCATGTTGGTTAGAAGAGCTGACAGGTTCTGATGGTTCTCCACTACGTACTGAACGAAGCGTGGATTCAAGATCAACATGACATTGGCAAAGCGAGGCGAAATGTTTGGCAGAGTTGACAAAATGTCATGAATGTAATTGATGGCCATAATTTGGGGCGTATCGTACTCGAGCGTAGAAGGCTCTGACGTTGTCGCGGTAGTGGGCTCCGGAGTCGTGGAGGTAGGCGCCGAAGTAGTAGAAACAGGTATTGGCGTCGTATTAGCAGTGGTAGCAGTAGTAGTGGTGGTGGTAGTCATGGCAGGCTTTGATGTCTTAGCCACAGACTGTTGCTTTGCAGCATCGCACTTCCTGCCAACACACTTCTGGCTGCGCGCATGAGGCATCTCACCACCACCACCACCACCATCACCCACGAGAGGCTGCTGAACAAGATGCTGTCGATGTTTGGCACGCTGGCGACGATAGATTGAAGAAGTGCAGGATCCATGCTTGCCACCACATCGTGGATGTTTGGCATCCATACCACCATGGCTTGTAGAGCGTAAGGGTCCATGCTGGCGGCGTAAGCGCCGAATCCCGGCACGCACACCAAAGCAGATTGCAGCAGTGCAGCATCCACTGACATGAGGAGTTGACGCAAGTTGGGCATATTGAGCAGCATTGATCACAGAAAAGCTGGATCCACAGTGCGCACTGAAGTGGGATGGAGTGGGGATGGGGACTACGACTGCATGCACACTGGTCCTCGCAAGGGAATACTGCTGCTCACCATTCGGCAACGTATGCATAGGAACATTATTGTCTTGCATGAACTTTATCAGCAGTAGAGCATCATTGCCCGTACCTCACCCACTACCCACTTTGACCCATTCAGGACCCAAATCACTGCACAGTCCACTCGAAGCGCAACTCCTTCTCCACCCTGATGGATGGCATTTGCCGTGCTTGCATCCGCGCCAGTGGTCACGGTTAACAGCGTAGCAGCCTTGCTTGCCGACGGCGTCACTGTCCCTTGCCTCCTGCATGGCCTTCTGCAGAAGGACGGTGTGTCCACCACCACCACATAACGACGGTAATTGCGGTAATTTTGGGTAACCGAAACCACCAACTGTGAGGTAGACCAGCGCAGCTGCCACAGCAACTACCAGCTGCATCGTGACGATATGATGCTCCTCAAATATGCTGCGTCTTTTTATACAGCCAGGTGCAAGGTGACCATTGGTTCTCTCGTCATGTCACGCCTCACTCGCCCCCGTCCCATCCATCCATCCCTCAGTCATGGTGTTCTCACCTTCCACCCCCTCCCCTTTACTGCGAGCGGCCTTACAACGTGACGATTCGCCACGTACTATGAAATGCGTGATGTGTTACGCCATTAGGCGTGTAAAGCATGAGACACACAAAATTGTGGCCATCTCTATTCTACTAAAATCATTGAAATCCCACCATGCATTTCTTAAGTGAGCGCATTCATAGCCAACAATTTACTGGGTTTATGCAGACCAACGGCCACATCCACCTCATCATGCATACCTTAGTCTAATCCTGCTCTAAGGCTTCAATCGGTAGACTGCTACTGTCTCGGGAATGTGGAGATCTGCCTACTATTGAGGCGCTGTGCAATCTCCCAAACCTTACTTGCTATGTTCTTGGCGCGATTGCTTTTCCTAATACGCCACAATGAGTTGATGGTAAACTTGTTGATCTACGAACCACGGCTTCACCTGTCCCCTCTTTGCCAATTCAGTCCAATCACGGCCAGACGCAATTTCATCTCACCCTCTCGGTTCATGCTAAAGCAGTTCAAATCTAAATCAAGAAATCCATTCTTTCCTTAATTATCCATACCCGTGTCCGTGATAATAATCATCATCATCATAAAACTTTCTCTCTTTTCGACACTTTTAGTGCGCCTGCAGCCTCGAGGTAGAAGAAGTTGGATGATTAGCAAGTAGCATCCATCTTAACTCTAGATCAAGAAAACTGCCGTTTACGGTGGTCCTCAAATGGTGATACTGCTGCCACATTAATCATCGCTAGCAGGTGTGTTGTGGGTGCAAGGCTGCGTAGCATTTAGTGACATTCACTTTCAGGATGTGGCGTATTCAACCCTCAATTCGTGGAATCATCGCCATGGTTCAAACTTGATCTCGCTGTTTGCTTCAACAAACTAAATGCTTCCCTTTATTGTCGTTTGTAGATCGCCTTTACTAAAGGGCGAGTTTCGTTGCGGGCCGAAATGAGATGCAGCAGATCTGCTGATAAGCGGATAATGCTTGGCAAAGAGAGTGTGAGTGGCTAATGGTTGCTCGAATTGAGAGATAGCGAGGTGGGTGAATCAGCGTTTGAACTGTGAGAAGTGCCCTTTTGTAGGGCGATCACAGTGAACTCTCGGTACCACAAATGAGCCTATCATGTGCCACGTTGGCGACGAATCTGAGCTAAGTCTGTCGACTTAATCGCATCCAATGCATTCATTCCCCATCCATCTATTCTATGCCCGTCCATCTGCCCACCTGACAGTTCATGTCAAAGTAGTTCGCCAATTTGGAAAAAAAATGGTGAAGTGAGTTGGATTGCAGAGAACTAAATAAAATCCTTCTTCAATTTAGTGGAGGAAGACGGTCTGTTAATCCACCACTGCTTAAAACACAGACAGTCTGCTTGGTGTTTTTCGTTTCTAAGAGAGGCACTGAAATTTAATCAAGACAAGTGATCTGCCCCTTCATAAATTCTTGTTTAATTTTTCCTTGGATGAATTGTGATCTGTCTAAAGATTCCTCCGATTCTAAGAAAGCAGGGGTGATTGTTATAGGCGAAACTGGTAGAATTCTTTCATAGCTCTAATGTAAAAATAGCTAATTCTATTAATTTTGAGAATTTATTTTCCAGTTGTCGTCCTCGTCGTCGTCATCGTCGTCCTTGTCGCCTTACGGACCTGATTCAGTGTCACAGTCAGGACGCTCTTAAAACAGCATTCCCAGTTGTCGAGATGCATTAAAGCAGATGTAACCGAAAAAGGCAACATTGTGGCAAGAAGTTGTAGAAGTTGGTTGATCTGATTGCTTTCGGAGGCAGTCTCACTTACGGCCATCCCGCCTAATTCACCAAACAACTTAAAAGCTATTCCCCAACCTGTTTCGGATTGTCCGATATTGCTAACGTTGATCCTACGACTTGACGATGTGCCTGCAGATCCCTTGCTGTTGTCGAGTCCACATTGTCTACCACCGCATTCGCTGGGGTTCGATTTGTGGTCCCCACGCATTAGGTTGGAACCTGTCGTTTAAACACCAGAGAACACATGTTGTTCCAAATGCAAAATGCCACCGATTTGCAAATTTTGGGTGTCGCGTGCGGAAGGTGGTAAGTAGATGTTACAACGACTTCTGCATGTCATTTCTTTATTTGAATTTTAGAAGGGAAGAGAAAATCACGAAAAATATCGCACATTTAGTGGTAAAACAACGCAAGAATAGCGCCATCATCTGCTTGAACAAAGCCACTAACATGTTTGCAAACAGATACATAGACGGAAATTAGGCTGATTTTATCAGAAGAGCTCTTTGAATTTAAAGCCTTCAAGTAATCTCTCCACCAGGCTCGATAGTATCAGAAATAAGGTGTCTCTCACAGTGTCAGCTTGTTCGCTATGAGACGACCACATACAAAAGGCGAGGTACTTCTCGATAGCACGGCTAATGCGATGCGCCCGGATTCACTGCTTTCAATTTTTCGCCAATCAGAATCACGATTCCTCAACTTCTTGTCGCCCCTAGTTACATTTGGTTGCCCTCTGATTTGGTGGCAACAGTTCAGTCTCTCCTATTGCGACTCGCCATCCATCGCCGCTTTCAACGCATCATTACTTTTAGTGCACTTCGTTTTTACGTGCCAGTATGGATAACACGGATTGCAGGTGGTCAAAGAGATAAATTGTCTCCACCTAGCCTGTAAGTTGACCCTAACTCTGCGTTCCGCATTACCTATTTTGCCTTCGCCACCAAATTTTTCCTGCTGTGCTGGATGCAAGCTGACCATTCCGGTACTTCCTTCTTTAAAAATCAAGAAGTTCACTTCAATCCAAAATAGAGCAATTAAGTGGAGGAGCCAGGGAATCGAAAATGGGGCTAGGCGTGGTGTGGTGAGTCGTTGGGCGGGTGCAGGAGTGGAGGCGATGTGTTGACTTCAAACCAACCAGCCATCCAACGAACGACAAAAGAAGAGCTTACTTCGTCCAGTATGGAACTGTCGATCTGGTTGTCTAAAAAGACAGTTTCGAAAAAGGCAATGACGTGAAGGTGCCTTCGCACTCAGACACACTCAAGCATAAACACACAGACAGACGTGCCTACCTGTATCCGTGCTACCCCATCTAACGCGGCTCTCCAAAAGGACGAAAATAGGAAGTGGGCAGTGACACATACATGCACCAACATCGGACAGAAAGCCGACATACATGGTGAACGGAGTGCATGTGGACTCAGGAGGGGAGGACAAATTCTTACCCGTCAGTGCAGGGGTTGTCGTTAATCTAGAGTCGTCAGTCAGTGCCAATCCGAAGAGACGCGTTTCGGAAAGTAGGAAAGGCGAAGAACAAATTACCAGTTTCTGAACGTAGCTGTCATCTGATAATGCTGGGGTCGTTGAACGTGTGTGCTTGGCTTCCAAAACTTTCTCTCTTCAGTTGTTTATGCATGATAAAAATTTTGATTGACAGGTTGACCCAAAGCCATTTTGAGTATTAGCAACACACGATCAGCTATTTCGGTGAAAAAAGGAAAAAGTCTTCAGCCTAAGGTGTTCACCTTCTAATGGGTGGTGCTTTGGCCCGCCATACCCATTCCAGACACCATGTAACAAACTTTGCTAGAGTCAAAGTGGAGTCGCAAGACAGGCGAGCTCAAATCACATTCGCCAAGTCCAAACCGTGTGGTTTGATCTGGGAATTTAATCGGAGGGCGAAGTCAAAAGCAATTGTTTGAACTGACTAACACAAGTCACTGATTCATAATACGTGATTGTGAAGTTCCACGTGTGCATTTGACGAGTCCTCACAAATTACGTCGTGCCATCGCAGCAAAGTGCAGTGGAAAATGAAATGAATATTTCAAAATTCTGATGCAAATTGATTAGAAGGGTGACCAAACAAATTAATTACACAGTTCTCTACTCCTTCTCTGTCGTCAACACTCTCAACAAGCGGTAGATGAGGGCAACGTATTTGTCTGGACTCTGGTCCGCCGATCACGCCTAGCACATTGTAACTTCACGACTCCAAGTTGACGGACAAAAACTGTCTAGATAGAAGAGTGTACTTGTGTAAACACATAATTTAGGTAACTGGTATTTCACCACACTTAAATCTAACCGAGCATAACTTGTCAACGCCTGACCCGAAGTGAAGAGGAATCCAGTTGACGCATCATTGTCATCAAGCAAGCCGCAGATTTATGCGTACAGGTTCATCGGCTTCTGTAGTCTCCTTCGATGTTCTTGGCAGCAACGCAACCATTTCCGAGAGTGTCTTGTAGCGTTGTCTTGGGGCAGCCCACACTGCACTAGTCCTTATTGCATTGAGCATCTGTCGTGGATTCCCGATTAGACGGCGAATCATATTTGATGGTTTGTGAAGACCATTCAGTAGCCTATGCGCGAAATTGACTGTAAATGATAAGAATATTTCCTCTCTTTGCTGTTCACCCTATCCACCAGCGAGTATTCGAGTCGTGAGTTGAGGCGGCTGGGATAAAGGCATTTTCGGATCGAAGGCTACAGGAGTTTTCCGACCACTACTCTTAATACCATGTCACAGGCTACAAATAACTGCACCAACTTTCTCTTCCACTTATTTTATGGTGACTTTATGTCCACTGACCCAACGATTTCGTGATTTCCATCAGTGGAAGGCAAGAACATGCGTCGGAACTTTTCCGGACAGTAGCGAGATGACTTGACTACGCTGTCCATGAAGAAACTAGATGCTGCCGGAGGTGTGAAGAAGCAGAAGAGCCTCTGGGTTTGTGTTTTCGAAAACGAGTTTATAACGTCCTGTCATATGCTCATCACTTACTCCTCGGGAAACAGTCATCCAGGTGGTGTGGCACCTCCAACGAGTAACAACGTTATTTTAATCAAATCGCCCTTCGTTTCACCAGTAAAATGTCTTCATTATTAATGACTACCTAGATTAGTAGGAACTCGTGTTAGGCGTCACAGGCAAAAGCGATACGCTTGGCCACCACTCAGACACTCAGCAGCCACAAGCCTAGAGAGCTACATTTTCGGATTTACTTAGACCGCTTCTGGACTACCACGCAAGTGTAAATGCGTAGGGTCTGTGGCGGATTCGCCAACGCTGCACCGTGTCACCGACTACAGGCAACTCAGCGCATGTTAGGATCCGATAATTGCCTCTCACCTACTGGAATTGAAACGAATTGCTTAAATGGGAACTCGATGACAGTAAGAACCCTTAGCATTGCCAATGATTAACGCACTCAATCAGTTGTACCGTGATGGTCTGTGAGTGCAGCCTTTATGGAGGCTTTCCATCGATCACCACATTTCTGATACCATCGAGCATGGTGGGAGAGGTTACCTGGAGACTGGGAAGTCGGAAAAATCTGCCTCATCATCGTCCATTCATCTGCTTGCAAACATGATGAAGGCTTTGTTTAAGCAAACGATGACGCTGTCCTCAATTTGCTTTTTCATTTGAAACCCAATTACCAAAAAACTGCATGGTTTGTTGGACTTCGTTTGTGATCCTCTCCTACCTTCTAGAAGTCAAATGGAAAATGGCATGTAGAAGTCATTGTGACATTTACATCACCCAAGCTCTGCAAATCATTCACACTTTGCAATTTATTATAGAGGCCAGTTTGTTAGCAACACTTGCATCAAGATTGGCTGGAACCAGCGACCATGAACTGATGGTGATCTGATGTCGCTAAAGTGTTTGAAAACTAACCGTTCTACTGATATGATTCTAGTAACATAACTTTAAAAACATAGGAATTGTGAGCAATTTAAATATGAAATTAGGCGCTATCGAAAACCTGACGGTTGTATTACACCTACAGATCAACAAAGTGAAAGCAGCAGAAAGGTCTAATAATCGAGCAGTCATGACTTCTCCTGCTCAGAATTTGACAGATCTGCATGACAAGAAATGGCGAGACATGCTCAAATCGGCCAAAAGCGTGGGGGGATACGCATGCGTAGTTAACGCGTCCACTCCACATTGACACATTAACTATCGGTGTTACATGTATGTGACGCCCAATTTTTTATCCTATGCGTGATTGGTATCAGATAACAGGAGTCCATAGCATCAATTCATCTTTCAGCACAAGAGTGGAAGATTTGGGCTGGACCTGACATAAGGTTAAGCGCGTGAAGAAGTGCAGGAATCCTCGTTAGAAGCCTGGTTGTGCTGATGCCAGCATAGTCCGAAATTGCTAAGGCCTAATTTTACATGGCAATGATGGTATTGGATTGCACGTGAGGAAAAGGGCGTTAAACCTGAGCTCTATGCAGATCTTAGACTCGTCATGGGAGAGATAACAACACCCGTCTGCTAGAGGGAACCCGAGCAAAGATACATGCTCTGGGGGAAACCAGCAAAGGAGAGCGAGTCGGCACGACAGGATGGGACTCCGGCGAGGCGGATTTGAACCACCGACCTATGGATTGATGCTGACATCTACAGTCCACCGCCCTACCAACTGAATTATCGCCAGGCGCCGCCCCGCGTCATTTTGGTTATAATAACAACAACATTAACTGCAGTTCGCTACCCTATACTTCCTCTTCTTGACTTCGTGATTTCTTTACTTCGCACTGCTGATTGCGGCAAATTGTGTCTTAAACGAAGCCATTAATTCACCTACGCAAAAAGTCTGCTTCGGTTACCCTAAGCAATGACAACATTTGCATTTCTAGATGCAAACAACACAACTACTCAACTTATATGGACTTGTGGGGTGGATGGTCTCGGTGAACCCGATTAAAAGTGCATTCTAAAGCAAGTGTCAGTTGACAAATTGATGGACTCTGCTCTGATCTAATAAAATTGCCTTTGAGGAAAGTTCGTTAACCAGTACCTGCTCTTCTTGATTTCGTGATTCCTTTACTTCGCACTGCTGGTTGCGGCGAATTGTGTCTTAAACGAAGCCATTAATTCACCCATGCGAAAAATCTGCTTCGGGCGCTCTTAGCAATGGCAACATTTACATTTCTAGATGCAAACAACACAACTGTCAATGCTACTCAACTTATATGGACTTGTGGGGTGGATGGTCTCGGCGAACTCGATTAAAAATGCATTCTAAAGCAAGATTCGATTGACAAATTGACCGACTTTGCTCTGATTTAATAAAATTGCCTTCGAGGAAAGTCCGTGAATGATTGTACACGACATGGGTGGGTGATGCATGCACTTCATGATCTCATCGCTAGGTTGAGTTAAAGGACATTTTTGCCCTTGTAGTTGCTCATTTATAAGAACCAACGTGACGCATTACGATGCAAAATTTCTACATGACATCATTAGAAACGCGTACAAGGGTTGATTTCCCTGTAGTCGTGGCATGCATACTCGAAATGAGGATTTATTCCAACTTAAATGCCAAACTAAACAGATAAGCGTTTCATGCGTCTGCCATTCTGTCAAACAAGAAGTTGGCTGAAGAAGTAGCACACACCAGTGTTGAATGATTATAGGAGGGAATGAAATATTTGGGAATGCTTCCTTCCCACTGATGGTGACCAATGGTGGTAGATAGTGGGAAACGTAACCAGGTGACGAAGTAACAGTGCTGTTGCAAAAATGTATTGCTTTTACATTTGGAGGCTTAGAACCAATGAAGGAGGTCAACTTATATTCTTAGAGTTGCTCGCAAAGCAGTCAGTGCTGATAAGAAATTGTCTGTGTTTGCTAGATGAGAGGTATGGAATGAATAAATAGCTGAAGTGGTACGCCCAACAACTTACCGGCAGGTGGTCCAAATCGACTCCAAACACATTTAAAAGGCTGTGCTGTGCATAGATAAGCGCTTGTCAGTGTGCGCTAATGCTGACGATGGTGTTAAACTCGCCAAGCCTAAGTTGAGTGCATTACAGCCATCCAGCCCACCTAAGTAAAAATTGGACCACAAGGCAATTCCCTGCCCGACAATGGCACTGTCACTGAATTGTGAAATTGCGATGTGGCTGGCTTAACGCTCTAGAAAGCTGGAGCTGTGGAGTCGAGTCAATGCTTAGGTGCACGAAGCGTTCGGCAAAGCACGTTTTGCGTCATGGAATTGTCGTCATCTGCCTTCGAGGGAGGAGCGTACTCTTTTTCAACACAACTGTCATCACTCGACTCTGTTCATTGCATCATCACCAATGGAGAGTGCTCACTACCCGTTCTAACTCTACTCGCTCTGAGGAATAATTGCAATCGGAGCTCTTCATCTACGGAAAAGGATGTGGAGACGCTCAAGTGATCAGTGAGTTACAATCAATTGTGGATGGGATGCTATTGCACGGATACCTCTGATTAATAAATGAAAGCCACAATTGTTGTTGACTTGAAATATCTAAGAATGTTTAAATTCATTCACGGGGACAATTCCTTTCTTGTCTGACATGCAGCTTGGCTTTTTTCAAAATGCCTTGTTTCACAATTTGCATTGTTGCCATTATTTCAAAATTATATAGACAGAGAATCCATACACATGCACCATTGGTGTGATAAGACAATAAGAAGTTAAGTGATTAGCGTACTCTGGTCAGAATGGTATGACGTGGATTTCGCCATTGCGTTGGTAAGGTGTGAGTGACGCCAAGTTACACAAATTGCATCCCACGAATATTTCATGCATTGTTTGCACACCTCAGGTTGGCACGTGGTCCATGAGCAGTAAGCGGGGCCGAAGCAAGTCTCGGTTGTGGATGGACGGGGTGACGTGGCCAGACGGTGCTAACTCTCCACCGAAGGGTAGGGCGCATCCACTCAACTTGAAGGCAGTCATGCTCCAGGAACAGCCACTTCTCACCTATGGCAACCTTCAGGTGCGCTTTGCCTCATTCTCATGCCTAAGCATACAGAAATAATAGAAATAAGAATGCTTACAGATTCGACATCTAAAAGCTATTTGTGCTCGAACGGTTAGACCAACTGCGCTCAGAAGTCCTAAAATGCGTTGTTTGGTGAAATGTGTTACCTTTCCATTTGTCGTTTATCTTCCATGCCAGGCTTCGAAGGCGATTTCGACCAGTATAATGGGAAATCCCAGTGTTTTGATTCAACTGTGCGATGAAGAATTTGTGCACAGAGGCTTTTCATTTGCAGCATCTTGTGGGCTGTTTGATGTTAAAAGACACCAACAAGCCTAGCTGCCCATAGACACGTCCAATTTTGTGGGAAAATCTCCACGTCAGTGTGGTATAAATAGCACTGACAATTAGCCATGGTAGCCTTATACTAGCAAGCTTAGTGCAATTCACTCCAAATCCACAGATAAATGCGACAGATCAGTGAAGAAGTGGGCAACTTGAAAGAAAAGTGACCTCAGTAAATAGATTTACTGTGCAATAACAGCACAAAGCACAAATGTGCATGATCCTCCCGGCAGGCTGAACTTCATTGTGCTCTTGGGTTGTTGTCCTTTACTTGGAGCCCTAATTGAATGGCAATCGAACCCAATGGATTCGACATAGGCTTACTCACATGGAATGAGGGTTTTTTGTGCATTCACGGCTGCAATGGTCCCTTGCCAATATGTTGCCTGGACTTGTAAATAACTGCGACAACTGAAAGTGCCGCTTGAAAATCACCACAAAATTAGGCTAAGCTAATAAATTCCTTTCATGCTACGCAGGAAGACGTGCGATAAAACGAAACGGATAGGAGACAGGCGAGTGCTTCACCTAGCAAGTATTCTTCTTGTACCCTGATTTGTGGTTTTCCGTGTGTTGGTCTTTGCTCATCTCGGCATTAGTCTTTCAAATCGAAAGGTGAGCAAGATGGGTGAAAATGCAGGAGATGGAAACGAAGGTAAAAGAAAGAACTGTGTTGGTATTCACAAACAGTAAATCTATCCAGCATGGCCATGGTATCAGCCAGAAAAATTTGAGTTCAGTAGTTGAATAGTGTAAAGGAGGTGAGGAATGAGAAGCAGGAAACACATGCACAATTCTTATTAGATCGCAATAAGTCAACGAATCCATCAATGTTTGCATGCAGCTAAATAAACCAAACCTCTACATTGTCGAGAATGTATTGCGGCATTTCGATTAACTTTTGCAATTTATGCACAGACTATCTTTGTTACCCGACCCGCCATTCATTTTTAAGTTAATTGCATGGTGTTGAAATGCGCAGTAAACTGTGTAATGAAGATTTGCCACCGTCTTGCAAATAAAGTACATTTCTGGCCAAAGGTCCTCACTCTCCACCTAATTATTTTATAAAATTGTGGTGCAGCACTTTCTACATGCAGACGTTCAAAAGCGTTCATAGTTGCTGCTTTTGAGCGACAACTTGATTCCATTCTCCTGTTCGTCGCGCTTTACCAAAGAGTTCCTGTTAACTTGTCAACAAAACAGGCATTGGCTGTCTCTGTTGATTTCGAGAAACTGTTCTCAGCTGTTCTTTCTCAATCTCCAACACGCACATGTCTGGCGGATGTCTGCTTTGGAATCGAGGGGTGTTACTTGCAAAATTGGGGTTATTAAACGTGGGTTAGTACATCAGGCAGCATTCCAAAGTGCTTGACACTACAGAAATTGACAACATTTAATTCATCTCAGCATTCTATGAGTAATTTTAGACAAAGAAACATTCAGTTATTTAGACTACATAGAAAATCTCACAGGAATGTTAGACTTAATTGCAGCAACCTCCACGGTACCTTTAGGCACATTTGCTTTTGGAACTACTGACCCTCGTCCTGTTGTGATCCCCAGTCATCCCACCCATGCAGGCCAACTCCGAATTTGTGCAAGAGCAGTGACTAACATCGGTCATTCGACCATCAATTGCTCTTTAGTCAAAGGTGCAAAGCGTCAGATTAAAGTGATGCCTTATATGGCTGGTAAGTGAACTCGAATAAACAGGTTCTGTTACCGAGCAAGATGGATCATTTGCAAGGAGCTCACATTGGTGTGCTTTATTTGGATTCTTTGGACTGACAAGTGTAAGGAATGCTTGACGCACTGCTATCACGAGTAGCATCATAAAGAGGGAAGAGGAACAATGAAGGTGGAACGGTCGCTTGCAAAGCACTGAAGGCAAAGTGTATCTTTGGGCTTTCCTCACATGGAGGACTATCTTCACTTGCCAATACATGAAGTGCATGGCAATGGATAGTAATCAGCAAACAATGGGCGCTAGAATGCCCTGGTGCCTAATACGCGGCCTTGTGGCAAACACATCTAAAGCGCAATCAAAGGGTATTTAAAGTCTTAGTGAACTGTCATACTAACGACAATCAGGATGGTGGGCTGGAAATAAACTTACTAATGCTAATGCATTAGCAAAAGCCTAAAGCCAGAATGCGAATGTGTTGGTTTGCACGACCATTTGTCATAAGACAATATTTTTATTCCCTCAATAATTGTAGAGCACTTTCCCTTCGATAAAACCAAGATATTTAGTTTGGGTTTTTCATCTTTTGTCCATTTTGCAACATTTGAAAAGACAGCATGAGCGAACGGATAGGTTTGGATTGAGACACTTGACAGATTGATCCAGTCTTTTTCATGGCAGTTGGAAAGTAGAAGCTAGGAGGCAGAATATTTTGCAAATGACGCGACGCTTCGTACAGTCCGCAACTAGGTACAGAACCACAAACTGAATACATCGAGTGCAGTAAATCTCTCCCGCGATCCACGGACGGTGTTTGGACAATAATAATAATAATATTAATAATAAGAGTAATCAAAATGACAAAGACCTTTGGTAAGATTTGTAGCACAGGCTATGAGGAACTGTATCGTGGTCTTAAGGGCATCATTAAGTCAATTAAACGAAGTCTGTCTCGTTCGGATTCTTTCGATGCTGTTATACACGACAGTGGAAAACTCAGCAGCGCTTACTTGAATGTGCTGATTAACCTCAAGGTTGAGAGTGATTATGCCTGATGGCATGCCGGTACCAAACAGACCCAAATAAACTGTGACTCAGTGACTGCGACTAGCGGACTCGACAGTTTGCAGTGACTCGCAACCCTGGGCACACTTGGTCGCTTCCTACATGGCGGGACAACCTGCGGCCAACACGCATTTGTCTTTGTCTTGGTTGGTACAACAACCCTTACCAAGTCACCAGAATCGAACTCATTCCTTGACCAGACTGTAGTCATTCTGCTACAAATCCATCCACACAGCAAAGCTTACTCCTCATGGAACCGGTCATTCAATAAACGCAAAAAGTAGTCGCTCTTCTGAAGTAGCATGCTCAGCAATCAACTGCTGTCACAGTGTTAAGTAAATTCCGTATTTCAGTAGTAATAGGAATCGAACTGACGAGTTTCATGAAAGGGTGAAGTTGATTCCCCTCGCACTTCCACAGGCTGGATAAAGTGGAAAGACAAGCAACGTGGCCGTAGGTTGAGGGCGGGCGAAGTGCTTTGTGTGGTTAACCTATGCTGCAACAGTGGCCTTCTGGGCGTATTTGTGTCCTCTAATAAACATACTTGGACAGCGAGATCTTCGAGATTTGATGTACGGATACATTTTGGGACAGTATATGATAGGTTGGGAGCTCAGTTGTGGGACAATTCTAAGGGTCTTGCTAAATGTAGGGTCATTAATGCCCATTGCACCACCAACAGCTTTGCAGTTAGGACTTTGGGTACTCAACTTCTCCACAATTTCCTTTGTTACAAGTCATTCAACAGCGATTAACTCAGTCGGTGAAGGCTTGCAATTTTGGGATGACCTGACCGTTTAACGCGCTAGGTAAATACAATCACACGAGGCACTTAGTTTCGAGGAAAATGATGAAGTTAGCCACACACTTGCTCACTTTTAATCTTATTAATAAGGTGCAGATATTCGCAAGATGTTTGGACATATCCGAGAGACTAAACATCGAGATTACCCCTAGGATATGCACTACGGCTTCGCTTCCAATTGACTCATGACAGGTAGTCTTAAACCCATTTATTGACGTGTTCTATGAGCTCGTTTTGGTGTCTAAGTATTAGTTCATGAGCTTTATCCAGCGTCCGTGATGGAACATTCATCTCCTTTGAAATTGAGTGCAGAGCTACAGCGTAAAAAAGGGTTGTGAAGCTCCTGCCGCTACACTGTGATGTCTAAGCATGACTGAGGCTTGTTAATTTCATTCACCATAGCCATTGACTTCTATTGCACCATAGTCATGCAATTAATCCCCGAGTTGTACTCTCCGCTTTCGTGCACGCAGGAAACTACCCTTTTTGGATGTCAGTTTGGTGACAAAAGGTCCCATCAATGCCATTGCTGCACTTACTAAACAATCGCAAAGTACATCCGGAGCAAATCCAATTAATCACACCAACACTGAGAACATGTATGCAACGCAATCTCAGTCATGGTGATTTCTAGTGGCATTGATCTTCAACCTAAAGCATGTGGCGTAATCTGCTCTCTCTTACCAAACTGATCCATCTTACTCGTTAAGTGATAGGTAATCGCACGAGCTGCCAACACTGGACACATGATGCTTAGTCATTTAATACAGTTATTTGCATTTCCCTATTGCTAATTGCAAAACCACTCGAGCACAACGATCAAAACTCCCACAACTCAGGGAATAGGCAATTTGCAATGTTAAGGCAGTTCCTGTAGACATTTTGCCACAACGCAGATTGAGGCGTTTTTAAACTGGCATTTGCATGAGCTTCCAAAGTCACCCTTATCAAATCACCCAAACAAAAGTATCAAAAACGAGGGTATAAAAGCACATCATCAGTGTTGCATGCATAGAGGATCCAATTACATGGGGTGGGCAGAGTCATCAACTTGAGCATTCTCAATTCTTTGAGAGAGCACGTCGTAGAGACCCCAATTCAACACATTGCTCCAGTCGGTATAGGTTGGATTAAAGTTCTTGATACAACATAGCCGCCATTTGGTTTGCATGGTAGCCAGGAGATGGCTGTTGTGTTGTCCAAGGTTCTGGTGAAATTTCATGAGACAACTCATCTCAGTTGACTTGTCCACGAGCCCATTGACGAACACTACGATAAGTAGCGTCTGATGGGGTTCGAGTGATGCTAGGGTGATAGTAAGATCATGATTGGAGAAGTGCGAGAGATCCACCGCATATATTAAGCAGTCGCAGTAGTCAGGCGCATCCATATACTCGAAGGGAGAAATGCATCGGTCCATAGTATGCATGCTGCCTTCGACACAAGTTGTTGCAAAGATAGGCCTGCCGTTCGCAACACCATTTGTGCTCATTAAAGAACTTATAGATGAATGACGGCTGAGGAGGTATAGCTCTGGAGGATGTAGGCAAATTGTGAATTCACGTGGCGACAGCCAAGCCAGGTGTGGGTCTCTGAAAAGCCAAAGGTGTACAGGCCTTTGGTCTCGCATCTGCTGCAGCTCTGTTAAAGTGCGTTGGAGGGATTCAAGCTGGGCATTGTAATACATAATAGCTTGCAGTGCGTTTTGATGAGAATTTGGCGCAGGTTGAGGAAAAAGCTTTTGGAGAAGACATTTGTCAAGCCAGGTCCACATGTTAATCTGCTGATGTAGGACAGTGGAGAACTTCGGCATTGAAGGTATTGCCCTCCATCTAGGAATAGCCATACAACAATTGACCAGATCACAACCGTTGAGATATTGGCAAATTTGTAACGCCAATTCAAAGGGAAGTTCGGTAATTTTGCGACGTGAGCTGTTTTGAGCCTATGTTTTCAAGAAAGAATGACATTTCCGGTTATATGAGGTTCAAATAGGCGAAATATAATAGTGTGAAACAGCCAAATTGCTAAGGAGGTGTAGACAATAATAATGAATGAAAAAGAAAAGTTGGCTTTTAGGACCTACCATTGGCGTGAGACGCTAGCGTAGATTGATGGCGTGGTAGATGCGCCGAGGCTTAAATACATTGCGCCTTGGAGGGGGTGTCCGAGTGACCCCACTGAGATGACAGCTCATTGGTTCTCGCCGTATCACCTGGTCTGACATTCGCGCATCAGCAACACCTATCTGACTCCCCTTTATCCGACTATAGGGGCTGCAATCCAATAACATGGAAACTTATAATCCTGTGCGCAGAGTAGTGCCTTGCGGCAACTATGGCATCAATACCGCTGCCTATTTCACCGCTACGAGCCATTAACTTGATAAGACAGAAGGCCATTCCCTAGGCAGTCCTTGCGTGTTTGCAGTTGGCATTGTCCACGCAGGTGCCATGGTGTATTTAGGCTAATGTAGATATAGGGCCGTGAAACAACAATGCCTTTATCTGCCAAATAATCCCCAAGTGTCGACTTTAACACAACCTGTCCTTATCAGCATCGACACTACAACTCCTCATAACGAGTGATGAAATTAAACTAACGTAGACTACCACTGATTTATTCACGAAGTTTGAAATCCCAAAATTGTTGGTCCATTAAACACTCACCTCTATTGAAGCGGAAACCCGGTGAAAGTGCAAAAGTGTCTTTTGCATGTTATTGGTCTAGGAGCCAGAGGATCTGCTCAACTGCAGGAATGTTAATAAATATATTTTGCGTTTTGATGGCACAGAATGATGTGCTCATGCGGATGGAGTAAGTGCATTTGATGCAGAAAGAAGTGGTAAATCCAAGCAAAACCAAAGTTGAGATAATTTCTAGCAAACTATACACAATGCTTAAAAGTGTGTGCGATTTAATTGGTGCATAGGTTAATAAAATGGGAAAGTGCATGAGTGGTTACCTCCACCCATCTCCACTCTTAATGCGTGCACCAAAACTGGCACTCGCCACGGTGATTTGCACGGTCAGATGAATGAACAGATCCACGTGCGCTGCACACCACCTACAATGAGAGTAGTTTGCTACAGCTGCGCCCGTTTGCTAATACATGACATGCCCTTCATTATGTCTTCGATGAGGCTATTCTGTAACTGAGATGAATCAGTTTGTCAGAGGCTGAGTGATGAACCTCTTATTCATGTAAATGATGACATGGTATTGTGAGGTCAGATGTCTGAGTTACTACTAGCCTTTAAATCACTACCAATTTACAGCGTGCTACCTTATGAGCCCTTTGCAGCTTAGAGTTATCTGGTTGACCAAGAGTCTCAAATGTGCTGGTTGGCTGTTTTAATTGAAAACGTTGCAAGAGCAAACGTATTATCAGCTTAGGTTACACATTGCGGTTAGCTGTGATTAGTTGAGAAACTTGTGCTGTCAACTTTGTCTTTGTCAACAGCTGGATGCCAAGATTGGTGTGATGCCTACGACTTGAGGACTGTCTCAAATCAACTCGACTAAATACGCACTTTAATGTCACACAGCTGCTTAAAATGGCCTATGCTTTTTAGCGCATCTCCATTCGATTATGAAGAGCTCCCCCATGTTTCGACTTTTTTAAACTTCTTTTCTTTACAACTCAGCGTATCAGTTGTCCCTACTATCACTAAATTTTGCTCTGTTCGCAGCCGTGTTTCTTAAATGCATGCTGCAATGCTGCCCCCTTTTTCCTATTTGGCACGCGCTGTTAGATTCCGGGAGCAGCTCTATAAGCTGGAACGTCTCTAGAAGAAGGAGAACTCTGATGAAGCTGTCATTCTTTGCTGCTTGGTTCTGTCTGGTAGGTCACACCGCATGGATTTGGGATGTGCTGACCACAAGTGACATTTTAGTTGGCTCTAGTAGAAATTGTGGTCAGGATGATGAGGAAGGCAAATGTCCTTATCTAATTAAAAAGGGCAACAACATCATTACGGCCATGCGTGATCACTAAGTGTGACTACTCAGTGCTTGTGGAGGAGGGTGAGCTGTTATCAGTAAACTCATCTGTCATCAGTAATCAAATGACGAAGTGAGCTGCGTTCAAAGGGACGTTACTGAAGCACTTCGTACGAAGTGACGCAACTGCGTGAAAAGGACTTTTCGGTATACGTGAGGAGCTGATGTTAAACTAGTCACTATATATGGTGAAGAATACGATCCGATGACAAGGATGATTCCGTTGCAACGGTTGTCATGTGCCACATTTACGTCCTTGGCACCCTGACAAACGCTTCAAGGCTAGCTAGCCAGCTCCTTGCTGCCTCTGTTGACTTACCAATGCTATTGGGTAGCCTTAATAACTGCAACGAGATGTGAGGGTCTGCGCGGACTCGGTAAGCACCATTAATATGGTGCTTCGCAATTATCTTAAGCATTGTATCATTGTATGCTGCAGATCAAAATAATAATTTTAGAGGAAAATGTCCTTGCCTAATAAGGTTAGGATTAACGTGCACAAATAAAAAGAAGTGAATGCTTGAACAAAGCTATAGCTCCTCCTTTGAATGGCAGTAGAAATGCTTTACGCTATCCATGATGCCAATGAAAGGCATGCTTTGGTAAAACTGTTGATTGACGCCCACACACAAGTGAAAGCTACACACCACTGACATACAATCATTACAATTAAATCCGCACAGCTAAATCTGATTAAATTTTAAAAGACAGGTAAATGTGAATTAAAGTGATCCAAACTCAAATAATGTTTGCTTATGAAAGTGAGACTGAAAGGGTTAGGCGATAAACGGATCATTCGCACTTGCGCTAACAGCGGAAAGTTCTTTCCCTACTTTACTGTCTTAATTCAAGCAGACACGACCTATTGAGTTGCAATGAAAGTGGGAAGCAAGATACAAGGGAAGTTTGCACCAATTGGTGGAAAGCGGTGACTAGCTGATGCAAAGGTGCCACCAGCGCACAGCTGAATAATAGTGCAGGCTACTACTGCGTCCAACTGTGGTAGCTGTAGTTGACTGACGCCTACGCCATTGGCGACGCAAACTTTGCATGTGAAGGTGGGGGAAGGGTTGCAAGTAAATAGGTATGGAGAAGGTGGTGCTGAGCACTTTGATGAGAAAAGGCTGTTATGATATCCGTGGCATCGGTCGGTATGGCTGCAAAGAAGGAGTTAAAAGGGAGGTGTCACAGAGGGGCAAAGAGATGAAGGAAAAGGAGGAAGGAAAGCCATGCCGTCTGCGTCGACGGCGTAATACGAGAGGTGCATCTAGACTCAGATGTCTGCTTCAAAGGCGTTGTGCATCTATGGCACTCTTCTTGAGCAACATTTCGGGTGAACTGTCTGAATCCCCATCTCTCTGGTTCCTTCCACCCGTCTTATGCGATCATACCGACCTAGACCTGTGCCCTCACGAAGCTACCGATTTCCATTTGAGGAGGACGAGTTCCTTTTAATTTGTATTCGACTTGTTTGTGTCAATGTTAAAGGGATGATGTTAAGCTCCTACAACCTATCGCTGATCTTCGCTATTGGTGACACCTGTGATGGAAGTGAGACAAGCAGGCTTTTTCCATTCAAAAAACATGCAGCCCTAGAGGCCGACAGGGCTGGTGATGTCGGTTGATGACCTCGCACCAGGAACTCGATGCCTCCCTTCCCACAACTCCACAGTTTGATCTGCTGCCGCGCATTCACTGCCAGTGTGAATGGCTTGTAGCATGGGAATATATAATCAGGTCCACTGAGATTTACACAATTTCATCACGCTCTTTATAGGAAAGCGTGATTAGGTTGAATGAAAGATGTGCGACCGTAACGTCAGAAACTGATGGAAGCCTTTCACTTGCAGCCGCGCTTGATATCCATCAGATTAAATGCAGTGATATTAAGCATTCACTGCAAAGGAGCTGACGTAAAGACTGGATTACGCTGGAAGAAACAAAAATGAGGCTTTAAATGTAAAAGACAGAGAAATGGCCAGTTGGATACTGGGATTGTGACAACAGGAAATTGGACATAGCAAACGTGGATTCTTTACGAGCTACTTTTTCGTATAATTAGACGACCTGAATTGGCATGATTCGTCGACATTCTGGCACACATCCGGTATTTTCAATTAAGCATATCAGATTGGAGACCATCTGGCATATTAATTCTGACTCAAGAAGCATCTTTTTACTGTGCTTTTGGAGTGAGGGTACACATTACCAAAATTCAGCAGAAGGATTGTGTGAATTCCATTTTAAATGCTCACATCACGAGTTATTCACACCGGAGGTAAATGTGTGGTAGCAAGTCCAACTGTGGCGTTGCGTCACGAGTGACCTCCGAAAAGGCTTCTTAATAAACGATGAACACAATGCTGGACAGTTTGTTTCATAATTTAGTCCTCGACAATGCCCATGTCCCTGCATTCAATGGAAAGACATTTGACTGTTCAAAGTGACGACTGCAGCAGATAATTGAATTCACTTTAATCGCCGATCTGCCGCACAGGTCTTCTGGCGACACATCAGTGCAATGTTTGGGGACACGCAAGAATAAATCTTCGCTAATTTTTGTTCATTTAGGTCAGCACTGCAACACTGCAACGCATTCGCAACAGGTTCTGTGTGAATAACCAAAAGACCGTCTTTGCTCTAAGCCAAACGAAATGCTTCCTGGCAGCAAGTAAATTTGTTTTCTAGAGTCATGTCGGAAGTAGCGGTGGTCAGGATTATCCCTGCTTCGAGCACACCTCCTGTAACATCTTTCTTACAATAAATTAAAGGGTAAAGCTCTGCTTCTAGGGAATTTTGATTTATGCTTCGGTTCAAGGACTCTGGTGTGGCGAATTCCTCCTCTTCCCTACTTCCGCTCTTGCTATTCGAAATCTGATTATGCTTTGACATCTTCATTATGGGTAAGAGAGGGTACAGAGAAAGAGTTCATGATGGAAATGTGTGTCGCGCTCATGGGAGTGACCACCCTGCTCTGCAACCAGGTTCAAATTGTCGTCCCACCTCTGGTCTACAAATAACATCTAAGTATATTATCTGATCGAAAGGAAAGAGATATACGATAGGAAACAGGAATGCGATTTAGGCATGCTTAAATAGACTGTCATGTGCTTTTCAGCCTTAATTTCGCAAATCCGATTATTTCACTTCTTATTTATCAACCGCCTTGTTAATGCTTGCTAAATAACTCCAAACATGACTTATCGCCCAACTGCAGGCAAGCCTAACTCACACTCGAGTGACAAGGTACAAACCGTCCATTCGTTCACTACAGACATAGGCACCAAGAGCTGGATAACCGCGGCTGCACTCTACTTCGGTCTGATGTCCCACTTCTTAATGCAAATCATCAAGATCTAGGTTCCATTTCGGGAGTGAAGAGCCTGAATCCAAATTCTATTTTCATTCCTTCTACTCGGACACATTTATTCTGCAAAATGTAAAACAATTGAATGTTTTAGTCACCAAATTAGAAAATTTAATGTCATTTAACAACGGATTTTAGTGTCCTCCACTCAGAACTCACATCACCTGCAAGACCTACGATTCTTCAAATCACAGCATCTTAAAGCGATTGCAAGTTATGTCATTTTACGGCAAAATTGGCATTCCTCAATATGAATGTCAGCTTGCAAAGTATTTGCGGATTGACTTTGACATGCTAAACCACTTTTGACGTGAGCAATAGAAAGTGATTTTAACGTATACAATGAGGGTCAGTATTTCTAGCTACACCATCAATGGAAGTGACCGGATTTGACTTAAACGGTCTTTTGAGTGTCTGAAGCAGCGCCCAAAGGCAAGGCGACTCTGTCGCTGAATGTACATTAGAATGAAGTAGACCATGGAAAGTCATGATTGTCCTAAGTGATGAAAGGTAGCAGGAAATTTTCGACGCTCTTGTGGCCTTATCCGCCAGAGTCTCGTCCAAATAGGTGAAGTAAAGAGGCGTGGACATCTCTCCTTTCATTGTGCTTCCACTCTGTGCCATCTTGATGTATTGCCTTCCTTTGCACACACTTAAAGGTCGCAAATAAAGCGTCTTCCTTTCTCCATTCAGCAAAACCATTTCTAAATTGTACATTTCAATGGCAAGGACATCGGATTGTGCATTTTGTGGCATGAAGAAACAGTCACGAAAGCAGTGTTTGACGGGTGAAGAGGTAAGGCACCACCAAAGGAAAGAATGGAGGTGGAGCGACGACTGTCAGGTGATGGCATAGCTGACCTCACTGTATAAACTCACGTCGTCGCTGGTGCGATGTGTTCACCCGTCTCGTGATTCCTTTTGAAGTGTCCTTAAACCGAGACTATAAAGTTGGCATGAGCACATGGAACAAGCAGTGAGAGAGAACGAGCTAGTGCAGCATTTGGAGGTATGGGACAAATAAGATGAGTGTAAATGGCGATTTGCTTCTTGGGTCACAGTCAATGCGTCAGCAGCACTCTATTCTGATGTGCTTAATTCGAAAAACAGGATGTGTGGCATAATGTGAATGGAGGTGGATGATATGCCGGTCATAATGTAGTGTAGTAATGAGCGAAGTCAGCAGCGTTTGTATGCAAGGTTGTGTTGGCTCGACGACAGGCTCTGTAATTTGCACTGCCATCTAGGAGACATGAGCAAGGTGTTATGTCTACAGTCGGTTACGCCTATCTCGCTCCTCTTTCCTACAACAAAAGGGATCATCAAAGTCTCACAGTCACCGTGTCCAATTTCTGTTAATTTAATTTCGGCACCCACTTGATCATTTCTGTGGGTTCCACATTGGAAGCCTCGTTTCCGTTCTTACCAACTGTTTCCCGTCGATTCGTCAGTTCAATAGCAGTGCAGATTTCGTGTCACTGCTCCTCGGCTGACGGATATTAATCGCGATTGCAATTCAAGGCTGTAATCTGTACTCGAATTTGCGATCGCACATCCTATTCATTCGTCTTTACCGCTGTCTCCTTGAAAGCTTGCGCTGATGTTGTTCGGCATCACCATAGACGTGATGTTAGTTGCTCACGTCACTAGCTGTATGAACCGACACTAAATGCGTGGTAGCAAATGAAACTATGGAATTGTGGAATGAGAGGCATGGAGATTTTGGTGCTTGGTTGTCAACCATCAACACGATACTTACCAAATCTTCTTGTTTCTTGCTCGCTAAGACGTTGTTTGATTCTGCAAAAGCATTAGAATGGACGGTAACTCCTGAGTTGGCACAGTGAAGCTAATAAAATTTGCTTGAGGCAGGAGATTCTCAAATCACAACTAAGCAAATGTAAGACCTCTCCATTCTCAGTAGCATGTTAAACAACACGGCAAAGTTTTCTACCTCTATAAAGAATTAAACTAGAGATTCTTCTACAACACACTCATCCACAGTTCTGCTGCGTGCCATACAGCCATTTCCCTCGGTTTGGAATCCCAAAGCTGAAGTGTCAATGAGGAGGAGGTTCACTCGAAGCAGCGACAACACTGATGACTGTGCCATCCGACAGAACTCAGGACAGTTCAGTAAATTGCTCCCTAGGATCATCGTTTTGCTAGTCGCTATATTTTGTCCATGACGCAGCCATTGTCGAATTTTGAAATTCGAAAATAAATCAGTGCTAGTCTACGTTAGGCCAATTTTATCACTCGTTATGAGGAGTTTTAGTGTTGATACTGATAATGACGGGCCGTGTTAAAGTCGACATTTGAAGATTATTTTGCAGATAAAGGCATTGTTGTTTCAGGGCCAAATATCTACATTAACCTAAATACACCATGGCACGTGCGTGGACAATGCCAACTGCAAATACGCAAGGACTGCCTAGGGAATGGCCTTCTGTCTTATCAAGTTAATGGCTCGTAGCAGTGAAATAGGCAGCGGTATTGATGCCATAGTTGCTGCAAGGCACTACTCTGCGCACAAGATTATAAGTTTCCATGTTATTGGATTGCAGCCCCTATAGTCGGATAAAGGGTGGTCAGATAGGTGTTGCTGATGCGCGAATGTCAGACCAGGTGATACGGCGAGAACCAATGAGCTGTCATCTCAGTGAGGTCACTCGGACACCCCTCCAAGGCACAATGTATTTAAGCCTCGTCGCATCTACCACGCCATCAATCTACGCTAGCGTCTCACGCCAATGGTAGGTCCTAAAAGCCAACAATTGTTTTTAGTAATTATTAATTTTACACCTCCTCAGTTGTACGGCTGTTCTGCACTATTTTATTTCGCCTATTTGAACCTCATATAACCGGAAATGTCATTCTTTCTTGAAAACATAGGCTCCAAACAGCTCACGTCGCAAAATTACCGAACTTCCCTTTGAATTGGCGTTGCAAATATGCCAATATCTCAACGGTTGTAATCTGGTCAATTGTTGCATGGCTATTCCAAGATGGAGGGCAATACCTTCAATGCCGAAGTTCTCTACTGTCCTACATCAACAGATTAACATGTGGACCTGGCTTGACAAACGTCTTCTCCAAAAGCTTTCTCCTCAATCTGCGCCAAATTCTCATCAAAACGCACTGCAAGCTATTATGCATTACAATGCCCAGCTTGAATCCCTCCAACGCACTTTAACAGAGCTGCCGCAGATGCGAGACCAAAGACCTGTACACCTTTGGCTGTTTAGAGACCCACACCTGGCTTGGCTGTCGCCACGTGAATTCACAATTTGCCTACATCCGCCAGAGATATTCCTTCTCAGTCGTCATTCATCTAGAAATTCTTTAAAGAGCACAAATGGTGTTGCAAACGGCAGGCTTATCTTTGTAACAACTTGTGTCGAAGGCAGCATGCATACGATGGACCGATGCATTTCTCCCTTCGAGTATATGGATGTGCCTGACTACTGCGACTGCCTTATCTATGCGGTGGATCTCTCGCACTTCTCCAATCATGATCTGACAATTACCCTACAATCCCTCGAACCTCATCAGACGTTACTCATCGTAGTTTTTGTCAATGGGCTGGTGGAGAAGTCAACTGAGATGAGTTGTCTCATGAAATTCCTGCAGAACCTTGGACAACACAACAGCCATCTCCTGGCCACCATGCAAACCAAATGGCGGCTATGTTGTATCAAGAACTTTAATCCAACCTATGCGGACTGGAGCAATGTGTTGAATTGGGGTCTCTACGACGTGCTCTCTAAAAGAATTGAGAATGCTCAAGTTGATGACTCTGCACACCCTATGTATTTGGATCCTCTATGTATGCAACACTGATGATATGCTTTTATACCCTCGTTTTTGATACTTTTGTTTGGGTGATTTGATAAGGGTGACTTTGGAAGCTCATGCGAATGCCAGTTTAAAACGGCTCTATCAACGTTGTGGCAAGATGTCTGCAGGAACTGCTTTAGCATTGCAAATTGCCCATTCCCTGAGTTCTGGAAGATTTGATCGTTGTGCTCGCGTGATTTTGCAATTAGCATTAAGGAAATGCAAATCACTGCATTAAATAACCAAAGCATTAGGTGTCCAATGTTGGCAGCTCGTGCGATTACCTACCTCTTAACGAGTAACACGGATCAGTTTGGTAAGAGAGAGCAGATTACGCCACATGCTTTGGGTTGAAGATGAATGCCACTAGAAATCACCCTGACTGAGATTGCGTTGTATTCATGTTCTCAGTGTTGGCGTGTTCAATTGAATTCGCTCCGGATGTACTTTGCGATTGTTTAGTAAGTGTAGCAATGGCATTGCTGGGAAATTTTGTCAGCAAACTGAAATTCTAAAAGGGTAGTCTTCTGCGTGCACGAAATTGGAGAGTAAAACTGGGAGATTAATTGCATGACTTTGGTGCAATAAAGTCAATGGCTATGGTGAATGAAATTAACAAGCCTCAGCCATAATTAGCCATCACAGTCCTAACTGCAAAGCTATTGGTGGTGCGATGGACATTAATGATCCTACATTCAGCAAGACTCTTAGATTTTGTCCCACATCTGACCTTACAACTTGTCATATCATGTCCCACAATGTATCCATACATCAGATCTCAAAGATCTCGCTGTCCAAATATGTTTATTAGAGGACACAAATACGCCCAGAAAGCCACTGCTGGAGCACAGGTTAATCACACAAAGCACCTTGCCCGCCCTCAACCTACAGCCACGATGCTTGCTTTTCCACTTTATCCAGCCTGTGGAAAAGTGCGAGAGGATCAACTTCACCCTTTCATGAAACACGTCAGTTCGATTCCAATTACCACTGAAATACGGAAGTTACTTGACACTGTGACAGCAGTTGACTGATGAGTGTGCTACTTCGGAAGAGCGATAACTTGTTGCGTTTATTGAATGACCGATTGCATTAGGAGTGATTATTGCTGTGTGAATGGGTTTGTAGCAGAATGACTACAGTCTGGTCAAGGAATGAGTTTAATTCTCGTGACTTGATAAGGGTTGTGGTACTAACCAAGACAAAGGCAAATGCGTGTTGGCCGCAGGTTGTTCTGTTATCTAGGAAGTGGCCAAGTTTGCCCAAGTTTGCGAGTCCACTAGTCGCAGTCACTGAGTTACAGTTTATTTGAGACTATTTGGTACCGGTATGTCATGAATTGCACTAAGATTGGTAATATAAGGCTACCATGGCTAATTATCAGTGTTAATTATGCCGCACTGACGTGGAGATTTTCCCACGAAATTGGACGTGTCTATGGGCAGCTACGTTTGTTGGTGTCTTTCAACATTACACAGCCCACAAGATGCTGCAAATGAAAAGCCTCTGTGCACAAACTCTCCATCGTACAGTTGAATCAAAACACTGGGATTTCCCATTCTACTGGTGGAATTCGCCTTCGAAGCCTGGCATGGAAGTTAAACGACAAATGGATAGGCAACGGATTTCACTAACCGACGCATTTTAGGGCTTCTGAGCGCAGTAGGTCTAACCGTTCCAGCACAAGTAACTTTTAAATGTCAGATCTGTAAGCATTCTTACCTGTGTCATTTCTCTGTGCTTAGGCATGAGAATGAGGTAAAGCGCACCTGAACGTTGCCGTAGGTGAGAAGTGGCTGTTCCTGCAGTATGACTGCCTTCAGGTTGAGTCGATGAGTCGTCCCACCCTTCGGTGGCGAGTTAGAACCACCTGGTTATTTGCGGTTCCCAAATTAATATGCTATAAAGTAGTCAACAAAAACAGAGTTGACTAGCAAGCTGTTGAAATGCTAGTAAAGATGAACGTGAGTTGTTTTTGTTGTAGTAGACGCCCCAATTAACAATGTTAATGTACAGTTAGAAATGATATACTTGAGGTTGGAGAACATCCCTGACCTCCTTCAAAAGGTCAAGCATCTTGCGCAAATGCACGCACCACCCCCCTGCCGTACTTGTGTGTTTAGCATAAAAATCTCCTAATTTAAGTTACCTTTTCCTTGTTGCACATCATTCCACCTTCTTGTGTGCATTTATTGTGTGCTGACCTCGTGCTGACCGCAACTGAATGCCTACTTTGTTCCGCAGGCCTGTCAGCAGTCGACTTCACATACCTCATGCAGGAACCATGCCACGTGACCACAGAGGCCTATTTCTACTACATTAAATTCCTCTTTCGCTCGAAATCATCAGTAGGACTAGCGATCCTGGTTGGTAAAATACTTGAGGTCTTTTTATTGTAAGGCACTGCAGAGACCATATCTAGCAAACTTAGCAATCCTAATGATAAATACTATTATTGCTAACATCCTGGATAAGCGTCGTAAATACTTTTTTACTAGGTTATCAAGTTATTTTTATAAGTTCGACATTTGTGCCGTGGGCTGGCAAAAAACAAAGTATATGCCTTACAATGGCAACTTTGCCTGGATCGCCTCGTACGATTTTCGGGAATGGTAGAAATGGGTAATAGGTGAACTCCACTACACGAGTCGATGACTTCCTCTCTCCCTGTTCTCTGTCCAAGCCTTAAAAAGGAACGTAAGGTCACAGCAAATCTGCTCCTTTAATCAACTGAGTGGTCCATGAGAAGCGCCACTTAATAAGAATGAAAATACTTCCAAGTGTTGTGCCTGCTTTGCCTGCCACAGGACGAGATTTGCTTCTCAATGCCATCCTTGCCAAAAAAGAAAGCAAATGAAGGCGTAATCAAGCACACCAAATGACATGAGCTTGGCAGTGCATGATGCAAATGGGATCCAATCTTTAATATAAATGCGGAACTCATTAAATTTGGTCAGATCCAACAGAGCAACTTCTATTGCTCAGAGCTCTTAGAAATTCTTCGGCCGATATCCATCACATCGATAGCATTCATGCGGCATTGCCATTTGATTCCATGATGGCTAATAATAAAACTGGGTTGCTAGAGAAAATTAGACCTGCAGCATTGGCGACAAATAGTTTGGGACGATTTGCATTCAGCAAAATGGTTCAGTGCAACACCCGAATACTTACCACCATTAATTAGCTTAAAAGTCATTCAATCAACGACCTTAGTGA